>BMAU01016196.1:0-340897 GCA_019973935.1 Trichonephila clavipes
ATAGTATTCTATCTTACGCCAGAGTTATTGCATTCAATACAATGTTACTGTATGATGTGGGTGCGACGAAAATTATGACAGAAAATAGGGTCGAAAATGTTGAAAGTTTGAGGAACACTGTGCTAAGCTTCTTGGGGAGCATTTGCAGCCTTTCTGGTACTTCACATACCGAAACAACAATGGTATTTTACAGGATGACAATGCTCTTTATCATCGTGCCAAAATCATAGGCGATTGGCTTGAGGAATATTTTGGACAGTACCAGCAAATAATGTGGCCATCTCGGTCATCAGGCATAAATCCCATGATTAGCATACATTGGACATGATAGGAGGCCAATTCGTGCTCTAAATTCTTCTCCAATAACGCACAATTATAGACAACTGTGGGGGCAACACAGCTAAATATTTTTTTTTGGGGGGGGATTCTGACGACTTGTTGAGTCAATGTCATCTTGAGTTGCTTCCCTTCACCGAGCAAAAGGAAATTTCCCACTGTATTAAGAGACATTCACTGACTTTCGACCTTTGAGTATAATGTACACTGTAGAGAAAAAATGCGATTCCACACCACAGGTCCGGGTTAATCCCGGGCTGGGCTAGGTCAACTCAACCTTTCATCCCTACTGCAGTGGGTTGATAAATGAGTACCAAAAAAAAAAAAAAAAAAAAAAAAAAAAGCTTGCTTGGGGACTTAAATATTGGGAGTCTCGATTCAGACTGATCACCTGATCGTGACATCTGCTCATGCACCTCAGTGCCTAATGGTCAAGTATGCATGGATGAGCACAGTAGGCCCTGGCCCTCATGGGCTGTTGCTCCAATGAGTTTGAGTTTTTATAAGGAAAAAAATAATTTAAATTATTATAAAATATATTGGTCGTAATATGGACATCTTTTATCACTGTTATAGAGTATTTCATTAGTTTTCTTGTCTTTTTTTGGAACAAAACATAGGAAGGGAAATATTAAATTATTGTATGGTTTCGTAATTATAAAATGAGACATTGTATAGTTCGAAACTTATATAATCTTCATTCTATAACAAATGCATTCAAAGTTGGTGAGAAAATTATATATATAATTAAGACGCATTGTGCGTGTAATAGATATTCAAAACAGCATTAATTCCATTGAATTCAATTAATACTACCACATGGCATCATATAAAAATAGAATTTCTTTCACTTTAATATCAGACTAATGTTAAAAGTATCAGTTTCTGAATTAACAATGTAAATCTCATTCGAGTTATGTAAGATTTTATTAAAAACATATATTATTCAATACTGTGTAATGAAATTACAATTACATCCTTCCTAAAATCCTTTATTAGTACAAAGTATGCGCTTAAAATAAATACTTTAATTCATTGTAAATATTATTCTTAGCATGTTATTAAACACTGCATTCAATTCTTTTGAGAAGAAATTCCTTAAGTCTACATAATTAATTCCGTGGATTCCCCGCTCAGAAGATTTTGACTCCGTAACTTTATTTTATATTGCCGACGCGTAAAAATGTGCAGAAGCCCTTTAATTAATTACAGACACAAACACATTGGAAATGTGTTTCATTTCAATTAGTATAAGTTTATGAAGGAAAGATTAACTCCGTGTTTCTCAAACTGTAAGGCGTGACCCCCAAGGGTATGTGATAAAACGCTACATAGGGGGCCCGATCATATCGAATTTTCGAAAGTAAAAGATTATTTTTTAAAAAATATTAGTTTACTGAACTAAAGCAAAACAAAACACATTCTGAACTATGAAAACTTAGTTTCAAAGTCCGAATAAATGTTAAACCAGATTGAAGTGTCATTGTCTTGTCAGATTGTCTGTGGCAAATTGAGAAACTGGGAAAATTTAAGACGTCCAATATTATACTCATTAAACTTAATTCTGGCAGGAAACTCTAAAATGACGATCCCTGTTTTAATAAAATTTATGTTGTCACCTTGTAACTGCAAATGAATCCCATTAAATTTAGTAAATAAATTTCTCAAATATGTAAAATCTGATATTCATTTGACTAAATTTCTTTTAAAATTAAAGTCATGATCTGATTTAATGAGAGCCACTATCGCGTATACTCCCATTTGCACTTTATGGACCACAAACTATTTTTCCGCTGACGTGGACCCTTCTCAGGTCGTCATAGACCTCTGGGGGTTTACATAGACTGGAAAACACTGGTCTAGAAGCTCCTCCACAGTAGAGATCCTTTGTGGAAGTGCATTATCGCCAGCAAAAATAAAATCTGAACCAATACCACTTCTCAAAACTTACACAAATTTTCTAATTAAAATAAATCAGAAGTTTAATTCGAATTTGAAATCAGAATTTGAGTAATATTTTGGAAATAAGTTTGCTTAAAATACCAAGTTCTTAAAACATCTAAACACGTCATAAGCATTTCAAAAATATATTTGTTTGAAATGTTTTCATGAGTAAAGTGTTGTTGTCATATAATTGTTGCCTTTTATATACTACTTTCTCCAGAACATCTGAAAAAGATAGAGTTTCTTAATTTTTTAACACACACATAAATGTACCTATGTTTCAAGTTTGAAAAAAAAACAGGTACATCTAAGAGAGAACATTTGTTTAAATGTATATCAACTTCACTTTCTGCTTAATAGCAAAGTTTACTGCTAGATTAATAACCAACCATGTACTTAAGACTTCAAATCTACGACCAATCAAGACTCAAATCAACGATTAACGTGGTTCAGTTATCAGACTACCTTGGCTATCATCAGGTACGAATAACATTTGATGAAATTTCATTAATAAACTTATTTTCGTTTAATAATTGAAAAAAAATTAACTTATGCCTATTTGGGCATATAAAACCTTTTATACGAGTATTTTAATATAAAAAGGGTTTCTTAAAAGACTATTAATTACATGAATTATTAAAATTTACAAATCCTATGTTGCAAATTTGTAGAGTCGGGTGATTTTTCTTCGGTCGGATGACTTCCTTGTTCAGAGATTTCCTTCCTACCTCAGTGGCTCGACAGCACAGGGTGGGCCTTGACCTTCTCAAGAAGCCTTTTCCAGGCCAGCCTTTTTCTTGCCAGTGTTCTCCAATTCTTAGTTCTCAAAACTAGGAGACCTTTTCCTAGACTAACAATCCACTGAAGATTTGGCTTGCCCTTTCTTCGTGTGCCAATCGGTTGAGCATTGAAGACTGTTTTAGTGGTGCGGTCTTCGTTCATTCTGACAACATGACCTGTCCTTTTAATTAGTTGTATTATGATGAAGTTAACAATGTCAGATTCTTTATATCATTGATAGAGCTCAAAATTTGATCTTCTTCCCCACGTTCCATTTTCCTGAATTCTTCCAAAAATAAATCTTATAATCTTCCTTTCGTAGATACTTATCATGTTCTCATTTGTTCGAGACATGGACCAAGTTTCACATGCATAAGTTAATACTGATCTTAAAAGACTTTTATGCAATAGAACCTTTTTGTTTTTCTTTTGATTAAATTCAATTTCATACATTTTTGTATTCCATTAAGACATCTATTAGCCATAGTATAATTCACTTTTGGATTTTAGTAGTACAATAGTTTTTATTGTTAATTTCTGAACCTAAATAAGTGAAGCTGTCAACAACATCAAAGCTATACTCTTCAATTTTAAAATGCGAATTGTTAAAACATGATTTAGTGCAAGGCATGGTCTTCTCATTGATTTTCAGTCCCATCCCGAAGGTCATATGCCTATTTGGGCATATAAAACCTTTTATATCAATATTTTTACATAAAAGAGGCTTGTGTGTGTGTTAAGGGATTATTATAATTACATAAATTATTAAGATTTACTAATCTTAAATGTAGCAAAAGTTAGTAGAGTCCGTTGTTTGTTCTTCGTTCTAGACTAAACATTGGACTCTGGTAAACAATAAGAACTAATTAAGTAATTTCCTTCCTACCTTAGTATCTCAGAGTGGGGCCTCGGCTTCTCAAAAAGCCTGTTCTAGGCTAGCCTTCTTCCTGCTACTGGTCACCAATTTTTAGTTTTCAAAATTAAGAGATTGTTTTCCAGGCCATGAATTGATCTTATATTTGGCCTGCCTTTTCTTCTGAATTTTTTGTGCCAATTGGCTGGGCATTGAAGACTTTTTCAGGGGTGCGGTCTTCGTCCATTCTGAGAACGTGGTCTGCCCATTTAATTCATTGTACTTTGATGAAGTTAACGATGTCAGGTTCTTTATATGAGTGATAGAGTTAATTAAGTAATTTATTCGAATTTATTTAGGAACTCTCGGTTTCAAATACACAAAAGGTATCACTAAATGAAAACAGAAGACAGACAAAATAAAATAAATATCGACTTTAATATAAAGTAAACCTGTTGAAAGAAGAAGAATCAGACAGTAGAGAGAGAAAAAAATCTTAAAAAATGACGCAATAAAAAGATTCTTTTGATAATTATTTAATAATTCCCCGTAATTAATTCTAGTTATGTTTTGGAGAAAGGCTTGTCTATAAAAAAATTAGTTTTTATATGAAATTATTTTGTTAAAATTTTTAATACATTGAAATTAAATTCATAAAAGAAATTAATTTTTTTTTATCTCAGATCAATCTTCGAAGGTTCCTAGATATAAACCCAAGAAACTATTAAAAATAATATTTCAGAATTAATAATTAAAGAGGTTGGAAATGTGTCGCTTAAATTTAAAGTATTTAATTGAGTATTTCTTTTTCATTCGACGCTTTTAGGGAAGAGCATACGTAAGCACACATTTTAAATATTACTAAAAATTATAAATTTCATATTCTATTTATAAGCTATTAATTTTTTTAAAGATAGTGATGTTAAATTCATTATACATGTTCTAGATACATATATTTCTATTTATGAATAATTTGCATTCATAAGCTTAATATGTTTGGTTTTTCCTTCAAATTGTTCCATAATTTAAAAATACAGAATAAAATTACCATCTGTGTGCTTTTTTAAAATTATAAATACTCTCAAATCACGCAATGAGTGTATTTAATATAAAAATTATTATTTAATAGTAATTATTTCTTATAGTGATTGGAATTATATTATGTGAGATCACTCTCTACACAGTAAAGAATTAAATACATGACGGTCACATGATAAATGCAATCACGTACCCTCCAGTAAATTCAAAAGTGACATTTGGCTTGCACGTGTTGTTCTACTTTTAAAATTTAGATAAAATTTCGAATTTGGTACTTGAGTAAATATGTTCAAGTATTTTAAAATTTTACAAAAGTTTCCAAAATTAAAGCAAAAAATTCTCTAGTACTTTTAAATCAAATGCATTTTGTTTATCTATGTGTTTCATTATTCAGAAAGAAAGTTTCTGTGAAAAGTAAAAATTGACAACAGTGATCCGCGATAATTGAAGTGATGTCTGTAAACACGTGATTATCTTTTTCATGTGACTATGACATCACATGAATTTCTTACGTGATTGGAAACACATGAATGCAGTTGTCCTGTGACTATGATGTCACATGAATTTACCCATATTTTAATACTGAAATCTTAAGTTGGTCGCACATCATAAATTTAAGAATAGATAAATATTCAATGAATTATTCTGTTTTTTCTTATTTGAAATTATAAATTACTTTAAAAGTCACTTTCATACAGGGTGATTCAAAAAGAAGTATGCACTTTCCAGATACTGTAAAATAATAACAATTAAGGACATGCACCACCTCAGCAAACCGTAAGGTAGATGAGGCCAGAGGTTTCCAAACCTTTTTGGCTCGTAGACCCCTTGCCATGTTTTTCGGTTTGGGGCAGATCCCTACTTATGTAATAATGAATTTTCACAAATTTATCAACTTTAATGCCTTTTTGACAGCTGGTATACAGCTATACTTACTTTAAAAGATTTAAATTTTTAACTGTAGTGAAGTATAGTTTTTAAATTAAAATTAATTGTTAATTAAATTAAAATTTAATTAAGACATAAAGTAACTGAGCAACCAAAAAATGATTTTAATAGGAGGGATGAACCTGGTGCTTCCAAAATTGCTAATATCTATTTCTAAATTTTACTTCTTAGTGCCTAATCTGATCAGTAATCTTGTAGTATGACATTTGTTTTTTCTTTCAATGTGACCGCATTAATTCATTGCCTACTGTGGTATTACTACAGTCAAAGAACTCTCAAACCTAGTTTCAGAATCTGAATAAAAGGCATTTAAATGTTGAACATATGTTAAAATGTTCTTTCCCTTGCAGGTTGTGTGTGACAAATTGAGAAATTAGGAAAAGTTGATACGTCTAATATTATACGCCTCAGCTTAATTCTGGCAAGAAACGCCGAAATGATGGTCCTTGTACAGTAGGACCCCGCTTAACACTGTTTCAGTTTAACGCTCTTTGGTTTGAATTGTGGGATTCCCCAAAATTACAAACAGTGGTAGGCTTCCCGATATCCGAAGCAGTTTATCTGTGTTTCTTCTTTCCAGCGGTGCAATACGAACCTATTTTTATCATTTCAAACATTTGTTAAAGTTATTGTCAGTATAAATTTATATAATATAACGATTGCTATAGTGACAAATATTATGATTTTTAGTTTTTATCTTGGGTAATAGTACAAAACACGAAAATAAAGCAACAAGAAAAAAAAAGCAAGAGCAAATTTTTACAGGAGTTCAAAGGCAAGACGGGGCGTTATGGATGCCTTATCCACTTACCAACTGCTTCTTAAGGAGTGCAAAAGGAAAACGCAAATTACATTAGATGCCTTCGTGATAAAAAGGCAGAAAATTGGAAATACAGAAGATAGTGTATGAGCTGAAATGTAAACATACTGACTTAGAATTGTATTTATTTTTATACGTATATTCATTTATTATGTTTCTATATTTGTAAGAAATGCATTTTTGTTTTATTGTTATAAAACACATAATTAATAAATTTAATGGTAAAATACCTGGCCAATTTTCTACCCAGCTTCCCCTAACCCCATTATTTACATGGTGAGATACCCTCGTTTTACGCTGTTTCATACTACGCTCTACTTTGATGGAGCATATAACCCGCGTTAAGCGGGATCTTCTGCAACTGGAAACTAACTCCATTAAATTTAGTAAATAAATCAGTAAAATAGATAAATCTGGTTTCCACTTGATTAAATTTTCTTTTAAAATTGAAGTTATGATCTGATTTAATGAGAGTCATTACCGCGTAGACCCCTATTTACATCTCATAGACCCCCAAATTATTTTTTCGCTGATGTGAACCCCTGAGGGTCTATATAGAGTACTTTGGGAATCACTGGCTTAGGCCCTGATGGAAGCAATAGAAGGTTTGTCACGTGATTAGTCAGTCGAAATGGTGGTGTCTGAAATGGAAAAGGCATTTTGTGTTATTGAATGGAATTCGAAACTGCTGTGCAACGGCATTTTCGATCATGATTCGGAGAAGAACCTCCAACTAGAAAATCTATTAAGCAATGTCAAGAACATTTTTAAAATATCGGCTGTTTGTGCTAAAGTAAAAGTCCTGTTTGAAGTTGAAACAGCGTATCATAGTCGCTATCAATGGACTTGATACCTTAACACGCGTTGGTGTGCAAATGGAGTAACGGCTCGATGAGTGTCATGCGACTAAGGCATGTCACTCATGTGACTCTTTTATAGAACGTCTGTGTCTGTCTCTAACAAAACTTAAAATAGTCCCATACAATTAGGTTACAAATGGCATGTAATATCTTACATTGTTCTTGATTTCCAGTGCATTGAAACTGTAAACTACTTTCTAAATCACTCTGTAACGGATCTATTCACAAACCTCCTGCCAATCCTCTTGGGGAAATTCCTTTTCTTTAAGGTATCCGACTACGTTCGGAACCGTGATTTTGCAAAAGCGTATAAATGGATAATATTTATGATATTTAATGTCACTTATATTAGAAAATGTATATAAAATTGTTTTAAGAATAGTATTACAATAAAAAATTATGTAAGTACAATATTTTGACAAAATATGAACATAGAATGAGCCATTTTCAAAATACTCTCGTTTTGTGAGAAAAGCTTCTATTATAATAATGTTTTGCCTGTATATAGCTTAGACCTCTGTACAGAGGCTCAACTAGAATTTTCGAAATATATAACTTAGAAGTGGGTTTATCCATATTTTACGACAACAGTGGGGAGAATTTTAAAGAAAAAAACGCCGATAATTATTTCAATGGGTCGTAACTCTGAAAATAATGTGTGAATTTTTTAAAATTCATAGTTGAACTTCTGTACAGAGGTCTGAGCTATATAAAGGCAAAATATTATTATAATAGAAGCATTTTTTACAAAAGGAGAATATTTTGAAAATGGATAATTCTATGCTCTTTTTTTGTCAAAATATTGTACTTAAATAATTTTTTTTTATCAAGATGTCCTTAAAATAATATTATACATGTATTCTAATCTAAGTGACACTAAATATCATGAGAATTATCCATTTATGCGCTTTTTTAAAATCCCGATTCCGAACGTAATCGGATATCTTAAACATAAGAAAATTATTTAAAACTTTCTCCTTAAGAAGAAGATGCGGTTTATGTAAATCAAGGCTTATTTTTAAGCATTAACTTTTAGGTTCGAAAGAGAGAAGTTAGAAGTTAGATGATAGAAGCTAGTGATTAACGTAAAGTAGCAGAAAGCTAGTCGAGCGTGACTCGTCGATTAATTACTTACTATTTAAGATTGATAATTGACGACTTAGTCAATAAGATATATTTGAATTAGAATATAATGACTAGAAGTTGAATAGCTCAGAATGAAATTACGATTATTTAGACCGTATATTACCAAAACGTTCCAAAAGTAAGTGATTCAGTTCATAGTTAAATATTAAATATCTCGTCTACCTCGCCTTTGATCCAATACTTAATTATAGGTGCATTTTTTAGCCTGGGTTGTTAAGACTTATTAAAGGATTAATAAATTATATTTGTTTTGATTATGGCTGATCTTGATTATAACTCCCGAACACTGATGGATGTGAGAGGAAATCCATCACAACCTTGTATTTATATTTTGTGAATTTTAAAGCAATAATACATGAATTACGTCATATTACAAAAATTATGTCAGAATGTTACCCTTTTTTGAATATGGAGCAATACATTAGAAAACTTTAAATGAAAAATATAACAACTTTTTTTTATATTCCATTAATACTGTTATATAATTTATACTTAATTGATTAAACTTAATACCGTACATTTATAAATGCCGCCTACTTGCTAAAATATCTTATACGCCGTTCAAGACATTAAAGGGGCAAAATGCGTTACCAATTCCTTTTCTTCCAATGCTGCTGATATTCATTCAAGCCCTTAATAAATACGAAGTAATTATCTTTACACATTTACGTGAATAATGTTTGTAAATATATTATAATCTTGTATGATTATGATTATGATGAAGAGATGATTCTTTAGAAAAGGAAGGATAATTATATTTCTGATGGATAGGAACAATCATCCGAAAATTGAAGGTATCGTAAGTAAAAGAATTATCAATGGCGTTTTTTGATCGATCGTTTTTGCTTTTATTCTCTGCTGTTGTTTTTTGTTACTTTATTACTTATTGTATTCTAGAGATGTGTAAAGCCTTTTTGAAGGTTGTGTCAATAACTTTAATTCAGTGAAATGCATTGGTTACCAGGTCTTTTTTCCTGTGAAAGGTTAGAGTCCGCAATTTTTTTTAAAAAAAGAGATAGTATCGAAGGCACAAAATAATTTGCATTTTTTTTCCTCCAGAGATTGCATATCTTCGCATGTGTGTATTTAAACTTTTGAATATGTAGTACTTTTTATTGAAATATTTTCTTTGGGTTTATTTACGCTAATAAAAGAATTTTGAAATTATTTGCTTGTTTTTTTATGTTAATGAATATTTTTACGAATTTGTCTGAATTTATCTGGCATGGGTTAAAATCATTATCGTCATATGATAAAGACGATCACATGTTCTCCATTGAATTCAAAACTGACATTAAACTCTTACTTGTACTTCTCGTAAAATTTACATAAAATTTGAAATTTTGTAATTGAATAAAGATATCCAGGTGTAGAAGGTGCTATCCAGGTCAAAAAGACTTAATTCTTTTTAAAAAAATTATTATTTTATACATATACTTTTAAATCAAATGTATTTTGTTTCCTTTTGGGTATTAATATTATTGACAAATATATGTACTTATTTAAAGAAAATTGGGTCGCATATTTTGAAATTTTGTGAAGCACTGCATTAAGAGATAAATGTATCACTAATTTTGCATTGGAAAAAGCTTCCCTTGACCCTTTATCTACCACATGATGATTTACTGCAGCTTTTCTTCATGCAATATATTTTTTTGAACCACTACATTGAAAATTAAAGGATATACTTAAACAAAATACTCAACTTTGGGAAATTAATCCGTTAGAGCTAATTAAATTATTAAAGATATTCAACTGTAAACTTAATTTCATACACTGTTCACTTAAAATAAATAGTCAAATCGTTTTCTAAGGTCTTCATTAACATACAAAAAAATAATAAGACACTTAAATTTTGACATTAACTATTTTTTCGGGACAAAAATTATAATCTTCGAAATCCGCTGAAAATACCGTCAGCTCAAAACGCAATTTCTGCTATAAATCTATTCGTCTTCTCCGCTAAAATACTCATCATAGAACCTGTGCTGCCATATATCTTGGAAGAGTGGATTTCAAAGAATATTCCTGCTAAGTATCGTCAGAATCTTCGTAAAAATGGTTAATCTATGTAATTTTCGAGTGGTACTTATAAGTACCGTCGGTAGATAAAGGGTTAAATTATTTATTCGTTTTTATTTATCAAGACATCAATTTCGCGATTTTAACAAGTAATAAAATATCAATGAATACCTTAACAACAAGGCATCTTAACTTTTTCGTAACATGGGCTGTATATCTAAAATGCCCTCGAAGATTATTTTTTTCCACGAAATTCTTATTGTAAAACATTTCTGTCAAAAATATTTTGAAAAGAAATTTCAAGTATATATAGACTCATCAATCATATTTCTTGTCAAAAGATTTCTGTGAAATTAATGATCAAACATTTCTGAAAAGGAAAAAAATATCCTCAAGATCTTTAGTGTTCCAAGAACGACGAATAACTATTTCCGTTATCAGAAGGGATGGCTAAGAATATTTTTTAAAATTAAAAACAAAATTGCAGAAATTCTATAATGATTGTAGTTATCAAATTCTTGTATTTATCGTAAGTATTATCAAAAAAGTTTATCTTGTGTATGAGGAAAAGGATAATTGATCAATTCTGCTGATTGTGGTTTTTGTGTTTTTATTTTAATTTAATATTCGAAGTAGCAACTGAAAGATCTAAATATTAAGAACATTTGATTTCCGTATATTTCCATGTATAAGCTTAGAATTTTAGAGACATTTTTTAAAGTTAAAAGTAAAGAAGTGTGTGTCAGCTTAAATACGGATTCCACTAATCCCTGAAAAAAACTCTTAGTGTGGTTTTAATTTCTATTCGAACACGTTGAAAATGACCAAATTGGGTCAAACAGATTTTTTACGTAGAAACAAACTTAATTTTGTTTTTACGCTACCTATAGATGCGAAGTTACAATCAATTTTATAAAGTTAGAAAAACCGGAAGAGGGTCTTTGATCTACCAGAAGTGGGCATTTAAATTGCTCAAAATCTATCATGGTGAGTCTAAAACCTCAAAATGTTACGAATGTATTTCAATAAAACTTTTTGAACCTTCTATTCATGTTATTTTCTAGAGAAGGTACTAAAATATTTCTTATTGTATGGAGATTCTTGAGTTATGGCTTGTTATTTAAATAATGGTCTTATTAAGATGGTAACATTTCATATCATGTTTACTCAATCAGCTCTAAAATTTTTAAATTTTAATAAAACATTATAATGTTGGTACGTTTTCTAGACAAATGCATCTCTAATTTGTTTTACTAATACCTTTACTAATATATGTTTATTACTTTTTTCTCTAACTGCTTTGAAGTTTTTCCAAAAATATTGCTAAAATTTCACTTATAATTGTGATTTTAGTAAAATTCAGGTAATTTGTTTTAAATATTGTTAGTTAAATAGTAGTATTTATTGGTACTGAGCCTAAAAATGTATTTATAATGTTTAAATATGTTATTTTGTTAAAAAGTCCTCCGAACGTTTTCGGATACCTTAGTCGGAAACCCCTATACCGACAACATTAAATTGGCTGTTTTCGATGTACCTTCAACATTTGTGACCGTATATCGGCAATAACACGGCGAATGTTGCCTTCCAAATGGTCAAGCGTTTGTGGCTTATCCGCATAGACCAATGACTTTACATAGCACCACAGAAAATAATCTAGCGGTGTTAAATCACAAGATCTTGGAGGCCAATTCACAGGTCCAAAACGTGAAATTAGGCGGTCACCAAACGTGTCTTTCAATAAATCGATTGTGGCACGAGCTGTGGAACATGTTGCGCCGTCTTGTTGGAACTACAGCTCCTGGACATCATGATTGTTCAATTCAGGAATGAAAAAGTTAGTAATCATGGCTCTATACCGATCACCATTGACTGTAACGTTGTGGCCTTCATCGTTTTTGAAGAAGAATTCCCCCAGCCCATCAAGCGCACCAAACAGTCAGTTTTTCTGGATGTAACGGTGTTTCGACATACACTTGTGGATTAGCTTCACTCCAAATGCGGCAGTTTTGTTTGTTGACGTAGCCATTCAACCAGAAGTGCGCTTCATCGCTAAACAAAATTCGCTTATGAAAATCGGGAACAACGGCAATCTCGTTTTGGGCCCATTCGACGAATCTACGCCTTGCTTGATGATCGTTTTGATGAATTGCCAAACCAAACTGAGAATAAATCATTGACAGCTGTTAAATCGGTTGCCATCTTGGAAAGTAATGCCAACTTAAACTTCTATAGCTGAAAAAAAAACACTCTTTACATGTTTGAAAATTTCCATACAATTAAAGTATACATTTCTCATTACACTAAAATTATCTTTTAGCTAATTTTGAATTTTTTCATAGTTTATAAAATATTTTATCAAACATAGTGAAATTTGACTCATTTTTCACCTAAAAAAATTGTAAAAAATACATTTTTGAGTATTTTTGAGTACCTCATTTCAGTATATATTAGCCATCATTATAAATGTATCATAAGTAATTTACATACCTGCGAACAGTAGTTTCTCAGAAAAGGTACATCGAACATCAAAATTTACATTTTGAGACAAAATGATTTCAACGTACACGGTGAGGCTTTTAATCGGCTAGAAAATTTCAAAAAAAATAAAAGGCTCAATTGACAACAAAAGATACATGTTTTGGTTTATATCAGACGTTCAACTTTTAAGGGAAAAAAGAACTACTTTGTTTATATTTTTCGCCATTCAAATGGGCGTGGCAAGTTTCAACGATTATTTAAGAATTGGTTTTTAGGGCTTCTAATTACCCTAGAGGTTAAAGTAAGGTATTCTTAGAAAAATTAAAATCCATACAATTCGAAAATGTCAAAATCTCAAGTTGTCAACAAAAAAAAGAAGAATTTAGCTTTCCAGGACCTCTTAATGTTTTAACTTTTGGGTTATTTTGAATGGAACTTTTATTCAAAAAGGAAAGAAATCCTTAAAATTCCGTCAGAATAAGAGTTTCCGAGTAGTTTTTAAAGTTTATATTCCATTATTAGGAATTCTGAATGTATATGCTTGTCATGCAACGAATTTTCCCTCAATGACACTAAACATAGATCGACGATCACTTGCCGTGTGTGAACGCCAACGAAACTGTTCGTCTCTTCGTTCGTCGTAGTGTACGAAAATGGAGTAACCACTTATGTTTTTGAGAAAAATTTTACCACAACTATGAAATAAGAGCGCTATCTATAAAAAACAGAGGATCTATACATAGGAATTGCAACTTATTTTAATCATTACAAAAATAAAGAGCAAAATTGCTAGAGTATGAGTGGGATGTAGAAAAACTAATTGATATGATAAAAGATTCTCTGAAAAATTTTAAAGGATATGATAGCATATCACAATTATAAATCTAATTATAAAGTTAAATGTTATGACAGCCATGCTCAATATAATATATTGCATATATTTTGTTCATGTTTTGTTTGCTTTTTGTTGTGCATGTTTTTTTGTATATATATATATATATATATATATATATATATATATATGCGTGTGCATGTAAGCGATTACTGTTTCTTAGATAAAGTAACTCATTCGAGTTTGTGATATTAAAATTATTAATAATGCAAAATAATCAAATATAGCTTTATTTCTGTTATTGAAATTTTATCCTTATTATTTTAAGATATATTTGAGTAAAAAAAAAACAAAATGATCAATTGGAATTGCACCCAGAATGAATGTTTGTGTAATGTTAGAGATGCTCAATAACGCAACCATTTTCTTAAATGCTTTTTTTTTCTCAATATATCAAAACGATCAATATTTACTGACGTAAACTCTAGGCTGACAAAATTTCTGTTTAGATTGTTGAGCCTTAGGTTCCAGGTGACATTAAAGACCTACCGTTTAATCTCTCGAAGCCTTAAGCTCTACCATTGATGTGGTGTGGAAATTCAAGAGAGGAGTGTTACTTCAAGTGTCATCCTCGTCTCTTGAATGATGTTCAAAATTACGAGCCATGTCCCCAATAGAGCATACGCTACTTTAAATTTTGGCGTTGATGAGAACACAAATCAGTTCAATCCCGAGTATGACTACACTTATAAGGAGAATATTTTAATCTGTTAGAAAATAGATTTTATTTTAACCCTTTATCTACCGACGGTACTTATAAGTATCACTCACTTTAAAATTACGTAGGATAACCATTTTTCGGAATACTCTGACGAGAGGTCTGAGCTATGTACAGGGGAAATATTATTATAATAGAAGCATTTCTCACAAAAGGAGAATATTTTGAAAATGAGGTCATTCCATGTTGTATGTCAAAATATTGTACTTAAGTAATCTTTTATTGTAATACTATTCTTAAAACATTTTTATATACATTTTCTAATCTAAGTGACACTAAATATCATAAATATTATCCATTTATACGCTTTTGCAAAATCCCGGTTCCGAACGTAGACGGATACCTTAAAAACGCTACTACATTAAATTTTATATAAAACTTGGAGAGATTTCCAGGGAACACATGCAGACCCGAAAGAAAGAATGAAACCAGAAATCTGGACAAGATTTTAGCCCAAAAAATAATCTTGCGTCAGCAGCACGTTGGGTCAGCTGCGCGCTACCTCAAAGACGCTCCAACACATGAATAATATTAAGGGGCAGTTCGAGAGTGAGAGTGAGTGTTATATTAACGTTGCGCTATAAAGCTGAACGAGGGCGGCTATTAGCGGCAGACCTTGCAATCGTGAACTATTATCAAATGACGAGGACGAAACCTGAACTGGCATCCCCCTCCTTACTTCCATACCACACCAACTTGGAGGATGTTTGAGCCTTGGCAGATTTAACGTGTAACTGCTCTTCTACATGACGGGTCTTCAGCGGCATTAGGCTCGAACTTATGACACACCAGCGATGATTTCGTGACCTTGTCCACTTGGCTATCTTTAGGGACGTCTTAAGACTTATTGAGGTCCTGGGCTCTTACGCAAATGTAGACCCTGGGATCCTGCATGAAAGTGGGCCCTCGGTCCCTACACAAAAGTATGCCCCACCTAAAAGTAGACAATACATAGCATACGTTGCAGCATAGTTGTAGCATATGTGTAGACTTAAATCGCACAAACTAGCTCAACTGCATTTTGATTGAATGAGTAATGATAATGTAGGGTGGTAGTCCTTGGCCTTTACATGGAAGACGGTCATCACTCATAGCCAATTGACATATCGTCTGAAATTCCCAGGTTTTCTGAGAATACAACCTAAAATAACATTTGACCCTTGAAAATTATTCGAATCATGATCTTATTCCTGCTGAGTCGAGAACGAGACGAGGCCCTCATTGTGGCTGAAGGCCTGACCCTGGGCCCAGTTGGCCCATGTTTTAAGACGTCCCGGTCTACGGTGATCTATAGAGGCACTCGAAGATACTACTTTGAAGATCTGTGTAATATTGTTGCAACTGGATGCAAGTATTTTAATGAATACAAAAACGAGATGCTCGTAATTTAATAAATAAATAAATAATCCCACTGACACATAAAAATTCAATCGTCAAATTTTTTTAGTTGAATCATGCTATGTTGAGCACCTGCTCTGCGCACTAGTACCTTGCGCACCACCCTCTATTCTCTTATGAATGTTCGAACAGCTTAAAGAATACATATAATGTGTGCAGTTTTTCCTCTAAGCTCACCGGAAAGTTCACATTGTATTATTTAATATTAAAAAAAATGCAGGAAGAAAAAAAACGCGAAGGCTTGGGCATTAGCCATCCAACTGGTTGTCCTCTCACCTTGACCATCAACAAAAAAATTCAAAAAAAGAACGTGATTTCCACCAATGGCTTGCGTGTCATTCCTTTCCCCAACACCACGCATATTCGTGTGCAAGTAGATTAAAATCTCAATAAATTGATGGCTTTTTAAGGGATACTATTAAAGTACGTGACAATTTTGTTTAAGTTTGAGCTGCTGGTTATTAATAAACAGAATCAGCGCAAACACAAAACCTTCGCAAAAAAACAGAAGCTCGTATAAGATATGATTATCATACATATTAAAAAGGGGGATTTTTTTGTTTGTTCTTTTTCCTGTATCCAATATGGTTGGCAGTAAAGACAGTAAATTGATGGAGGAACTGCAATTATGTTCCCGGTTCATTTTTGCATTACAATGTGTAGCCTTTTTTTGTGATGTTGCTGTTATTTCACTATATTGTACTTCCTATTCTGTTTGCTCTTGCTACCGTTTGCCGGTTTTGAAGGCCACTTATTTTCCAACCAAGTAAATAATTGAGTGTTATTCTTCTACCCGTTGGGTACCGATGGAAAAAAAGGCAGCTTTGCAAATAAAGATATGGGAACTGCATTTAATGCCTTCGTTATGTATGCAGAAGGGCATTTATAACTCTGCAGCTCTGTATGCTTCATGCATAATCGTGGAGCACAAAGCATGATGAATAAGTACTTACCGGTGTTTACTCGGTTTCTAATTTATGGATAATAAGTTAGATTTCATTATGATCTCAGATCTTGCGATGTAGCAAGGGTAATTTGTTATTTTTTCAAAAGCAATTTGCTACAATCGAACACCAGGTGTTCGAAATAAGAAAAATTTATAATATAATAGAGCTGAAAAAAGGATATATTAACCCCTTAACCGGTCATTTTTTTGCCCAAAATGTTCCAAAAAAAAAGGAACATTGATTTATTATTTATAACTAAGCATAATACTTAACAGAATGCGAAAATAGAAGAATTTTTTACTTATATTTTAATTTTAAAGTTTTCACACTATTTTTTTATTTTATAATTGTAGAACACAAAATCTTCTAAATGTACACTCTGCGTGCTATGATGAATTTTCATATATCTTAAAAGAATTGCTCGCGCGCGCGCATATTTACAAAAGTTTCATGTTCGTACCTTTTATTCAAACGGTTGAGGATTTTGTGTGTGGGTGCATACATATATACACTTCACATGTATACACCATGATACACCGTGTGGGTGCATATATTACACCATGCTACAAATAGTGTGAATTTTTCAAGGGGGGTCCGGGGTCGAAGGTTCAACATTCTTGTATCATGCTTCTTTTGATTTTGTCGATTTTCGGGAACAAAACACAGTAAAAAACTAATTTTTGAATAAATAATTAGCATTAATTAATAAAATTAATCATTAATAACACACAAGTAATTAATTAAATTTTATAAGTACTATATACTTAGAATTATAATCAATCGGAAAAAAATCAAGGGCTTTGGTGGTCCGGACCCCCAGGACCCCCCTTGTGTGCGCCACTGTGCACACACAATATGAAGCATGGTGTAATATTAAGTCTTGCATTGCAATGGTGACAGAGATAACATCGATTTTTTTGGATTATCTTCCATCTTTGTTTCTTCTCAAGCAGCAAATTGCACATTGCCTTGTTAATCCCTGTTCATCGAATATTTTCAAGAATCTAAATTACTGCTTTCAATAAAAAATTTCCGCTTTTACCACAATGAAAATCCCGAATGAGAAGTATACCAGTACTATTGACAAACTGTCTCTCTTAAAAACATTAGCACGAATTATCTCAGTATAAGAATTAAACATAAGTGTAAATGAAAAAAAGATATTAGTGCCTGTGCAGCCTATGGGCAAACCGGTTGCGGCCAGCTTTAGGTAGTCCGTACGGTGTACGGACAGTACCTCACACTGTCATTTTTACCGCTAATTTTCAAATTATAAACTATATAACCATGAGTTTTATTTGGTAGCTTATAAGATGAAATTCAGTCTTTAAGCATTCGTTTCGAACGTGACTTGAATGTTATTTAGAAATATAGCTAAAAAGATTGATGGGTACAATAAACACCGTGTAAAATGCAATAAGCACTTATAAAATTATGTTAAACATGCAGTGTTGATATATGTTTCTTGTCATAATCCTTAATTTTTTTTAAAGCGCGTGATATAAATTTTAAACTTTAAAAGTCCTCATTCTCTCCAGTGCGAAATTTGTTGCTGCGTATTCTGTTACAAATTAAAAAGTCTCCTTAAACCAACAATTTTAACCGTCGCTAAAAATATTGTTTTTTTATATAATCTTAAAACTGATTTTTATTACGAAATATAGACAGTAAAATTTTAAATAAAAACTGTATCTTATGATACAATCTAATTTTTAAAAGAAGAAAGAAAATTTAAGTTTTATTGGAAGCGAGATTACAAATATTTGCTAAGATTTTAATTTGAACTTTTCAAAATTTTAAATAATTTTCGGTATATTTATGATAAAAATACTAAAAATATTAAAGACGTGTAATTAAGAACCCTTTCGTGAGAATTATTATATTTATACAAGTAATATAGTTTTAGCATAAGTATATAGTAAAAATAATTAAGGAAGTTTTATATTTTGTTTTTGTTTCCCGAATTCTTTATAATCGTTTTTAAAATAAAAGGAATCTTATACGAGGTAGGATTCAATTGCTCTCAGGCTAAGCCTACAACGTGAAAAGTTTTTGCAGTTTTCTGTGTTACTGCATTCTCCCCTTTTTTCTAAAAGGGATTTTTCCTAAATCAAGGGGTCGGTGGCTCACCACGGTCTCATATTTTGTGAGCGGAGGCTTCTACTAACCAGAGATTGAAAGAAATGACATTTGTAGAGCAGAGAATGATTATCAAATTTTGTAGAATGCAACGGAGACTTAAAAAATGTTGAATCATCAGCGTTTCAGGGGCAGGGAAAGTATCGAAGACGATGAACGCCCTGGACGTTCACAGATTTCGAACACTATTGAACACATTGAAAAGGCTTATGCGGTGCTTCGTAAAAATAGGCTTCAAACAACGACGAGTTGAACACGAAAACAACTGTTTTGCCGCATCCTCCTCACTCCCCTGATTTCACCCCATATGTCCTGAATTGGCACGTCACTTTCATGGTCGTCGATTCCAATTTGCAGATGAAATTAAAAGTACATCGTAGGCTGAATTAAAGGACATGGCTAAAAATGGATTCTAGAAATGTTTTGATGACCTCTACAAGCGATGGCAAGAGCGTGTTGTTGCTCAAGAGACTTATTTCGAAGGAAGATGTGTTTCAGCAATTTAATTGGTAATTTTTTTTAAGTTATAGACTCAGTCCGCGAATTTTCTAATCCTACCACGCGTAATTTATCTCAAATGATATTTAGTTTATTGAAAAATGTCCAAAAACCTAACCTAGTCAGAATTGCTAAAGGTTTTCATGCGGAATCCCACATGTTAATATTAGGTGTGCTGTGAAAATTTTTGAAAAGTTAGTAATTATTTTTTTGTGCAATGGAAACTCATCAATGTTTAAATAATAACTTTCACTTTCATTTTCATTGAAGTTGGCAGGAATTAGTTAAAATAAGAGTAAATAAGATTATACTTTTAACTATGGATATTCCAACAGAAGGCCTTAATTTTACCTGCTGTTCATTTGCAATGCAGATGCAATTATGAGTCACATTATTAGTCTGGTACATCAAGAATTTGCAAAAAAATTCAAACCTGCCTGTACTGCAGGAATAAAGGAAAATATTCTAACGAAAATAGTACGCACAGAAAAATTTCAAGTAACACATGTTAGTCTTTATCATGTGATCGTCATGAATTGAGACCATTTTTCATACGACATTGCCGTTTATAGAGTTCAGAGATTATAACCAGCATATTTGGTATGCAGCAGCAGAATTTTCATAAGTTGTTAGCTTCAAAGCTATTTCTTCAAAAAGCACCATGCCAAACAAAGGGAGGTTGCGGTATTCTAGTGGTCATGGTTATGGACTCGTGGCCGTTGCTCGTCATGAGTTCGAGCCTAACGACGTGACGACCCACAGTGCAAAGGGGCTCATGCACGTTAAAACTGTAAAGGCTCAAAGTCCTCCCACTAGCTTGATGTGGAAGTTCGGAGAGAGGTGGTTCCAGTTCAGGTGACCATGGTTCACAATTACAAGGTCCATCAGCAGTGGTCCTTGTGTTGCCTTACAGTACGACGTAAATGCAACCTTATTCGACTAATGCTTTACGTCAAATGCTTTTGAGCCTGGTGGAAAGTACCCATTATTATTTCGTATTTTTCATAACACGAGGATAATTAAACTTACTTAATAAGAGTCCATCAAATTTACTTTATTTCTGTTTACTCAATTTCTTTTCAGTCGAGTTTCAATCGTGATTTATATATATATATATATATATATATATATATATATATATATATATATATATATATATATATATATATATATATATATATATATATATATATGTGGAGGGTGGGGGTGGGGGGGTGCGTGGGTGTAAAATATCAAGGAAAAAATCTTCTCAATGCAATTAAACAAAATTCTCAAGATTATTATTACAATAATGGGATTAATAAAATAACTAATAAAAGAAAAACTAGAAAGGCTAGAACTAAAAGATTAAGTAGAGACAATAATAAAGCACTTACAGATAGTATTATAGAAATTGGTAATAGCTTTGATAACAATTTTAACATAAAACATTAAATCATTTATGTTTGGACTCAGTAAGACAGAATTATGTATTACATAATATGTATTTACTAATTTCACATAAAATTAAACATTGGCATGCTTTGCATATTATAAAGGACATTCCCAGATTTTTTAAACATAAACATAACATAAAAGTTAATGTAAATAAATATTATCAAATAGAAAATTGTACATTTTTATATATGAATAAATCATATTAAATTTTAATTTTTCTGGCATTTTTAAAAAACACATATCATCTTTCCCGATACAAAATATTACTATTAAAAAAGCTTTTAAATACAATGAAAAAATAGGTAGATAAATTTTTAACTATAATGTGCCTATAAAGCAAGAAAGTTTAATATGTAAATCTAATGACTTTAAAGAATGCATAGATAAAAAAATCACAAGCATGCTGTTACTGGTGACCTCAATATTGCAAAAGACAACAATCTTAGAAACATAATGAATAAAGGTACTGGTTTTAGATTGATGATTTCGAGTAATAATAAAATTATAAAAAATCAGTTATATGATGATATTGAGCAATTTATATGCAAAATAGCTATTAAGTATAGTATGCCTATAGAGGCATTCAAGGTAAAATTACAGAGCAGCTTAATAAAAATAACTTTGGTACAGATAATAAAATCATTTTTGATGATATTAAAAATCAGATTAAAAAATTACAAAATAAATTCATTATAGTTTATGTTGATAAAATGCCACTTAAATTTGCCTTCATATGTCAAGACTATTATAATTTAATGATCAACAGATATTTTGATAATACAGCTTTTATTAAGTCATCAGTTTCTGATAGAGAAATAAATAATCGAATTTTGGCTTTTCATAAACAATTAAGAATTCAAATTAATAATAGTTTTAAATTTCCACATATATTCTTACTCTCGAATTTCATGAAGACCCAGTCAAATTTAGGACAGTTACAAATGGATTTAATACATATATCAGCAAAATAGGCAAAATTCTTCATGAAATATTACATGATTCAATAAATAATCTTAAATCCACAGTCATACTTAAAAATAGTGAATCACTTATTGAACAAATGAAAGAGATAAAAAGATTTATTCAGTCTATAGTTTAGATTTTGAAGATCTTTTTAACTCTATTAATATTGATGATATGATTAATATACTTGTAAACATACATAAAGATATTTTATTTAATAATGTTAATTATGATAGATTTAGTTCACTACTTAGGTTTGTACTTAAAAAAGAGAACTATATATTTCATAAGAGTAACTATTATCTTCAGATTAAAGGTTTGCCACAAGGTGACCCTGCGAGCAACTGTCTTGTCAATTTACACTTACATTATTTTGAAAGTAATTACATTAATAATTCTAAATTTTATATTTATCGTTATATAGATGACATAATCAGTTTTGGCTAGCAAGTCAATTCTTTACCAACCACTAATTTTTATCAGCAATATCTTAATTTAATACAGACAAATAGTAACAACAATGAAGCAAATTTTCTTGACATACATATCAAATTAATATATAATGTAATAGTTTCTAATATTTATGATAAAAAAGAAGATTTTAATTTCAATATTATAAAAGTTCCTCATTGGGATAGTAATATACATATTTCTATATTCAGAAATATTGTTATTAATTATATGCAACGCAATAAATTTCTGGTGTCAAAAAAAATCAGAAATAATAAATAACTATAAACGTTTTACTAAATATTGCTTAAATCAGAAATACCCAATTAATTTTATTAATAGTTATATGAATAAAGCTATTGAAAAGAGTAAGGATTAAAAATTCTGAGATTAATAATAGTTTATTACTATAAATTTACATATTTCATAGTTATAGTTATCTCCATATTCTATTATTAGTTAAAATTACTTATTATTTAATTCATATATACTAGTGTTACTAACGTTATGGTATATATAATTTGTAACTCTCTTATTAAATTATGTTTCTATTCTTTTTAAACTTTTGTTAAGTGCTACATTTCAGCCATTCACATGCTTTGAATCTGCATTAGGGTCCAGAATCTGGCAATAACTTATTTATTGCACTCAGATTTAGCGCGGGTTCTGCATTTTCAAGTGCAATTTTTAGGTAAGTTACCTCTATCTTGTAATGGATTTACATATTCCTATCCATTACTTTCAATAGGTTTTTGCTCAGTATTATTTACATAAAGGAATGTTGGCTGGCCAAAAAACATGTTCCCACCCACTTTTATGTAAATTATTTTATATATTAGCTGTTCTAAGTCAGCAATGTTTATAATACTGCAGCATCCACTTTATAATTTTAATCTTGGTTGCTCATGTGTCCTTCATTCTGTGATTTTCCTACTGTTTACGTGTTTTTCGAATGTGATAGTTGGATGTTTATCTCTTGTTTGCAGAGAATAAGACTATATATATATATATATATATATATATATATATATATATATATATATATATATATATGTAATAATTCTAATAATCTGTAATAGCTCTTGAATTATTAACGTCCAGTCCTTCAGGACAACTATGTCCTTATTTTAATTGGTTACCCGCCTACCGGAGACTTAAGAAACTATCTCCATCCACCTCCTAAGATCACGTGACGTCCCATTGCCTATAAATACCGATATTTGGAAATCGTGCTGTCTCTTCTCTTCTGCTCTCGCCTCTCTGCGATCATGTAGTCAGCCGCTTCCGTGTTGTGTGTTGTCTTTGTTATGTTTTCAAGATGTGAATAAACTGAATTAATGTTCCAAACTGCCTCATCAATAGTATTGAATACGTAACATCAACCAATATTGAAAATGTAACTAATATACAGTCATTCACTTGCCATCGGCCACGCCCTACCTTTAGTTCGCCACGACAAAATACTGCATAGTATGCACCACACTATAAGTTCCTTATATATATATAAAGGTGACCAACCGTACTCCTTTCATAGGTCATGTCCTTCCTCGAAAAGTGTCCTCCTTTTCAATATTTTAAAACTGATTTGTTAATCTCAATTTTCAGAGATGAACCAAAACATGTTTCCAAAATGTCGAAGAATGTGGTCTGAAACAAATATCCCAGGAAATAACAGTTTTCAATGGTATTTTTTGACTTTGTCACAAGCAAATTGCGCAGATATAGAAAATTACGTTGAGTTTTTATCGAAAGAAATGCTTGTTATTAAAATCAATGACAATTTTCTGTTTGAAGTAGAAAGAAGACTAAATGTATATTTAAATTCTAATAGATTAGAACATTTGGAAAATCAACATGCTGAGAAATTGGTAAAATATGAGTGAAATTCTTAAGCCTTTCAAAAATGAGCACATTCCATTTGATAATTTAGTTATTCTTGTTGAATTTACGTTGTGCTGCTTTGGAACTAATGCACCAGTTGAAAGATTTTTTTCAGTTGGTAATGATCTTTGTAAAGTGACTAGTGAGAAATTGTAATTGAATGTTAATATTTTAGCTACAGTGTTTACCGTAAAATTCAGTATGAAGAATATTTTTTGCCCGAATTTTCCGATATATTAAAAAATGATATGCTGACAAAAAGAATTCATTTAATGGAAAAATACTCATTTAAGGGGTGTTGGGAATCTAAAATCTTATTTTTTATAATTAAAAAGTAAGATAATTAAAAAGAATATGCAAACACAATTAGCGTATTTTTGTTTGAATTAATAAAACGTTTCATGTTTTTAAGATGTAATTTTTTTCATAAATTTTTTGTCCTCCTTTTCATTGTAAAAAATGGTCACCTTATATATATATATATATATATATATATATATATATACTACTTAAAGATAAAATATCAGAATAAGAAAAGCAATGAGATAAATTGTAAAAGAAAACAACAATTTAAACAATAAAAAAATTTTGTTCACTTTCTTTATTTCAAAGCTAAGATCATTGAGCCCTTAAAAATTAATATTTCTCAGAGAAATTCCCCCCTCCTCCAAATTACGCATTTTTTGGTATTGCTAGCTCTTAATATTTTAATTAATATATATTCAAAATATCAGAGAAATTTTACAATAATTTTATTTTGAATTTTACTTAGTAGAATTTATTTGTCTAATATATAAATTTACAAATAATTGCAGCATTAGTTTCAACATTTTTTTATCAAACTTTGATAGAGTGCAATAATTTAGATAATTCAATAAATAAAAGATTTATCCTATTATTTTTTGGAAGTTATTAATTAAATTAAATCCCTAAATTTTTTTAAAATAAATCTTTAAAATAAAATATTCAATTCGCATAATGTAAATAGGAAATATATATTATAAAGTGTTATAGTCTCTAATGATTTCATTAATTGGCTCACAAATATTGTATGACACAATCTTTTGAAGAACTGAATTTAATTTTGCCTTAGTAGAAAGAAACTAAAAATAATATTTAAAGTCAAAATAATATTTAGTAATATTTAATATAATTATTAATATTTAAAGTCAAAATAATATTTAATAATTTATAATATTTAAAGTTAAAATAATATTTAGTAATATTTAATAATTAATAGTATTTAAAGTTAAAATCCAGTAGCCATATATTCTATGTGTATAAGTAATTTCTTACAACAGAGAGTGTTTATTTTACATGAGTAATTCAGGGACATTTTAAATATACCGTATTTATTCGAATCTAAGCAGCACTATTTTTCCAGCGCTAATGCGACTGAAAATCGGCTGCGGCTTAGAATCGGAGGAAAATATTTGTTGGATATGAGGAATTGAATTTCCTCTTCTTTCAAAATATAACAGTCCATTCTGGCCATTTGCATCGAAGACATCCGATAATTAACCTTCAGTTCATCTCCAATATTCAGTCTATCCTAAACATCATTGTCCGCTCGTATTTAGAAATTTTTTTTTATTTACGCTTGCTTTTAATCACCTAAATATCAAAGATATCAGTAATAGCCTCAACATGAGTTCACTATAATGTAAGTGATAAAAGAGAGGCAATTTTATACAAAGAAAAAAAACGGAAAGAGAGTAGCAGCCACTGAAAATTTGACACGGATGAAACAAATATGCATCGATGGCGTAAGCAAAATCCTACAATTTTTGCTTGTAAATGCGTTCACCAGTCTTTAATAATTCTTTTACATTCTCCTAAAATACATTTTAAAAAAATGTGGCATAAACAAATGCATTGGATGGCACTAAAGACGATACTGTGTGGGAAGTGGCGATACCGGCACCAATTCCAAAGTCAGCTGTGGCAATGGGAGTGACGAATCATTTTCAAAACATGATATTGACGATTAGAATAATTATGGGTTTCACGTATGTATTTGAAAGTTTTAAATGCTGGTAAAACAAACTAATTGTTAACTTATTAATATTTTTCATTAAAAAAATGTTTTTTTAAGTTTCTGAGGTATTGGATATAGATAAACCTTTTACACATTTTTTTATTTTTTTTCTCAAAAACGTGTAGAGAATCGGGGGTGTTTCTTAGAAAAGATGGCAGCTTAGATTCGAATAAATACGGAGCCTTTTTTTTTATATAAATAGAGATAAATTTAGAGTAAAAATCGGTTTGTGTAAAACTAATAATTTCTTTTCGTTGTCCTTTAAAGGTTTTCTTCAATTCTCCAAATTTGTCCACTTTAATGTAATGCGAAAAATTGCCCACGAATCTATTTAATTATTATTATTACTTTGCATCTAATTTTAAAATATCTAGATTGAAACTAAAAGGAAAAAAGTATAGCTTTACTCAAACGTTTCTCTACTGCAAATCTCAGTCGATGCTAATATTTAATTTTATATGTCTGAAAGGTTTAATGCAATCACGCCTACTGGAAATTTACATTGAAAAATATGCGATGCGTGGGTATGTCAAATTAAACATAAAAGGAAAATTTCTGATTCTGAGCAATTTTTGACTTTTTATGCAAAAAGTTATATAACCTTTAGAAAGAGGAAAATCAAGTTAAACCATTTCGAGATTGTTTAATTGTTGTTACTTTTTGAAAAAAAAGCTAAGAGAAAAATACTGTTTTATCTAAAATGGCGTGATAGCAGTTTTTGAGCAATGTATTTGAAGGTTTTTATATATATAGTTTATCTAAATTTTAAACTAAATCATTTTTTCGGTTAAGTAAATATGATTATACTTTGGTAACACTTTGTTCCAGTACAAAATGAAAGTAATGATATAAAATGATGTGACGGTATTTAACACAACATAAGTTATATATGAAGTATATGTATTTTTATTTCTATCTGTTCCATATAATAGCTATTATAAAAATTTCATAATGTACCGAAATTTTATCTATTCTTCTATTTCTGTTACAAGAAATGGGATAAAAAAATACTAAAAATAATATCTATTTTTCATTTATTTAATATGAAAATGAAAATATTATGTAAAATATGAAACATAAGGAATGTTGCTAGAATGGAAAAGCAAAAAATATAAATCACAACATATTGTTGATAATTTTCATTAAATATATCATTTAAGCACAACCGATTGATTACTGATACTGAATTTCACTTAGCTAAAAGAGTATTTTGAAAATAATAATACACATGCACGCAATATTGTTCTCGAAAACATTTTTTGTACAATTAGATAGCTTTTATTTTTAATTATTTTTCTGTTATTTTTTAATTTTTTTTGTTATATATAATTTTTTAATTGTACATTTTTTGGTTATTCTTTAATTGTATTTTTTCTTTTGTTATCCTTTAATGTTATTTTTTAAATATGCTTAATAAATTAAAGCATACTTTGATGGTTTTAAGAAAAAAATTTTTAGGTATTTCTAGTTTGGCATTTTGTACTTGCTTTCATTTTATAGTTTTTTTTATTTATAGGTTTCTGTGTTCATTATTATCATCTTTAAATTTACGATAATACACAAAAACATCTCTTAAAATGTTTTGTAATCCTAAGTTTTTTTTAAGTTTTAAATTTGTTTCCACCTATTTGTGTCTATACTTTTCTGCATGTAATTTGTTTAATAATAGATAATATGCTTGACTTATGATTGTAAGCCTTGCAGCACACAAAAATGGTTTCAAAAGGTTTTTTAAAAAAGATTTAATTTATTAATCGAAAACAAGGACTAAAGAATTTATTTATTAAAAAAAATTTTTTTGTTGTTGTTTAAAGTTTTAATTGGAGTAATTTTCGATGTACCAAAAAAGTAAATTTCTGTGTAAAAAGTTTTGAATGTACAAAAGAATAAATTTACGTATACCTAAAATTATAGAAATTAGTCACGAACTACACAAGTTGAAATTCATTCATTAATTCACTATTTGAAAAATATTGCAATGTACAGGGTGTCCCAGGATTATTCGGGTAAGCTTTAAGGGGAGTTCGGGGACATCAAAAAGATTCAAATTTGCATACCTTGGTCGAAACGCGTCTTCCTTCGGTTCTAGATCGCGTTGTTCACAGGAGCATTGGAGAAAACAGACCTGCATTACCGTAGCTATTTGAGAAGTAATTGCCCGCAGAGTGGTATGGAAAGTTTTACGAACACCAAGCAGGCAGATATGCACCTGATTTACGGCTTGGCTGAAGGAAATGCAGGAAAGCGGAAAGACTGTATCGCGAAAAGTACCCACAGAGAGATGCATCGAATCGCCGATGTCATAATTTCTGTGAATATGAATCATTACGAGGTAATTGACATAGTGAAGGCCGGACACGTTTGTGATTCGAACTACAAGAATGACTCAGCTTTGACCAATAAATATTTCAGACGATCTCAGTATTGTGTCTTTTCGTTTCTTGTACCTGTCATAATATTTTCTCATGACGCTTTCGAACATGGGTTGCTATGCAGATCTGAACCCTTGTGATGTCTCCTACCTATCCTTAAAGTTTGTCCCAAGAAACCTGGGACACCCTGTATATACAATATATATATATATATATATATATATATATATATATATATATATATATATATATATATATATATATATATATATATATATATATATATATATATATATATATATAGTATATATATATATAGTATATATATATAGTATATATATATAGTATATATATAGTATATATATATAGTATATATATATATATATATATATAGTATATATATATAGTATATATATATATATATATATATATATATATATATATATATATATATATATATATATATATATATATAGTATATATATATATAGTATATATATATATATATATATATATATATATATATATATATATAGTATATATATATAGTATATATATATAGTATATATATATAGTATATATATATAGTATATATATATATATATATATATATATATAGTATATATATAGTATATATATAGTATATATATATATATAGTATATATATATAGTATATATAGTATATATATATAGTATATATAGTATATACATACGTGTTTGTGAGTGCGTGTGTGTAATTAATAATCATAAGCTAACTTGTGATAATCCCCCCTGGGGTGATTATCTCTTTGTGTATCAGCGTTAGCTAGAGGTGTAGGATTAACGGAAGAACTAGACGCATACATTATCTTAATATAGCTTTGTTAAGATATTAAACTTAATCATTTAACAAATTAAATAATAATAATATATTTGAGAGAATCTACAGTGGTAAAACACACAATATATATATATATATATATATATATATATATATATATATATATATATATATATATATGGCATGCAGCCAAAAGCAAGGCAGTCTTCGCGCGCAGGCGCAGCTAAAACACGAACTAAAACTTTTGAATTAGTGGAAGAGAAACAAAAACTCTTGGACATTAGAGAGAGAAAGGAGAACGCGAGAGGTGCGCGAGCAGGCGTTACCTTCTGAATATCATCGTCAAACTTATCTGTAAAAACAACTACCTTTTTAATTAATTTTTGTTAAAGTTTTAAAATAAATGTGAAGTAAGACAAACACGTCTTGGACCCCTTGTTGTCTCCCACAAATTATGGGGGCTCGGCCGGGATCGATAAAATTTCGATTTTGAACCAAAGTCTGGACAATGAACAAAAGCGTCCGTGAGGAGACGCTCCGCCATTTTTCGAAAACTTCGTTCAACCTGTGTAGAGGTTTGAACTCAGCATAAATATTCAACCTGTGTAGAGGTTTGAACTCAGCATGAAAATTCCGCCTGTGTAGAGGCCGGGAATGAAAAAAAAAAAATTTCGATTTTGACCAAAATTTGGAACGTGAAAAAAAAAAAAAAGCCGTCCGTGGAGGAGACGCGCCGCCATTTTTCGGAAACTTCGTTCAACCTGTGTAGAGGTTGTATTTTTCAACGAACCCTCAAAATCCCGCCTGTGTAGAGGTTGGAACTAACTCAGTGTGAATAATCCGCCTGTGTAGAGGCCGGAACTACAATTTCAAGATATTACCTGCGAAGAGGTGAAGTCAGTGGAATCAACGTTTTTATTGGATACATCGTACGTGCGAGCAACAAGGGAGCCAGAAAAAAAAGGTAGGATCTTTCCAAATTTTTATAAAATGTATAAAAACGCTCTTAAAGAGGATTTCATAAGAGTTGTTGAGAATCTAGACGGTACTGTGGAAAGTACGGACACTATAGTTAAACTAAAGACTAAAATTGAGAACAGTAGTACATTTGAAAGTGATCCAGATTTCGTTAAAACTTTAATTCAAAACTGTATAGATGAGAGAGTATCGCGAAACGAAAGAGAGGTAACTTTAGGAATACAGAAAATTGAGCTCGCGAAACTACAGTTAGCAAAATTAGAAAAAGAAGTCGAACTTCAAACGGTTAAAAATAAAGCATTAAGTTTAAATCCTGCAGCTAAAGTCGAAGAGAAACAATTCGAAACTTTAAATAAGGAAACCGCAACCCATATTGGCATTCGAGAAGCAGAAGATTGGTTCAGGCCTATTGATTTAGCTAAAGAGTGTGATATTTATTTTTCATCTAAAAACGGATCACGTAAAGAAATTCCTATTACTTATGGATATACCCAAGACCCCTTTAAAAATAGATCACAAAACTTTAAAACAAAGATTAAAGAGAACTATCCCCAATATCTTGAAAGAGAAAATAAAAATTGCTTTATATGCGGTGATTCATCTCATTATGCAAGAGACTGTGAGAAGCGTTTTAAGCTTAAAGAATCTAACGACCACATCCATAATAGAATAAACGTGAATACTTTGAAAATCGAGAGCGAAAAACAAAATAGCGATGAAAGCGCAAATCTTCAATACGTAAACATTTTTGTGGAAAATCAGCCCGTAACAGCCTTGATTGATTCAGGTTGCCAGATCCCAGTTTTAAATTCCTCACTAATTAGAGTGCAAACACCTTCCGAAGAGATCATAACATTAAGTTCATGTTTTGGCGAAAAGCAAATGGTAGAAGTTAAACCCATAAATATTTCTCTTAATCAACACTCTACTAGCCTAAGTGTGCGAACGGCGATATCACCGACCTTGACCGAAGAATTTATTATACATCCCAGTGTATATTCTGAAATAAAGAAACTAGGCCACGCAAAGAGCGATGTTTTATTGAGTGAAAGTGGATCCTCTTTGAGTGCAGATTCTGGTGTTTCTTTTCCAAATGTTTCTGTTTCAAATGTGATAGAAAACTCTTGTTATAATTTGCCACATGTTAAAAACTTTAATACTAGAAATGATTTGAGTTCTCTAATTAAGGATTATAAATGTAATAAAATTAAGAGTACTAAGTTAAAATTGAGTATTGTAAGAGAAAAATGTTCTGATATAGTATTGTGTAAGAAAGCCAATGGTGCCATGAAAACGAGTTCCGTGGAATTTATCTCCCGCTCACCTAACCCTTTACCTATGAAGAGTAAACATCATCGGTTTGTGTTGCTCCGAAGGATCTTTGAGCCTTGGCAGTGGAAACGAAGGAAAAAGAGAAATCGTTTTGAACAGACGTCCAGAACTCTACAGAGGAAAATATCGATGCGTTCAACCAAAGATCAACTTGTTAAAAAAGACGTTCTTATGCCTGTGAAACACAATGTTTTCCTGTGGAACCTTCCGGATGTCGAAGAGGTGCCTTCACATGATGGAGAAACTGTCTAGTTCAGAAAAATTATGATATGTTAAATCTTTGTGTATTTGTCGTATAGTCCTTGTCTGTTCCGTCTTTTTTTTGTATGTTTCAGATTCTCCTCTGGTATCCATGGAAAGGAAAAAAGGAATACGTACCGCTGCGGACAGCGTACAGTCAGGATAGCCGTTATGGCATGCAGCCAAAAGCAAGGCAGTCTTCGCGCGCAGGCGCAGCTAAAACACGAACTAAAACTTTTGAATTAGTGGAAGAGAAACAAAAACTCTTGGACATTAGAGAGAGAAAGGAGAACGCGAGAGATGCGCGAGCAGGCGTTACCTTCTGAATATCATCGTCAAACTTATCTGTAAAAACAACTACCTTTTTAATTAATTTTTGTTAAAGTTTTAAAATAAATGTGAAGTAAGACAAACACGTCTTGGACCCCTTGTTGTCTCCACACACACACACACACACACACACACACACATATATATATATATATATATATATATATATATATATATATATATATATATATATATATATATATATATATGTATGTATATTACCGAATTGACCTAACTCGAACCACTATCAATAACTGACTCGCCTAAACACGATTCCAATACTATTACAGATCCTAATATTAAATAGTCAACCCTACCTTGCTGTAGTATCTGTAACGATAATAACACTTTTAGATGAGGTCTTGCAATAACTCGAGTGCAATGGTATGCACCTTGATCAATTGATCTTTATTACATATAATTACTATTCTTCGCCACGTAACGTTATCTAAAACTTCTTCACTCTAGAACCACCAACTGTCTACATTCCTCTAATTGCCATCGCGCTTACTCTAACTTCTGATACTTAAAAGCTTCCTAATTTGCATATTTCATTTACACTTCACTTCTTGGATTTGGTTGGAAAAGAGTTGCCATTATTTCTGGCCCCAAAGATCCCAAAGGACATGTTAAAGAAAAGACGTGTGAGACCGTTATAAACTTTCCATAAATCTTTAAGAAACGAAGTGATAAATGATATAACAAGACAATAAAGGTAAAAAAAATGATAGCCTTAGTTGTATAATAACAAACACTTTGCCTCAGGACAAGGATGGCGAACTATTGGCACGCGACACAATATTATGGGCACGCTAGTAATCAAAATGGTTTGCATTTTATTCCAAAATAACCAAGTTTTTTATGAGGTAATACGAATAAACGCGAGTGATCGGTCGAGGTACGGAAGGGAGCAAACTCGTTTGTCATTTATTGTCTTGCCTTTATTACATCGTGGATTACAATTGCTTAAGATGTAAAGTTTGTCTACTCATAGCATAGTCAATTTCTTTGACACAACTGCATTTCAAAGTTTATTTGTGTTACATTTACGATTTGTAAGTGTTATTTAACATTGCTAGTTCAGCAAAAGAATAAAAAGGCCAAGATACTAAGTGTAGCAGAGAAATTCAAATTTAGTGACTATAGAAACATGGTATTTTTAGTTAAGGCCACAAAGCAGTGTGTGTTTTAAGTTATGAAATAGCGGTATGCAGAACTTCGTCTGTACAACGGCATTTTGACACAAATCGCAACTACTCCTGTCAAAAAGTGAACCACAGAAAAAGTAATTTATTGCCTAAAAACCGATTGGCAGATGACTCCAATTGAGCACACGCTTTCTAATACAAGTAATATATATGTCGCAGGGAAACGATGAAATTAGGGCTTTCGTCAAATCCCTAAAGGAGATAATTAATTCGCGCAAGATGTTACAATAACGTCTCTTTGAGGTCTTTTCCCTGTTGTAAGTGAATTAGTTAAATCCCCGAACTGTTTGAGTAAAATGATGAAATGAAAAAAAGATGCCACTTTTTTGGTGCTAGGGGACTGATATTTGGGGATCGTAATAACTTTTGGTATGGTTAGGATCTGCTGGGACGCATTCCCCCTCCCGGTGCATTTCCACCCTCTCTACAGCCTTTTGGCCAATATCACGACATCCGAGCCTCACAGTCCATTCGGACCTGGCTCATTCGATCCCTCTCTAACTGCTCTTCCAGTTATTATAATTTCACGCTCATAGGGCTATTTTTTACATAGTTTTAAATTGTTTTAAACTTTTAAAATTTATTTAAATTGACAATATTTCGGCTCCTGTTTGAGTCTCGGACTTGAGATTTGAACCAACTGTTTCACTCGTCGAGACCCATTCAGTCATATACTTGACTCGCATTGTGTAGGCATGGGAGGGCTTAAGCACTAAAATGTCATGCTCCCATGTTAATCCTATGGGGTCTGAAAAAATTTCACTCCCCTAAAGAATTGAGCTTCGGACTTGATTTTTGGAGGTCCGCTATATTTTCGTGTATGCGCGAGCTTCACGTGGAACTGGCCCCCTCCGGTGCACCCCTCCCCTACAGGGCTTTCCCATTAATAACTCGGATCCTATGCTACCTTGGTCGACCGCACCGGCTGGATTCGATTGTTCATTCCCTATGAGCTCTTTAAATATGTAATTTTATTCCAATAGCCCCATTTCACGTTTTTAAACAATTTAAAAAAAGTTTTAAATTCCCGATAGCTTCGGTGATTTTTGACCTGAATGATTCGGAAGTACAAGAACTCGACCTCCCAGGTGTCTCCCCCCCTTGCCAATACTTTAAAATGACGTCCCTTCAATGTCATTTCCATGACGAAAGTAAGTGATTTTTTTTCACACCCTGAACTGTTTCAGTGAAATGATGAAATGAGCTAATCAGGATTTACATTAGCAAAATGCTGTCCAGGGAGGAAGGAGATACCTGGGAGGTCGAGTTCTTGTACTTCCGAACCATTCAGGTCAAAAATCACCGAAGCTATCGGGAATTTAAAACTTTTTTAAAATTGTTTAAAAACGTGAAATGGGGCTTTTGGAATAAAATTACATATTTAAAGAGCTCATAGGGAGAACAATCGAATCCAGCCGGTGCGGTCGACCAAGGCAGCATAGGATCCGAGTTGTTAATGGGAAAGCCCTGTAAGGAAGGGGTGCACTGGAAGGGGCCAATTCCACGTAAAGCTCGCGCATACACGAAAATATGGTGAACCTTTAAAAATCAAGTGCCAAGCTCCACTCCTTTGGGGATGAAATTTTTTCAGACCCCATAGGATTAACATGGGGACATGATATTTTTATGCTTAAGCCTTCCCCATGCCTACACAATGGGAGTTAAGTATATAACTGGATGGGTCTCGACGAGTGGAACAGTTGGTTCAAATCTCAAGTCCGAGACTCAAACAGGGGCCAAGATATTGTGGATTTAAATAAATTTTAAAAGTTTAAATCAATTTAAAACTATGTAAGGAATAGCCCTATGAGCCTGAAATTATAATAACTGGAAGAGCAGTTAGAGAGGGATTGAATGAGCCAGGTCCGAATGGACTGTGAGGCTCGGGTGTCGTGATATTGGCCAAAAGCCATCCACCCCGATGGGAATGCACCGGGGCGGATGCGTCCCAGCAGATCCTAACCATAACAAAAGTTATTGCGATCCCCCAAATATCAGACCCCTAGCACCAAAAAAGTGGCATCTTTTTTTCATTTCATCATTTTTCTAAAACAGTTCGGGGATTTAACTAATTCATTTACTTACAACAGGGAGAAGACACCAAAGAGACGTTATTGTAACATCTTGCATGAATTGATCTTCTCCCTTAGGGATTTGACGAAAGCCCTAATTGCATAGTTTCCCTGTCATTCACAATCTGAACAACAGAACTCACGCTAATGTTCCTTAAATTTGAATTGCACGTATAACTAAAACATTTACAACTATACAGTATAATTGTATATTTTTATAGTAAATAGAGTTTTGTGTTCTTAGTATATTTAGTTTTATTTTTTTCCCGTTAATCATAAGTCAAAATTATTTGACGGCACGTCTGTACCTCATTAAACACTTCTTTAGAAAAAAATGGCACGTTGATCTATGAAGGTCTGCTACCCCTGCCTTAGGAACTAAGATTGTAAAGTTATATATAGTTTTAAGGCCTGGCAACCTTCTCCTATATTTGCCTATACTCTTGGGCTGAAAGATAGTTTAAGAATAATATTAATACCAAATATAGTAAAAGTAATAATCATAAATGTATTAAAGAAGAATATTAAAAGTATGTACCCCGTATTTACTCGCATCTAAGCAGCACTATTTTTCCAGTGTTAATGCTACTAAAATTCGGGTGTGGCTTAGAATCGGAGGCAAAATATTTGTTGAATGGGGAAAAAATTGAGTTTCCACCTCGTTCAAAAGGGAAAATGTAGTCTATTCTGGCCACTTGCATCGACGATTTATCCCATTCCGCAGTTTATCTCTAGTATTTAGTCTATCCTAGACATCACTGTCTGTTCGCATTTAGAATATTTTTTTTGTTATACGCTTTCCGTTTTAATTACCGAAACATTAAAGATATCGGTAAAAGTTTCAAGACGAATTCATTACAACGCCAATGTGGCGATTTTATATGCAACAAAAAAAAACGAAAACAAAGTAGCAGCCTCTGAAAATTTGACACGGATGAAACAAATATACGTCGATGGCGTTAGCAAAATAATATAATTTTTGCTTGTAAATGTTCAACAGTCTTCAATAATTCTTTTACATTCTTGGAATGTAGAGAATTGGGAGTGCGGCATAGAATCGATGACGACATTTTTTTTACTACAAAAATACATAGAGAATTCGGGGTGTGGCTTAGAATCTATGGTGGCTTAGATTCAAGTAAATGCGGTATAATAAAAATTTTATGTTTATTTTTCAACGTACCTTTATTTAGGAAACTTTTTCCCACCTAGAATAAAGAAACATTAACTTTCATGAATTACCTTTAGCAGAACTGTAAATGACAATGATAAAGTCCTTTTCAATAACAATAAAATTCCATTAATATCACAACAAAATTCATGAAAATTATCATATATTCAGTTTCTGGAACATTAGCATACCCCTTTCTTTTAATGCAGTGTACACAAACCGAACTCTCAAATGGTTTTGAAAGTTCAAAACCATAGAAAAATTCCTCAAGATAAATTTATATTACTTAAAGGGGGCCAAACAAGATAAGTTATTCGGAAAATCGTGTCACCCAAAGCAATTTGAATCCTATCTGACTAACAAAACGAGCATCTTTGCAAACTGTATTGTTTGCCAGGCAATATATCTCGCCAATGCTTTAGTTTAAATTTAACGATGCCTTTTTCAATACCATCATTTATATTTTATGCTGTCAGATTCCATCGCAAAAGTCGCTAACTTTTTCGAAAATAAAGCATCAATTAAAGTCCCCTCTCTTTATATATACACACACATCCAAAGGATAAAATTCAAAAAAGCCTTTGGCACATTCACAAAGTATAATCAGAAAACATCTGCCAAAAACTTAACCCATACATTTCCAGCCTTTTCCCTCCTTCCTCCCCCTTCACTAATGGCGTCGAATATTTAAAAACTTTTTCTCTCTTCTAAGCATCTTTTTCTTTTTGTACTTGTTTTTACGCTGTGGCCGCGTTTTAGCGAAATCCCAAACGTACATTTTCACATTAGCTGTTTGCTGTAACCGTCTCCGGCTTACTTATTATCATGGCGGAGCTCAAATATGAGGTTCGAATAATTTATTTTTGTTTTCCTTAACATTTTCGCAAGAACTTTTCAGTCGCTACTACGTTTCATTTTCGTGCGCTGGACCCGTAGGGAAAATAAATCTCATTACAATTCTTTTTAGCGTCGTTGTGCCGACGGTATATTTCATTGCAAGCTGATTTTCACCGACTTCTGCACAGTTGTCTGAACCATTTTGATACATTATTTATTCTATTTTTCTTTTTTTCTTTTCTTCTTCTTTCCATTTCCTTTACCTGTTGTTAAGGGTTCTTGCAACTTTGTTCTTCTTTTTAACTTGTAATTTTATTCTTATTTCATTTTTGTTTCAAAACAAAATGCCACATGAAGATATTTATCGAAACGTTTATAGTTCCAATTATTCCAGAAATGCACAAAGTCGTTCTATAAAGTTATTTAACTTTGTTATCTTTTAATTTTTTTTAAAAGGGGAAAAAACTTATCTTTCTTCGAACAAAATCTTAAGGGAATACTTGCGTTTGAATTTTTCCAAAAAGATGCAAAACAAAATAACGTGATATAAATATACGCAAGAAATAATTCATTGATATTTTAATTAAGATTCTAGAAAAACATTCTAATGATAGAAATATAGTCAGATTTTTTAAATCGGGGAATACTGTTTGAATCTTAATTGTCTAAATTTGTTATGGTCATTTTGGGATACAGACATTATAATTGTTTCTGTCAGTTTTATTAAGAAACCAATTAGTTTTTTTTATTTGTTCGAAATTTGATATACAGCACTAAAACTCACTTAATAAATCCCAGAAGGTCTACAGTACTCAGACACAACTATCAATGTCTAAAATTACAAGTATGTTAAAGATTATTCACAAGCACTCGCTCGTCCTATTTAACAGCCGAAGTTATAACTAATCGCTAGTCGACTCTTCAACGGTCAAAACAATACTAACTAAACTTCAGCGAGCGGCTCCTGTTTATAGTCTGCATGGATTTTCCCCGAAAGATCTGCTTATGGCATAGATAATGATGTTAATAGATTTTTCCAGTAATTTCCAGACGCATTCATATGGTCGCCAAAAATGAGGCCAACTTGGCTCTACCGCCAACATTTAGCCAAGTTTCCATTGAATTGTCATTATAATGTAAGGGACGACATTGCTTGCAATTATTACAATTTTAGCAAAAAATAAATACAGCACAAAGTAATATTAACGAATTACACTCCTAGATATAAAGTATTTACTCTATTTTAAGCCGTCACGACACAAAATTCGTAACAATGTTATTCATTGTAATTGGTTACTATTAAAGTTAAATGCTAAAATCTTCTCTCTTATTTTTTTAGTCATCGAATTATGTAAATCTTAATATACATAATAATTTAAATGTTCCTTTTGACTATAAATAAATATTTTTATAATGAACACCAAAATATCTTGTTTTAAAACGTTAATAGTATTAAGGTATTCGACTACGTTCGGAAACATGATTTTGCAAAAGCATATAAATGTATAATATTTATGATACGAGGGATATTCGGAAACTAAGGTCCGTTTACTTATAAAACATAAAACATTACAGATTTTTTCAAAACACTTTATATTTTAAATTCCTTACATGTGTCTCTATTTTTCTACATACTTTCCATATTTGTTTAAACATTTGTCATAACGTTCTACGAGCTTCTCTATGCCTAAGTCGTAGACGTCAGCCGCCTGTTAGGATAACCAGTCTTGAACTTCTTCTTTCACCTCGTCAGCTGTGTCGAAGCGCTTGCCGCCGAGAAATACTTTTAGCTAGCGGAATAAGTGAAAATCACTCGGAGCCAAGTCTGGATTGTACGGTGGCTAGTCAATCTGTTCCCATCCAAAAGATCTGATCAGATTTTGTGTGTTAATGGCAGAATGGGATCTGGCATTGTCATGCAGCAACAGAATTCCAGACGTCAGAAGACCACGTCACTTATTCTGTATCGCACGTCTAAGTTTAGTTAGGGTAGCGCAGTAAGCGGCTGGATTTATTGTTGTCCCTTGCTGCATAAACTCGACTAACAAGACCCCATGTCTATCTCAAAACACGGTTGCCATAACCTTGCGTGTTGAGATTGTCCGCTTGGCCTTGACTCTGACTGGTGAATTTGTGTGACGCCATTCCATTGACTGACGTTTAGACTCTGGGGTTATGTGAGAAACCCACGTCTCGTCCCCTGTGACAATCCTCTCTAAAAATTGATCACCTTCTTTATGATATCGATCCAAAAAATCAAGAGCACAAGCCATTCTTTTCAGTTTGTGTTCCTCAGTAAGCAGCTTGGGAACCCAACGTGCACACAATTTGCGAAATTTCAACTTTTCGGAAACGACTTTGTGCAAAGTTGTTCTACCCACATTCCGAAATTCCAATGCTAAAGTTGAAATTATGAATCGCCGGTCTTCACGAATCTTTTCATCCACGGCATTGACCAAATCATCTGTGATCACTGATGGTCGACCGGAACGCGGTTCATCATGAACATTTTCCCGTCCGTCTTTGAAAGCTCTCACCCACTTACGCACTTTGCTGCTACTCAATCGCATTTGGGCCATACACGCAGCTTATCTGTCTATGAATTCCCGCTGCTGAAACGTTCTTTCTGTCAAAAATCGAATCACTGACCGAATTTCACAGTTAGCGGGCTGATCGATTGTTTTAAACATTTTGAAGTAGCACTGCACTTACCACACTGCAACAATACCAATGCAAATGGCGTCGTTTGACGAGCAAGGTATGCCGGGAGTTGGTACGCATGCACATTTCAATGTTTGCGTGACATTCGATTAGCTACAACGATTCGGACCTTAGTTTCCGAATATCCCTCGTATTTAGTGTCGCTTAGATTAGGAAATGTATATAAAATTGTTTTAAGAATAGTATTACAATAAAAAATTATTTCAGTACAATATTTTGACAGAAAATGAACATAGAATGACACATTTTCAAAATATTTTCCTTTTTTGAAAAATGCTTCTATTATAATAATATTTCGCCTGTATATAGCTCAGACCTCTATACAGAAGCTCAACTAGAATTTTTGAAATATATAACTTAGAAGTGGGTTTATCCATGTTTTACGACAACAAAGAGGAGAAATTTTAAGAAAAAAACGCCGATAATTATTTTAATTGGTTATAATTGTGAATATAATATGAATTTTTCAAAAATCATAGTTGAGCCTCTGTACAGAGGTCTGAGCTATATACATGCAAAATATTATTATAATAGAAGCATTTTTCACAAAAGGAGAGCATTTTGAAAAAAGTTTATTCTAAGTTAATTTTTTGCCGAAATATTGTATTTAAATAATTTTTGTCAGAATGTCCTTAAAACCATTTTATACATGTATTCTAATCTAAGTGACACTGAATATCATGAAAATATCCATTTATGTGCTTTTTAAAATCCCGGTTCCAAACGTAGTCGGATACCTTAAATATTCATTCTGATTTACAAGTTTGATTTAATTTATAGCTTCAACTTCCCAATACTTTGATGTAATATGAGTGAAGCTTTTACGAAGAAAATCAGTTATTTTGAATGGTTGATGTTTTATCATATTAGAGCCACATACGCTATTGGATATTTGTACACAGGTTCCCTGATAAATCTAACAGCATATATGCAAAATATTCCCTCATAAAAACGATTCAGTAAAAATACGATCTTTTTAAATTGGATCCTCAAACATTACATAAATTGGCTAAAGAAGTATGCCTTAATAAGCAGCATTAAATTTACATTCACCAACACACAAAAACAAAAATGTGCAAATCTCTATTTTTAAAAATAATTCAATTTTATACCGTTGATCTCTGATTTTGAAAAATTAATTTGAAAAATGAAATGTTTTACTACAGTCTTATAAAGTCAACTTTAATTAATATAATTATCTGAAGAAACGTGTTTTGTAGCCTATTGAATTCTCAGATTCCAAAATACTTTACATTTTAGCACATGTACTTGATGGACCGCGTATCTCATTCTACCAAATAAAAGAAAATTTTAGTATAAAACATTAAAATACTGTTTTATCCTAATACAAGATGTTTCTTCCGATAGAGTTATGCCTTTTATAAAACACTGTATTATAAAATTTCATTCTAAGATATTTTTAAGATGATGGTTTCAGTATTTACAAATGCATATACAGAGTGTGTTTTTTTCCAGGTATAGAAGTTTCAGTTGGAATTACTTTCCAAGATCGCGACCGATTTAACAGCTGTCAAGTGATTTATTCTCAGTTTGGTTTGGCAATTCATCATGAATAGACTCAAGCCTGAACAACGCTTTCGAATTGTGCAATTTTATTTCGAAAATAATGGTCGATTTTCATAAGCGAATTTTGTTTAGCGATGAAGCGCACTTCTGGTTGAATGGCTACGTCAACAACCAAAACTGCCGCATTTGGAGTGAAGCTAATCCACAAGTGTATGTCGAAACACCGTTACATCCAGAAAAACTGACTATTTGGTGCGCTTTATGGGCTTTCATTGGTCCGTACTTCTTCAAAAACGATGAAGGCCACAACGTTACAGTCAATGATGATCGGTATAGAGCCATGTTTACTAAGTTTTTCATTCCTGAATTGAACAATCATGATGTCCAGGAGCTGTGGTTCCAACAAGACGGCGCAACATGTCCCACAGCTCGTGCCACAATCGATTTATTGAAAGACACGTTTGGTGACCGCCTAATTTCACGTTTTGGACCTGTGAATTGGCCTCCAAGATCTTGTGATTTAACACCGCTAGACTATTTTCTGTGGGACTATGTAAAGTCATTGGTCTATGCGGATAAGCCACAAACGCTTGACCATTTGGAAGACAACATTCGCCGTGTTATTGCCGATATACAGCCCCAAATGTTGGAAAAAGTCATCGAAAATTGGACGTCCAGATTGGACTACATCCGAGCCAGCCGTGGCAGTCCTATGCCAGAAATCATATTTAAAATGTAATGCCACAAGATTATCTTTCGAATAAAAAAAATTATTGTCAATCGAATAATACATCGTTGTTTTATTGCAATTTAAAGTTCTATACCTCTCAAAATAACACCCTTTACATCACTCGTTAACGGATCTTTACCGTACCATGAAGCCTTATATAATATAATACAACTTTACAGCCATTGGAAAATGGAACGCATTTACGAACATAAGTGAATGGAGACCTCCGAGACGTATTTGAAATTGAATTCAATGAACAATATGTTGACCCATTTAGCCCATTCAGTTCCATGCAAATTTAGAGCGTCTTGCCCTATAGGTGTTAAGGTTTTATTTAAAAATAAATATTAAATTTGAAGCAATATAGTTAATAAAATTAAATTACTGATATAGTATTGTAACGGTTTTTACAGTAATTTTTATTTTAAAAAAACTACTAGATAATTTGTAACTGGCATCACTGAGAATAAGATTCATGTGATGAGTGCCACTTGCGAGTGATCTCGTAATATCTTTTTATTAATGAAAAACTTCATATGCAAAAAGATTTTCTTTCCGTTTCAAGATGTGCTGAATGTATCTAACATGCACAAAAGCGAAATGGTTCGAGAACAAAAATGGAAAATTTTCTACTAAACCAGATATAATTAGAAATTATACTGTTTGAATGGCAGGTGTTGGTCGCTTTAAGGGCTGTTGGAAACCAAAAAAAAATTTTTTTTGTCAATTTCAGATTATTGCATTTTAAAAATTCTTTAGCTCATTACCTTTCCAAAAATACCTCATTTTAATCTATAGCACAATTAGAAGTGCTAAAATTTTGTTTTTAAAAAATCATCTAAACGCACGTCACCGATTTAAATGGACAGAAAAAAGGTAAACATTGCACTTCCTCTTTGGCCTGCTAGAAGTTTGACGTCATTTTTAAAATGTCTTTCACGATGCTAGCTGCCAAGCCTCAATTATTTTTCACCCTAAGAACGGCTTCTCTCTCAGCGATACAACTAATTATACGTTGTTTACATTTGTAGTTTTGAAAAAAATCGTTCGTTCAAACGCTGTTTGTTTTGCTCAAGTTGTGTTTATAGTAATTAGACCTGCTTAGCTCTTTACAACGTTATTATTTTGATTTTAGTATTAATTTGTTATATTTAAAATGCCTAGATCTAGTGGCAAAGTTTTTAAAAAAAGGCGAGTTAATTTTAATCAAGGCAGAATAAGTAATTCCGAATCAACAGTGAGAAGTGATTCTGTACCACAGCAGTCTTCTGCTTCTAACAGTAATATTTCTGCTTCAGAAAAAAAATAACTCATACAAAAGTGAGTTTAATAGTGGATTTAAAAATGCTATTGTGGATTTGAATGTTTTAGCTGGTGTGTTTTCTGAAGCTGTCGAATGTTTACAGTGTGGAGCAACAGGGCTTAACCTTTCCTGTGAAGAAAATTGTTCTGGTGGAGCTGTTGAACTTGATATAATCTGTGATATTTGCAGTTATAGCTACAACTTTTGTTCCTCCAAGAAGTGCAAAGCTGAAATTGGGAAACCCAGCACCTACGAAGTAGACACCAGGCTTGTTTATGCAATGAGATGCATAGGGAAAGGTGCAGACGTTGCACGAATATTTTACGGAATCATGAACTTACCACCCCCACCGACAAAGTTCTCAAAGTACAATAAAATGCTGTTAGGTGCAACTAAGGATGTGTGTGATGCAACGATGAAAGATGCCGTAAAAGAAGCTGTACAAGAAAACCAAAATATTAGAGACATTCCTGTGGCGGTTGATGGAACATGGCAAAAAAGAGAGGATATTCCTCCATGAATGGTGTTGTGACAGTTACGAGTGTGGACACAGGAAAGGTAATTGACACTGAGATATTATCTAAACATTGTGTTTGCAAAGATAAAAAGAAACATGGACCGGTCTGCAAGAACTTCAACGGGTATAGTGGAAGAATGGAAGTCGATGGAGCTCTATCGATATTTCAGCGCTCTGTTCAACGCTATGATGTGCGTTACACGAAATATTTAGGAGATGGTGACTCCAAAGCTTTCGATAACATTGTGAAGAATGAAGTATACGGTGATAATTGTACGATCACAAAACTTGAGTGTATAGGCCATGTTATGAAACGGATGGGATCTTGCCTCCGACGTTTCAAAGCAAAGATGAGAGGCCAAAAATTGTCAGATGGCAAGGCATTATGTGGAAAAAATAGATTAACGGAAGCATCTATTGACCAATTACAAACATATTATGGTCTTGCCATTCGAAGAAATTTATCAAGTGTGAAGGATATGCGACAAGAAATATGGGCAATATTTCTTCACCAAATATCAACGGATGAAAATCCACAACTTGGATTTTGTCCATCAGGTCCTGACACGTGGTGCCGTTATAAGAAGGCACAATTGGAAAATAAAGTTTACCACCACAAACATAAACTTCCAGTTGCTGTTGTGGAAGCCATTAGGCCTATTTTTAGGGATCTTTCTGATCCAGAGCTATTGAAAAAATGCTTACATGGAAACACGCAGAATCCAAATGAAAGCATTAATAATGTTATTTGGTCTCGTGTCCCCAAAAAGACATTCGTGCACTTAGAAACACTTTCCTTTGGTACGTATGATGCTATTGCATCCTTTAATAAAGGGAATGCAACTAAGTTGGATATTTTGAAAAAACTAAACATAGAGCCTGGATATTATGCGACATGCTGCATGGAACGCCTCGACAAAGAGAGGATTACAAGGACAAGATATGCCAATTTGCAAAAAACTAAGGAGGTCAGAAAGATAAAAAGACATAAAAGAATTATACAAGAGGGTGAATTTTCAAAAAATGCTGAAAACTTGGAATATGGAGCTGGAATGTTTTGATAAGGTGAGTTTTTTTTATAAAAATGTGTTTTTCTCAAAATGTCATTTGTGAAGGTTCGATGTACCTTTTCTCAGAAAGTATATATCTTATGTAAACATAATTTATATGACACATACTTTGTATGTTCTAGTATTTACTGGAATGAGCTTTTAGCAAATCTTTGTATATATTTTTTTTATACATTTTTTTTGTCAAAAAATTTTGTTTTCTCGAAATAAATCAAATAAATTTTTTAAAAAAAAAAACTAATAAAAATTTTTAAAAAAAGCTCATTTCAGTATAATACTAAATCTATGCTTAACTTGTAAAAAAAATCGGGGGGTTGTATTTACAACAGATTCTTAGAAAAGGAACATTGAAAAAGGGCTTTTTAACATTATCAGTGTGGGGCGTTCCGATACCCCTTAACCAACGTACGCCCTACTACTCATTCCTCAGGAACACCATTCGTAAGTACAAGGAAATTTCACTACAGTACTTCGATATCTTCAAGAAGAATGCACACATGTTCTATAACCAATAAAACCGAGGGAATAGAAAGATTAAAATGCTTCAAATTAGGGAATCAGTTACTAAGTATTTAATTAATGGCGGCGACAGAGCAATGCAGGAGAAAGCAGGTTCTATAACACAAATACAGCTGATTTTCATTACTTAGAACAGGGGTGACCAACACGCGGCCCGCCAGTACATAAGTTGCAGCCCGTTGACTCTTTTTTAAATATCAGGTTTTTAAAGTTTTTTCATTTTGAAATTTATTTGAGGGGAAATTTATACATATATATATATAAATCTACAATGTATTTTTCTGTTACTTGTTCTTGTTTTAAAGTAAATCCTTTTTGATAAAAGAAATGTCCTTTAGATTAAAATATATTTATGTTTATCAAACAGTTACATTTGATTTTTCTATTATAAATTACTTTTTTAATAAATTCCGAATTGCATTATGCATATCCTTTACTATGGATGGTACATGATTTTCTGTGTGTGCGACTTTAATTTCCCCTCCACTCTTTCTGTTTGGGATTCCCAAAAAGCAAGAGGCAGTCAGAGATGTTTTTGAAAGTTTAAAAAAAAATATTCAGTACGGTTAAGATAAAGGGCAAAGTATACTTAATCGTTTGAGAATGACAGCACTATTACATTTCAACAATGAGTAACGAAAGATCAATTCAAAAGGAATACCGTAATTTTCAAGAAAATGGCAACACACACACTGTAATATTTTAAACATTATTCGATCTATGCATTATTATATTATATAAACATTATTATATTATCTATGTCTGTATACGTGAAAAAGTAATGAAAATAATAATAATAATTCTTTCTGTTTTAAATTTCACTCAATAAATGTTTTTTTGTTTCCAAATCTGATATAAAGGTTCATATTTTTATGTGCGGCCCGCGATATTATAATGTTTTTCCGAAGTCGCCCGCAAGGTCATTTGTGTTCGACACCCCTGACTTAGAACATCTTCCTCCCACAGAAAAAAAGGATACCTAAAAAGCCATGTCAAATGTGTACAAAGCATTAAGAAAATGTTACCAGACTAGGTATTTTTTTTTTATCCAGAATGTGTCCTAACAACCCTGGACTTTGCATTGATCCTTGCTTCAAAGTTCATCGTACGCAGCACCAACAATAAAAATATTTTTAAAATTGAGTAATACATTCATAAATAAATAATTATTATGTTATAATCGAATTGTCTAAGTTATAATTTTAATATAAAAAATAGATAATTAGAGTATGTATTATTTGCACTATATAAATTTTTCATTCGTGTTTTCTAATAATTCTTATTTCAATGGGCTCAATTCATGTGACGTCATAGTCACATCATAGTGAAAGCCACGTGATTCTAGCCAATCAATTCAAAAACTCATGCGACGTCATAGTCACACGATAGAAACTGTCTAGTGTTTCCAGCTAATCAGTTTACGTGTTCCGGTGTTGCCAAGTTTTGCTCTTTGCAGAAACTTTCTCTTTAAAAGTAAATTGTATACAAAATGCATTAGATTTAAAAGTATAAACATAAGATATGTGATTTTTTTTTTCAATTTAAAAAATCTTTTCGAAAAATAAAATTTTTCATAACAACAAGTACAATTAGTTTAGTTTGATTTAAATTCAATGCAAAACACGTGTTGGCTTTTATCAGGTGACTTCATGAATTGAGCCCATTGACCATTTGTAATCAATCTAAAATTGCAGAACTCACTACGAGATATTTCATAGTTGACAGTGAATGGGTAAAATTTTGAGCCTGTTTACTGATATTTAAAAACCAGAAAAATGCAGGATATACACTCCCCGCCCCCTATATGTGAGGGAGTATAAGAAAATTAGCATAATGAAAGAGTTCGTCTTATCACAGAAGATGGTATCATAGACATCTTCAGTGTTGTTTCCGTCACATGTACATAAAAACATTCAGGCTGTTATCTCAATAATTTTGATTTTCATAAATAACATTCATGAGCATTTATGAGAGAATCAATCACTCTGCATATAGAATTTCTATATGATTTTATTTAATCCGCATAAATTTTAATTTTAAAACTGAAAATAGCATGTAGAGTCTATGATTTAACTCGATACATAATTTATATTATATGGAATACTTTCAGTAACTCCCTCCTTCAAATATTTCGGGAAGAAAATTTTATTTCATTTAACACAAAAAATTCCCATTCTCCATTACAAAAGAATTATGATGAATTACAATTTGATGCGAATATATAGGTATAGGACAAAATAATAGGAATACCTGTGAAAAAAGAGAAACCCAATTAATAGTAAGGAATGGAACCACTTTTGGCTTGAATGACAGCTTTCATTCGACGTGGGATTCACAAATAAAGGACTTGAACACACTTCATCAAAATTCGCATTCATTCTTCGTGCAGGGCTGTCTCTAGTCCAGATAGTGTGCGTGGAGAAAACCGGGCACGGACTTTGTTCCCTAAAAGACTCCATAAACACTCAATGATGTTTAAATCAGGTGATTAGGAACACTACTTTAGATCACAGTGAAACATGTGACGAAGGCGTTGTCATTTAGGAACACAGGACATTCTGCCGGAAAGAGAGTTTGAAGAATAGAGTGAAGAGATGATCTGCGAGAATGCTTCGATAATGGTCGCCTGTGATAATCTCGCTTAAGAACAAAGAGAGGTCCCAATCCACGAGAAAATATTGCGCCCCACACCATCATAGAACCTCCTCCATGTTTCACGGTTGGAACCATTAAGTCAACATGAAATGCTTCTGCCGATGTTTGCCAGATGAACAAACGTCCTGTGGTCTGGAATAATCTAAATAAGGATTCATCTGACCAAATGATTTGTTCCTATTGCAAGTGGGTCCAGTTTAGGTGGTCTCGAACCCACACTCTAGTCACAGTATTCCGCCCCGAAACTAACGGGTTTAGAATAGCTACTCTGCCATAAATGTTAGCAGCATGCAGCTCCCGTTGAATAGTTTTCATGGATACATGATTATGAAGGTGGGAATTCATCTCGGACGTTATCTGCGGCAGTGTAGTCCTGCGTTTTTGGACAACTATCTTCTTCAACACCCGTCTCTCACGGTCCTTCAGCTTCTACTTTCGCCTATTGGGCTTCACAGAAGACACCTTACTCAAGTTTGTGTATGCTGTTATAGCCCTTGACACAGTGGTCCTTGAAACACCAATAAGGTTGGCAGTTCTGGACACGGACACTTTAGCGAGGCGAACTCTAATTGTCGTACCACTTTTCATGTCGGAGAGGTCGGACATTATCACGCTTTGCTAAGAACAGAATTTTCTCACATAACTCTCATACCGACATATTCTTGACTGATACATTCCCTTTCACCGGCACTAGGTGGCACCCTGTTGAGACACGTGGCGGCCTTTTATTGGACGGTCGAAGGACGACTCATTTTTAAATGGGTGTTCCAATTATTTTGTCTTATATATATATATATATATTATACTAAAATGTGTGTGTGTGTGTGTGTGTGTGTGTATTAAGTATTTGAGTGCGTTATAGTTTTGTTGTAGAAAAAATGTTTTGTTGTTAAAATGGTTAATTTTTCGGAATCATCGTCAGTTTTCAAGTTTTTTACGTTTAAAAAGTTAAAACTAAAAAGTAACGAATCAAAATGCATTCATTAAAAGCGATAACCAATCACTGTTTTCGCCTTTTTTTTCAATACAATGCACGCTCAGTAAAAAAAAAAAAAAAAAATCTCAGAAAGGAAGCAAAACTGTGTTGTTATTATCGTTGTTGTTAGATAATATTGATTTATATTTTTGATTTTCATTCTTATTTTTTATCTTGGTAATTCTTATAATATAGAGTATCGAATATTATAATTTCTTACCAATATTAATCACTAAAAAATTTGAGCTTAATCATAAAATTTTCACTGTATATGAATTTCATTCTAAAGAGTAACAAATTAGCAATAAATATAACCTCTGACAATAAAGTTCGGTGAATAGTCCTGTAACATTACCATAGATGAAGTAAAGCTAAAGTTTCCTTACTGTCTTTCGAAATAGCCAACTCCTATGCACTGCTGAGATCACTATACTTGTCCTGGAAATTTTGCAAGAAGTCTTCTTTTGGGATGGAGTTCAAAAGCCTCGTTACGTTTCGTTGGACGTCAGGAATATTGTCAAAACTCTTTTTTTTTCCAAAGCGAGTTTTAGTCGTGGAAATAGGAAGAAGTGTGAAGGATTGAGATTTGGCGAGATGGTAAATGTTCACATTGCACCCCCCTTTTCCCCAGGAACTGTTTGACGATATTGGCAGTTAGAGGGCGAGCCTTATAATGAACAGAAAACCATGTGAACCTTGTATGTACTGGGGTCGTATCCTGCGTAGTACCTGACGTTTATGTAGTGGGTCAAAATTTCAATGTACCTTGCAGCATTCATCGTCGCTCCCTCAGGTACAAATTCCTTGTGGATAACACCTTTTTTATTGAAAAAGATGATGGGCATCGTTTTGATGCATCATTTTTCTGCTCTGACCTTGTTTCGACTAGGCGATGCAGGAGAACTTAATTCCATGCTTTGCCATTTCGTTTCAGAGTCGTACCTGAGACATGAGGTCTTATCATCGGTTCAAGAAATTTGATGTCGCATGCGCCATTTCGACAAAATTCTGTGAAGCCTCTAAACGTGCCTGCTTCTGATCTTTTGTTCGTTCATATTTTTCTGTTCTCAGTTAAGAATCAGTGCACTAAACAAGCACTTTATATAACAAGTCTCACACGGAACACAAACGACGCTCAACTGAACCAAATGGTCAATACCTGCCACTACACATGTGCAGTGTTTCGTTTCACCAGTGTTGCCAGATAGGTCTTTCTGACTTCATTCACCGAACTTTATTGTCAGAGGTTGTATAATGAAGTGCTGGACACTTTGATCTAGATTTTATAAATTTTATTTTGCTAGATCTTTTTACTTTTAAATTAAATTTTTTGAAGTCCAAGATAGTGGTGTAGGTCTTATAATTAAGAGAAATTAGATTTTTGTTTCTTAATAATTGCTCTATTTCAGAAAATAGTTTTTCATACCGAATAGTTTAAAATAAATCTACGAAAATTAAAATCCAAATCCTGTAATTAATTTTAATTCAGATTTTAGGGTAGTATATTTTTTAAAAGGAAAAATATTAAAGAACGGTTTTAATTAATATAATCTAATTCTAATCTCTTTGTCAATCAACAGATCAGATTTGATTTTGAAAAAATACAACAGCAATAAGGCAAATAACAATTAATGAATGAATACATTTAATTTAAATTGTGGAATATTTATGTAATATCGAACAATTATTCTACGATTATGCTATCTGTTTTTATTGTTAACATCTAACCAGAAAATTTTAAACATTTTATTTTTTATGTATCCTTGAAAACTTTTTATCTTAACAGCTTCACTTCCAAAAAAAGTTGTATCATTTTAAATAAGTATCATATTGATATTTAAATCTTTTTAAAAATTAATCTGAATATCTTTGGTTTTTAATGTTGCCTTCTACAACTGAAAATACTTTCCTTTTTCGGAAAATATTAAATTATAATGTTATACTATGTCTATATCATCAGTCTATTGTATTTTAATTATATATTATATTTAAATTCAATTGCAGAATTGTAATGAAGGATAAAGTATTTAAGAAATAAAAGCTTACTTAATGATTAAAATAGCTTCATTTTCATACTTATTATTTTATTTTCAAGAATTTATCCTTTTATTCCCATAAAAATATTTACCAATTTTTTTTCTCATTTAATATTAATCGCTTGCTAATATTTGTTGTCCGTTTTTTTTATTTGAACATAATTATTTCTAACTATTCGTTTAGTTTTGTAATATATATATATATATACATATATAATAGTCATTTATTTTCCGCTTAGTTAGTGTCTTTTTTCCCTGTAATATTGTTTTAGATATCATCAAAATGACACGCATATACTACACAGCAATTTATTTTATCTTCTATTGTTCTCTTAATTTACTATTCTGCAGAAGTTGATTTATAATCATAATAGTAAACGTGCTATTTCTTCTAACGTTATCATCAAAGTAGTAAACTTTTTCCTCTATTATAATAGCTTTGAATATTCAATAAAAACCTAGTAGATATATTTTTATGTTTTGAAAAAACAACAAACACTTAATTAAAGAAATTGTTTCTTCAGTTTCTGCATATGTCTAATTAATTTGGAAATTTTAAAAATTTATTTTACAATAAAAATGCATACAAGTACAATATACAGACATTTTTCTTTAAAAAAATTGCAGTAATTTGTAAATTTTGTACTTTTTAAAAAATTTATTTGGTTACTTTTACTTTCCATTATAATTGTTTCAGTTTATTAACGCTAGTAATAGTAAAATCAAAACTAACTATTAATTTAGTTGCGATGATCGGGGTTCGAGGATTTTATGCATATCAGCCGCAAAGTCTTTCTTTAAGAGCGATGAGAATTTATTGTCGAAAATCCAATCCCTGAATTACAAGAATCTGCAGCAATATTCGTAGAATAAATCTTAGAAAGTCTTCACACCTTCAACAGCACTCGGACACAATTATCGGTGTCTAAAATACACGTATGTAAAACATTATTCTCAAGCAACCGCTCGTTCAACAGCAAAAATAATCACTAATCGCTTCAGCAGTCAAAGCAATATTAACTGATCGCTAGTCAAAACCAGACTGACTCAGCTCGATTAGCTTCTCTCTATATCTCTCGCGGATAATTCGAGAAAGATCAGCATGCATCAGAGGTCTTGAAATTGGTGGGTTTCTCCACTAATTTCTATAAGAATCTAGAGGGTCCCTAACTCGCTAAAAATGGTCACCAACATAGTCGCAACCAACTTGGTTGCCAAAAATTATGCCAACTTGACTCTATCGCCAAGATTTCGCCATGTTCTAATTGAGTCGCTTTTATAACGTAAGGGACGCGTTGCTTGTGAATATTACAACTTTAACATAAATTAAATATAACATAGAGTAATATAAATGCATTACACATCCAAATACAGATTAGTTACACTATTTACACAAAATTCGTAACAATATCTTTTTTTTCACATGATTCAAATGAAAACATGAAGCACAAATATAACATTGGTATTTATAAGAGGGTATCATACAGAGTTTGAATTATTACTAAAAGCAATCCAGATATAAACATAATTTTCATTTATAATGAAAAATAATTATTTATCTAATGTCGCCCTTTGTTTCCTAATGGTTTTAATCGATTTTTTTTTAATATTAAATAGCAAAATATTTTTGCGAAGTATACAAGCAAATGCAACCCTAAACAATATTTTTAATGTCACTAGAATGTAAAAAGTTTTTTTAAAAAATAACTGGTTTTTATATATATATATATATATATATATATATTAACCCTAAACCACTGGCCTAATTTAGTGACAGCTTTAGAAATCATAATAGGTTTCCAGTTTAGTCCAAAGACCTTTTTGTATCTACATTTGTTGTGTATGGTGAATTCCAATTCCTTCCTTCTTTAAAACTGTATAGGTTCTAGAACTTCTTCATTTTTATTTTATTATACTATATATATATATATATATATATATATATATATATATATATATATACTAGTGCTCTCGACAGACGTTGTCCTGTAAACACGTCTTAAATCCAAAAGTTTCAAACTTTTTTTGAATAAGTTGTAACAATCTGGACCGTTTTGATGAAATTTTTTATAAAAAAAAAGTTATTACAATACCTCACATCATCACATGTACAGTTACCACAATTCAACCTATCGATTGCATGTGAGTATGTATTTACTATGAACTAAGTTGAATATAGAAGCTATTCTGAATAGAAACTTAAACTTGGTTTGATTAAAGGGTAAAAAAGATAAAACTAGAGCTATTTTCATAACAAGTATATTTTTTAATGCACAAAAAATAAATTTATCGTAAAAAAAATGCCATTGAATCTACAATGTTGTTGGTTAATCCTTGATATGCAAAAACAAACAAATGCAATGGTTTGCCAAACCTCAGGCATGCAACATATAATTGGCCGTGCGAAAAGCAAGAGTTTTCTAAATCTAAGCCACAAGTTGTCATTATTTGACTTTGTGACTTATTAATGGTCATAGCAAATACCAAGCGAATTGGAAATTGCAAATATTTGAATGGGTAGGTGAGTCTGAAAGAATCATTGGGATCTGTGGTAGAAGTACAACTTCACCTTGAAGTTTGCTGCTCAAAATAGTGGCCTCAAGAATATTGCCCATGATTTTTTTATGAACAATCGCGTGCCGTTATATTATTTTGGAGCATATTTAAATAATTGCGGTATCAGACCGAATTGTGAATCTATATAATTCTCGAATCCACTTGAACCCACACAAAAAATGTCATCAAAATCTGTCCATAATGCTGTGTAGTATTTATTCCAAAAATGTCTTGCACATTCGTTTTTATGAAAAAAAAATTAATCAATACTTTAAAAAAATTCCTTATACCAAGAGATTTTTCTTAAACAAACACACTATTCAGAACCATTCATAGCTTGATCTAACAACCACAATGGTATTGGAATGAAGACTAATAATGAAATGGGAAATAAGATTCTGTAAAAAAATATATAGTTGCAAAAGTCACCTATTGGTATTTTTATGACGCTGTTGTAGTTAACCAAACCCAGAATCAGCAAAAGATACTTCTAATAACACAACAGCCCCGGGTGAGCCAAGGCCTTCTCAAAAACTCTCTTTCATGCCGACTTCCGCTTAGCTACAGTTCTCCAATTAGTCACTCTTAAACTTTAAAATCGCTTGTCCTCCACACAATCAGCCCGTCTCAATTTGAGCATATTTCCAGGTCTAGTTCCAAATAGTTTGTGATTGAAAATTCTGAACGTTAAGTATGAGGGGTCCATACGGCAGAAAAATCTCAAACGACCAATCTTGATGAATTTAATGACATCTGCTTCCTTAAATAGCTTGAATAGTTCAAAATTATGTCACTGTTTCCACGATCCATTCTTATTCACAGCACCAAAGATATATCTAAGAGCTTTTCGCTCTAAGTTGGCTAGCTGTTCAGTATGTGGTTTATTCAAAGTCCAATTTTTAGCTCCATTGGTAAGTACGGGTCTGATGATTGAGTGACGAGCTATGGTCCGAAGAAGTAGAGAAAAAGAGCAGAAATAGCAATATATTACTGAGCAGAAAACATTTTGTTGAAATGCTGTTCTTCAACAGGTTGCCTAGATTACAACTAGAAGTCGTCTGGCAGGTATAACAGCGGGGTACATGGAATTCCTTAGATTCTGGAAGATTCCTGGCAAGTCATGTATCCTTCCAGCAGCTACAGGTATTCGAGCGATGAGGATTTAAACTGAAGGAAAAGGCATATCGTACACCAAACTCTTCATGTGACCCCAGATGAATTCCATGCAAGATAGGTCTGGTGATCTGGCAAGCCAATGAACCGAGCCACCACAACCTATCCACCGCTGTCTAAAGATCACGTTGAGGTATTTTTCGTGGATGTGAATTCCGTAATGTGGAAGAGCCCCGACATGCTGGTAAGACATGGAGCGGCGCAACGACGGAGGAGTCTGTGCTGCTTCAAGAAATTCGGGCGGGACTTGTGGCAGAAAGATCAGATATGATCTACCGTCTAAAGAAGCAGAAGGTACAAACCAATGAGGTAGTCTTGTGAAGGTCCCCTTGGACCTCACTTTGAGAACGAGAATAAGTAGGGGTCATATAAGAGCCAGTAGCCATTTTTATAAATAACTTTCTTTATTTGGTTATCTTATCCAAATAGAATCAAAGACTTATTAACAAATATATCTAAATAGTATTATGAGGTTTAATAAGGGTCTTTCCTTTAAATTAACTTAAATATTTAATGATCCAATTAATTAGAATATCGATCACGCAGAGATTACCACGATAAGAGATCCCAGAATTATATTCTATAATGTTCCTATTGAACATTTAACTTTAATCTCACTCCTAATATAAAAATGAGACTTTAATCAATATTTACCACACTGCAGTTCAGCTCAGCTTTTTCGGAGATTTTATCCTCCTAGAAATCTCCAATAATATCTTTCTAAATTTCACTATTACAACTTCTTACTTCAATCTCTCTCTCTCCTACTGCTCTAACTTTACGATTCCGTTTGACTTAAATACTTTATCTAATCTGCATATAACAAGGAATCCCATCCTCTTTTTGGAGCTGATTGGAAATAGGTAGGGAATTAAATTTCCCTAAAAAGGACGACTCAAAAGGTTAGTGATAAAGTTCCGTATAGATTTGTCACAGTCTCTACGAATGCTGGTTCAAACATTGACCGAGGAACGCTGTTGAGCTGCTCCTGGTGGTGTACGATGAGGGTTCTCCAAAGAACACACATAGGCATTATTCTGATTAATGTGTTGCCGTTTCTATTCTTTTTATCTGCTTTCTTTCCCACACAGCTTGCAACTACGGCATTGGAGACCCTGCATTCCTAAGTGATTCTGAGTTATCTGTGTACCCGCTAAACACCTTGCAAGTTTGTCGGTCTGGTGGGGAATCACCCTGTACTCCTTCCGGTGATTTTTTTAACTATTTTTCCCCTCAGAATCCTACTTTGCATATCATCATTCGCCTCCATACCAAGTTTCTTGCATTTTCCTTTGTTAGATCGGGTTGTAGATGGCTCTGAATGGTGTCAGTTTTTTTAAAAAAATCCCCATGCACTAAGTTTTATATTCAAAATCTTTTTTTTAATCCAATGTGGCAACGGATTGGTATTTTTACCTTTGCAGACCTAGTACATTCCCCAGGAGCTGGTATCACTTTTGAGTGCGGCACCCTATTGGCGATACCTATTGCCGCAAGTAATTTTGATGCCAGTTTCCAAACCAGAGCTCTGACGATGTAAACTTTGTTCTAGGAATTTAATTTTGCCAAGAGCACCCAAGCCAAACGGGAACTCAAGGGATTTTTTATGTGCCACAATATGGACGCTGTCGATTTTCTGCATCATGAGAATCCATCGACTTGGGCCGGGGTTGAACCCGCAACCTTAGGTGCAGAAGGACAGTAATAAATCAACCATGCCACCCAGCCGGCTATATTAAACACTGTATAATGATAGAATGAAAAAAATCCAAGACATTTTTTCAATTAAATTTCAGATACAGAGTCTTGCGAATTTCTAAAGTGTTCTTACAATCTATCTACTTCTATCTATCACGAAGAAAAATTTAATCTGATGTTGATTTTTTACTTTTTACTACCATTTTTCTTTAAAAAAAATCAGATTTATAGTTTCTGCAAAAAGAAATAATTCAAAATATATGTACCGCATATATTCAAACAGTCTCCTTCACCTAACAACAGTGAAAAAAATCAATAAAATCAAGTTAGTATTGAAAAAACTACAATCATTTTTCATGTTGAAACTTATTTAACATCTGAAATATTAAACTCGTATCCTTTTAAATTAAGAAGGAAAAAAAACTCTTCATCTTAAATCTTAAGCGTTTGATTCTCTCCAAACAATACATAATTTATGGAGAAAAAAAATCTTTTCAAATAACAATTCTTTTAAGAAAAATTTAATATTAATAATTGATAAACAATTCTTTTAACTGTTGTTTTAAGATAATTGTGAGCGCAGTCTGCATTTTATGCATTCGAGTGCCTTAAAAATTGGATTTAATTAGTAATTCATAACGGTGAAGTTATTTTCTGATAATCATTGCGTCGAGTTTGCAAAATTTAAAGTAAGGAAGCATAAATTATGTATATGTTCCGGAAATAAAACAACTCTCTTTTCTAATCACGTCATTATTCAGCACTTTATTCATTTTCAATTTTACCTTGAAAGGATGCACATCTTTTGAGATATTTTTCTCTTTTGAATAACTTTAAAATGTAAATAAAACTGTTTTCTGAAGGAAAAGAAATAAATATCCAGTGAACCTAAATTAAAAGTTCAAATCTCGCAAAGTTACTTGAAATAATAATAAAAAAATTTTTATTTTACGTTATATAATGCACAATAATGTTATCAGTGTTGCTGTTTTTTGTGAAAAAGTTATTTGCTTTTCCTAAAATGTATATTTTCATTGCAAATTCTGGTAACTTACGATACTTATAACCTAATTATTTTTACAGATGAGTATAAGTTAATTAGGTTTATATCTATATAGTTATAGCTATCAGTTATAAATTTAGTCTGCAAATAACTTGAAAAAACCCCTTAAATTATTAATAAGTTTTTTATCTTTCTATATATATGCAATGAGTCCCCTGGCCAGTACCCCTCAAACCATCTACCGTATAACTACCATCACTTTTAACTTCTCCCTTGCCATACGAACTTCCTTTTTTCGCACTACAACACTTACTACAGTCGGGTGTTCTAGTCATGGCATGGAATACTACTTATTGACTCATTGTAATAAACTAAAATACGATCAAAGGCTACATTATCAATTAATCGCAATAAGTCATACACATCACTGCTAGAAAAACTCCATATATATACGTAGTAATTCCCAGTAATTTAATCTTTAATAGCTTTTGATTTATCTATGGTCCTGTCTTTCATCACAACTCTTTAATTTTTTTAACTAGCTACCCGTCCAACGGGAACCTTTGGAATTTCATCCATCCACCCACCCAGATCATGTGATTTCCCGCTGCGCATAAATCGCGAGATCTCTGGAAATCCCGCCCTTCTTGTGCTTTGTCTTCCTTCATTATGTAGTCGCTGCAGCGCGTAGTGTCTTTGTTCTGTGTTGTGTTTAATATGTGTATGTTTGTGTATCCACCATGTTTAATAAACAAGATTTTCTGCCATAAAGAACTGCCTCATCAATAACATTGAATATGCTAATTTCAACAATCATAGAAAATACATCTAATATTAAAAATCCCTTTCACGGGTCACGCCCTGTCCTTTCGTTACAGTAATACCATCCAATAGCCACACCATTATATATATATATATATATATATATATATATATATATATATATATCATCACTCATCACGAGATCTTCGAAACTATTGGACCTACAGAATTGAAATTTGGTCAGCATGTTTCTTTTTTTTTTGTGTTAAGTATAGATCCGCTAAGAGCGGATTTTGCAGAAAGTGACTCCAAAGGGTAATGGTGGGTTACAAGGGCGTTAAAAAGAGGAGAGTCGGGTAATATGGAATAGCGAGATTTTGACTTTGTTTGTAGCTACTAATACGTGGGAAAAACTCGAATTACTGAAGAAAGACTCCCACGATGCATTGCAGTAAGAGTTGACAATTTGCTGTCGCCATACCAGTCACTACAAAACAAAGTGTGTTTTGTGATTTTTACAAGTTTTTGCAGTCAAGAGTTTCAAACAATTTTACTAGTATACATGTCACTTGAACATTAAAGCCAAGCATAATGTACACTAAAATAATTGTAGTTTGTAATACTGTGGTCATAGCTGACAATGTATTGTCCTTCATTTTAAAGTTTCAATTTCCAAGATGGCTGGTCGGGTATTAGAAGAGAAAAAGTATAATTATGATTTTTGTAAATAGACTCAAAACCGAAACCACTTTCACGTATTCTTATGAATATGGCTTTTATATTTAAAAATAGCTATGTTTTATAAAGTTTTTATTACCATTCCAATGGTTTAAAGTTTAAACCACCTATTCCATACTACCTGATTGTTCCATAATACCATAAATTTATCATTTTTCTTCAAAAAAAAATCTTTTATAACAAGAAAGAAAGAAATATAATTTTTTTTTGATAAGTGATAATTAACTCACAATCATTTATAGTATATATCTATGTTTGTTGTCATTCAGATAAACTGATTAACTGTAGATAAACTGTTTTTTAACAGATAAACTGTTTATTTTTCAAACAAGAATAAAGAAAATGGGGAATAACAATTAATAAAGTGAAGCATTTAATGCGCGTCATTGCCTAAAAGGCTAAGTTCATTTTTTAAAGAGGTTTTCCTTTTCCGACTATGTGGGTCTGTGTCCCGTCTCCGTCCCTCCTCGGAGTCATTGCGCCTCATTTCCCTTCGAAGAAATCTGAGGGGGGCAGGGGCATGCCTCCTACTTCCACATCTATGACGATTTTAGTGATTTCCATCAAAAACTAGTTTAGTTTTTTTTAGAAATGTAAATGGTATTCCATAATATCCAACTCTCATATATATATAAATTTCTGTTTTTTTTTTATTTATTAGATCTATAGGCTTGAAATTTGGCAAGTATGCTTTTTTTTTTTATTCAGTAGAGATCCATTAAGAACGGTTTTTTACCGAAATCCTCTCCAAAGGGGGTTAAAGGGGAGATAGATTTAATTATCATTAAAGTATCGTATTGTCAGCAAAACAATCGTGTATATAAAATTCCAGTTCAACTGAATGCTTTAAAACGTGAAAAAAAAAACCTTTTCAAGTTTTGACACAAGTCGCCCAAAAGGATGCCAACAAGGCTCTATTTGTAATTCTTTGAATAATTAGTTTTAATCAATTATTTTTTTTATTAATTATAATTAAATTATTGTATTGTCATCCAAAATAATCATGCATATAAAATTTCAGCTTAATTGAGCGCTTTAAAATGTATTTTATTAACAATTGAAAATTCCACCAAGATAAATAAATAAACAAACAAATAAATCTATAGAGATTGGGAGCTAATAGTGTAGGAATTGAAAAAGATACTAAAATAGAGAGATTTAATCCATTCAAAATGTCACTGAACAGAAAGCAAACGGGAATCGTCTGTGTTATTGACTTAAAGATTCAAAATAAAAATAATCTCTTGTCGAATTTTTCTTACATAAAAGACCTTTGCAATATAGGTTCAATAACTCTCATAATTCAAACAAATAATTTCAATATATAACGTATTTTTATACTCAGATTTCAATTATATTTTTGAAAAGTATAAGAAAATCGTATATCCCAACGTTTATAATTTCATCCAATAGCAAGCATTTGCCACGATGAAGAATTTTATTGAGCATAACGCAGGAACTTTTTAAAAGAGCATAAATTCTGGCTAGAATGGATACAAATGGGAAAGTGCGAAATAATAAATGGAACACTACATTTAATAAACCTAAATCTCGAATATCATCTCATACCTTATTGTAAGTAGTCTTCACTCTGTCGACTCTTGAAATGTTAGGTGTTTCTGGGAAATCCCAAGCAAAAAAAAAAAAGGCGGGAGGGGGGCAAGGAAGAATATACCTTTAAAAAATATTCAAAGTAGATCAATATGTTATAGGTACTTTAAGTAAGACAGTTAAAAAAACTGTATTTCTTATTAAAAATGTTTAACATAATATATTAATGTAGTTTACTCATTAATTTATACTCTAGGTTTCATCTCCCATTGCATTATATTTAATACCTAGGACATGTGTTCGGATTTTTTTACACAAACTATTGAAGTCTCGGTATATTGAATTTGACCATATACTTTGATAAATAATTTAAACCTAAATACATTTTTTACACAAATAGGTATTAAAATGTTTATAACTGTATTGGAAACTTATGTGTATTTTGCAAATTTGAAACCTAAAATTTAGGAGCTGTTCTTGCTCAGATTTAGACTAACTTCAGATCTGTTGATACGTCGATAAGTTGTTACTTCTTCAATGACAAGACATTTGATTTATCCATTCATGCATGAAGCATGTGGCTTTTACGAAATTTGATATTTTATTTTATCCATAAAATATTTATTTTTGTAATTAAAATTTTACTAAAATTTTGGCACTTTGTTTAAACAAATAGTGATCCGTATTGGTATCCCTACGGTTTTGCGGAACCCGGACTGAAAACCTCTACTTTATTCGATCTCAAATTCGACATTTATCGGTTATTCTTTAAGGTATCCCAACACGTTGAAATGAGCCAATTCAGTCAAAAACACATATTTTTGTTTTTTATTTTATTGAATAGAGCTATCTTTTGGCTTTACAGAATATACTTTTTTTGTTTCTAAGCTACCTAGAGGTCAAGTTACAATCAATTTTATAAAAATTTAAAAAAAAGGATATGGGTCTTTAATCTACCAAAAAGGGGTACTTAAATTATTCAAAATCTATCATGGCCAGTCTGATGAATCAAAATATTATAAATGCATTTCCATGAAACTTGTTCAACCTGGTGCTTCTATTATTTTCTAGAGAATGTACTAAAATATTTGTTATTGTTTGAATAGTTTTTGAGTTATGACCTGTTATTTAAATAATGGTCTCATGAAAAAATGTCACATTTTTTTATAATATTCTTTCCTTCCTTCTTTACTCCATCAGTTCTCAAATTTTTAAATGTTTATAATACATTAAAATTTTAGTACATTCTCTAGATAAATACATCTAATTTGTTTTAGTAACACACTTTTACTTTTATAAGTTTATTACTTTTTTCTCTAATTGCTCTGAATTTCTTCAAAAATAGTGCTAAAATTTCCCTTATAATTGTGATTTAAGTAAAATTTAGACATATTTTTGTAAATATTGTTACATATATAGTTAAATGTTAGCATTTATTGGTATTGATTCCTATAAAGCCTTTATAATGTTTTAGCATGCTATTTTTTTAAAAAAGTACTCCGAACGTGTTCGAATACTTTAGGAACATTTAACAACTTAAGAATAATAAAAATGTGCCAATACCGAATGCTATTTTTAAGTAAAACTCACGAACAAAGCTCTTTCAAAAAGAAGGAATCAAACAATGCCATAATGGAGCGACTTCCAAAAGTGTTGAAAACACACCTAACTCGAATACAAATAAAGGTCACACACTGATATAAATAGAAGCAAAATAAAGTAGCCCCTTTTTATTAATTTAATCCACTTTTACCACCGCAAACAACAACTCGACGCGACCAGAATAACAATTTGACCAAACAACGTAAACCTTATTGCGTTCTTCTTTTTGCGGATTTGAATAAACCTTCCAATGTCACGCAATGGGTCCTTCTTTCCCTCCCTCCGGGTGATATGGATGAGAACCCAGCAAAATTTCGCTGGGCAATTCGCTGACATCCGCAGCAGCAACATTCCATTATTTGACTACAATCGCTTTTAAGTTCTGGGGCGTAATCACACAGTAGGTCCAGAATGCCTATGAGGCCAGTGAACCAGTTGTTTCCACCTTTAGATTGTCTTTAGGAACGCCCTATGGAGGTACTAATTGCACTGAAAAAGCACAAAACGCGCCTTTTGACTGTTGGTGCCCTTTGTTGTCAGCGGACGAGGCTTTGTTTTGGTTCTTCCTTTTCAGAAAAGATCTGGGTAATTTATGCTGTTGCCATTTCCTAGAAATGATAGTCAACGCCCGAAGCAGCGGACTCATTAAGAAGGGCATTTGTTTGTTATTATTACCATCCATTTTTCTTTCGTCATGTGTCGTTTTCCAGTCAATTTTTGTTACTGTTAATGTAGCATAGGGGTATTTGAATGCGTTGCTGGCTGTTTTTGAATTAGCCGTATTTAAATTAGTTTCAGTAGAATAATAAAGGTTTTGAGAAGTTGGGGGTAGTTCAAGGACAAGAACGTTCTTACGAGAAAACTTATAATTTTTGAAGTGATAACTTCTATTGGCGCCTTTTGCTGGAGAGTGGAATTGAATGAACGTCACGCTCGGGAATGTAACGCTCATTTGGCTATTTTCGCCTTTAGTCGGACATGCACACCCCTAAAAAGGAAAGGAAGGACGTTCCCCCCGTCACTAAGAAACGCTGCAATTTGACCCTCCACTAATACGTCCTAAAAGTAAAAGTGGGGCTCCCCCTCCCCCTTTCTAACGAAATGAATGCGGGATTCTTTCTAATCTTAGTTGAAGCATGAAAATGAAACGTAATATTTTTAAAAAATATGCTTAGAGAGAAAGAGAAATCCTACACTAAAATTAAACATAAAATATAGGCCAAATTTTTATAGAACTAAGTAAATATAGTCTAATTATCATTAGCAGTATTGCAGTGATCTTAAGAATAAAAATCTATTTTTGTAATCGAATCGGAATTGCAATAAGCACACACACTTTTTTTTTCTGTTTTATACATGTAAAAAAGTTTTCTATGTAAAAGGTTATGTAAAGTAGATAAGAAGAAATTGAGTTCCAATTTTATATTTATGCCCAACAAAAAATTCAAACTCATATTTATGTTTTCTGGATAGTGGTGAATGAGTGAGCGTTAACAGTGGCGTAACGTATAGACTTGCAACTCCGCATTGAGAGGGGGGGACTCTAAGGGATCCGAATCTTCACTGACACAAAGTACGTATTTGAGCTTGGGGCCCAAAACCCGAGCTTGCAGTGGGGGCTTTATATTCTCCGTTACGCCAGTGAGAGTTAACTACCATCGTACAACAAAACAACACGAATATTAATATCTTCTCAATTACTTTCTATCCTTATCCTAATCAGCTACTTCTCAATATAATCACTTCAAACACAATTATCTTGATTATCACTACAATCAAACAAACACTGTCCGTCGTGTTAAAACACTCCCAAGAAACTCTATTCTTGGTACAGCAAACCGCACGCCATGCACCGATTCTCCATCAAATTAATTCTCTTTTCTTAAAACCAAATCCCAGTCAAGTGCCTCACACTTCGAAAAACAAGGGACTCTCTTTCCTGACCACTTCACTTGAGGTAAAAAAACCCTTCTCCCTTCAAAACACAGTAACCCCTCACCGCCCGCAGGTGTGGGAACGTCGCCTACTCCTAAAGAATCTACCACCAAACAGTAGTCAGACACTACAACGAGGACTACTAGCGTCGGACGTCTTAATTTTGAGTCACGGCAACGTGATAAGGAGTATACCAGAGCTGTGGCACCTCCCTCTCTGAGATTCCATATTCCACCAACGAGAAGACTTTGAACCACTATTCAAAGTACTCAGCATTTCTATATGGCAAGCCTTCAGTGGCGCCAAGGCTCGAAGTCATGACACGAATCCGGGACTATTACCATTAGCCTCTTACAATTGTCTAGGTACCGGAAACAACATATAAAATAAAATTCCAAACTTTGAAGATTAAAGTTTTTGTTTTCATTAATGTATTTTTCAATTCCTACTATTAGCTCGTCCTCTCTATTTATTTATTTATCTTGGGGGAATTTTCAATCGTTAGTAAAATACGTTTTAAAGCGCTCAATTGAACTGAAATTTTATATACATGATTATTTTGAATGAGAACACAGTAATTTAATTATAATTAATGAAAATTAATTTATTATAACTAATTATTTAAAGAATTACAAATACGGCCACGGTGGTATCATTTTCGGCGGCTTGCGTCAAAACTTGAAAAGATTTTTTTCTCTCGTTTTAAAGCATTCAGTTGAACTAAAATTTTGTATACACGATTGTTTTGGATGACAATACGATACTTTAATGATAATTAATAAAACTTAATTACCACTGAATATTGTGATTCTGTCATCTGTATATATATATTTATATTAATTGTAACTATTTAATAAAAAAAGTAGCTAAAATAAATTTTTTCTATGTTGACCTAAGCAGGAATTGACTTAAATTTTTTTTATATTACTTGTTTTGTTTTTGTTTAATTAATAAAACAAGCTAATGAGGTAACATCAATTATTATTTTGAGTCTAATCACAAGTAAGTGTCTGTTTTGATGTAGTTTTTATTTGAATCGCAGCATTTTGCGTGTGAAACATATTTCGCTAATGTTTATGTGTTCTAATGTAATTATAATGTATGTTAGTTCTTCCACTAGTGTGACCAGTTGCGTACGCTTAGATATTTTTAAACTATAGCATAAAGAGTATGTTTCTGCACTTTCACTCAGTGTTTTCTTCTTTTTCATGTAAATCCCGCCCTTAAAAGCAGATCGTATACGCTATTGTGAATGTGACATCAATTTCATCAAAGATTTAGTCATAAATGGGGATGGAGAGTCCAGAGAGAAATTGTGCTTTATATTAGAATATTAAGCAAAATTGTTACCGTAAAATATGGCGTATAACGCGCATTATGAACAAAAAAAAATAAGATTGAAACTTAAGGGCGTACGCTTTATACGCCGGGTATAAAAATGGTATCTTTAAAAATAACAAAAGAGATGAGCATTAAAAAAAAAGTTACTTTTATATGTATGGATATACTGTATGTTTTAAAGGAATGACTTGCCTAAAAGAGTTGTAGTTTCAGAAGTATACTATTTTTCAAAAGTCTGGGATAATGCATCGAATAAATGACTTAAAAATATATAAGAGCAATGTATACTAATATTTCAAATTTCTTCGCTAAAACAGGGGGTGCGCGTTATACGGTGAATATACCTAAAAATTAAAATATTCAGCTTGAAAGTACAGGTACGCTTTATGCGCCGGATTTTACGGTATATTATTACAAAATATCGTATAAAAATACATCGAAATAAAGTCTTATTAATGCATCTTTTTAAAAATATAAATCCTGCATTTTTCGGGTATAGATATATTCCTTCCGGCTTACAGCTAAAAACGTTCTACCTCTTCTGATTTCACATCTATGTATTGAAAAAGTTCTTGTAACAAAACATACATGTTGACATTGTAATTTATACTGTTCAACTTCTACCATTTCAGTCAACGCCCGAAACAGGAGACTCATTAGTGATGACGTTTATTTTTATTTGATTGTTACTTGGATTTTTTATGTGTTGTTTATGTGGCTTTTTTGTTATTGTTCCTGTTGCACACAGAGTCTTTTGTTTAGGATTGTTATCGTTTCAATATTAAAAGGGAATACAGAATGTATGGAACTTATGACCAGCGTGGTCAAGTCGCGGATTCTAGTCCTGGTGTACCGATGAACATTATCTCTGTCATTGTTGAAAGTCCTCACGAAAGTTTAAAGAGTGAAAAGTCAGATGTCGAAGCGGTTCAAAATTCCCAGATCCTTCGACAATAAGTCTCACGTTGCTTAAGAGCCTGGGTGGGCATTAAGTCGATCGCGATCGACCGGTGGACTACCAAGACATTTTTGGGTGACTGCTTTCACTAAGACCTAATAATCATTCCATCTTGCGAAAGTTCAGAAATATATTTATTCGAATCTAAGCCACCATCGATTCTAAACAGCGCCCCGAATTCTCAACAAGATTTTGTGAAAATTGAAAAATAGTCTATAAAATTTTGTTTATCAACATCCAATTTTACGAAATTAGAATAAATTTAAAAGGAAAACTAATTAGGAGTAAACAATAAATTAGTTTATCCTTTTTATAAACTTTTAAATGCGTACTAAATACCCTCATCCAACCAATTTTTTTCTCTTCAATTCTAAGTTACACACGATTTCCAGTAGCATTAACATTAGAAAAAAAGTGTGGCTTGGGTTTGAGTAAATACGGTATTTTAAAACACACGGAAAAAACCGAATCATAAGAGAAAATTTCGTTGAACAGAAAATACACTTCGCATTTGGAGGTAATTTTACGAAGAAAATTGGAAAATGTTCTTGGTTCCAAGAAAATGTTCGCTAAATAGAGAAAATCGTAAAATGGAGGTCCGACTGTTTTGTATACTTTCTTTTAGCTCACTACCCCTACGCCACTGGGTGGAGCGCAACACCTTGAAAAAATTAGAAGTACCCTGGAAAATTCTGCCCACCCCTTAATAAACACTCACTCACTTGGCATTGAATGAAAGAATCTTTAGTAGACGTTTTGTATATACACTCATGTTCAAAATTTAGGTCACAAAATTGGTTTTTGACGTAATTCTAAATTACTATCAGTAAAAGTGATAGAATTTGTATTTTATATATTTCGAAGAACGAGTAGCATAATATTAACCTTCGGGAAAGGAAAATAAGTTGTTTAGTGTAACTTTTTTGCAGAACTACTGGATTGAGAGAATTAAAGAATCTAGGATTTTTTCCCGCAGTTTTTTCAATATTGCATTAAAACAAACAAGTTAGCCTGTTTTCAGTGAGAAGGAGTTATCACAATTAAGGTGACCAATCGTTCTCCCTTAGGGAGGACAGTCCTCCTTTTATAGTTTCTGTCTTTCCTCGAAAAATGTTTTATTGTCAATATTTTAAAACTGATCTGTTAATCTCTATATTCAGAGAGGAACAAAACATGTTTCCAAAATGACGAAAAATGGTCTGAAACAAATATCACAGGAAATAACAGTTTTCAATGGTATTTTTTGGCTTCGTCTCAAGTAAATTGGGCAGATATAGAAAATTACGTTGAGTTTTTATCGAAAGAAATGCCTGATATTAAAATCGATGACAATTGTCTGTCAGTCTTCTTTCTCCTAGAAAGAAGACTGAATGTACATTTAAATTCTAATTAATTAGAACAATTGGAAAATCAACATGCTGAGAAATTGGTAAAGTATGTGGGTGAAATTACTTAAACCATTTCAAAAATGAACACATTCCGTATGAAAATGTTATGTTGTTGAATTTACGTTGTGTTGCTCTGAAACTAATGCACCATTTGACAGACTTTTTTTCAGTTGGTAATAATTTTTGTGAAGTGACTAGGGACCAATCAAAACTGAATGTTAATATCTTAGCTGCAGTGCTTACCGTAAAATTCAGTATGAAGGATATTTTTTACCCGAATTTTCCGATATATTAGAAAATGATATGATGACAAAAAATCATTCAATGGAAAAATACTCTTTTAAGATAATAATTAAAAAGAATGTAAGCGTAATTAGCGTATTTTTGTTTCAATTAATAGAACGTTTCATATACTTAAATTGTAATTTTTTGAATTTTTCTTCCTCCTTTTCATTGTAAAAAAAAATGGTCACCTTATCATAATCGCTCAGAGGATTCCTTGAGATGGGGAGCTGTTATCAAGTTTCAAGCTGGTCGGTCTCAAGAGGAGGCGGCTCTATGATCGCAAGAGGCACAGAAACATCTCCCGAGTTTGGAATCAGTTCTGAAAAAGTGGTGTTGCCACCCGAAGGTCGACCAAGGCCACCATAGAGCAACAACGCTTGCACATGATCGCTGCTTGACAATAAGCAAAAAATGACAATTTAGCTTATTCGTGACCTCTTTGGTGTCTCTGGAAGAAGAATTTTCAGGCTAACAGTCTACAGACGTTTAGCAGAGACTAGCCTTTATACCCTGTGCAAAGTCGTATGCGTCCAGTTAACTCCTTCTAACAAGAAAGGACGGTTACTGGGGAGCCGAAACAGGAGTCAAGGATACAACACAAGAATAGGGGTGTGTTCTTTTCAGTGTTGAGCCGAGATTCACCAGGCATAGTGATTCTCGTCGAGTCTTCATCTAAAGAGAAAGTGAAGCTCGCTTTTATTCTTCCTAGGTAATAGAAAGTGACCGGTTTATTGGAAAAAGAATCCTTATCTGGGGTAGCATAGTGTTGGGTAGTCATACACCACTGCTCGTCTCCGTTGCGAGTACTGTCAACGCACAGGGCTGTAGGGAGGAAGTCCTTGAAACCTATGTGAGGGTGTTCAAGGGTGCTATGGGCTCCGACTATATTTTTATGGATGACAATGCGTGGTAACACAAAGTTCACTTGGTTGATGAATTTCTTGAAAAAGAGGACTAGCCCTCGTGGTCTTCGAATCTCAATCATATTGAACATGTTTGAGATAATCTAGGACAAGGATGGCAAGCCAATGGCACGTTGTACAATATTTTGGTTAAAAATAACAAAGTTCACTATGCAGTATTACGAACAAACGCGAGTGATCGGTCGTGGTGCGCGAGGCGGCGGGAAGCCAACTAGTTTATTATTGTCTTACAATCCTAACATAAGCTATTTGTCATCTAATCTGCAACAACAGAAGTCATACTAATGCTACTTTAGTTTGAATTTCCCGTATAACTAAAACATTTCGAGATAGGGAATCGAGGGCTGCTGAAGTGGCCCAGTTTTGCCCTACGAAAACATCAAAGTCAATTAAAACATTTACAGCAATACAGTGCAAAATGTATTTTTTCATAGTGAAAATGAGTTTTGAGTTGTTAGAATTTAGTTTTATTATTTTTCTCAATCATCCCAAGTCAAAATTCTTTAACGACAGGTCTATACCTCATTAAACATCTATTCAGAGAAAAAATGGCGCGTTGAAGCATAGAGGTTCGCCATCCCTGATCTAGGAAGAGCCATTTCTCAGCGTAGCCCCCTTCCCCGGACCCCCCAGGAGTTAAAATTAACACTTTTTGAAGAATAGACTTAATTGCCACAAACATTTATTGGTATTCTTATAAACCGAATGGCATCTGGTTTTGAAGCTTTCACTCCATACTAAGACTTTTCCTGACATAAATGCTTTATCTCTGATTCATGATTTCATACTATTTTATTTGCCTTGTATATTAATTCACAATTAAAATCTTTCCTACAATGTTATGCTGCTTTATTCTTTCTCATTGTAATATGTCTCTGAGCCAAATTTTGTAGCAATTCAATGAATAGTTCATCAGTTTTCAAAGATTTTATGCATGAGACTTTAATGTTGGATATGAGTGTATATATACGCACCCTTGCAAGTTAATACTTTTTCAATTCCTACTATTAGGTCACACTCTCTATATATTTATTTAATTATTTATCTTGGTGGAATTTTCAATCGTTAATAAAATGCATTTTAAGGCCCTCAATTGAGCTGAAATTTTATGTACATGATTATTTTGGATGACAGTACAATAATTTAACTATAATTAATATAAATTAATTGACTAAAACTAATTATTTAAAGAATTACAAATACAACCACGTTGGCATCATTCTTGGCGACTTAGTGATCATTTGGGCGACTTGTGTCAAAACTTGAAAAGATTTTTTTTCCCTCACGTTTAAAAGCATTCAGTTGAACTAAAATTTTATACACATGATTGTGTTGAATGACAATACAATAATTTAATTATAATTAATAAAAATTAATTGATTTAAACTAATTATTTAAAGCCAGGTTGGAGATTTAGCGACCATTTTGGCGACTTGTGTCAAAACTTGAAAAGTTTTTTTTCTCCCGTTTTAAAACATACAGTTAACTGAAATTTTATATACACGATTGTTTTGGATGACAATACGATACTTTAATGATAATGAATAAAAATTAATTGCCACCTAATGTTGTGATTCTGTCATATGTATATACATTTTATATTAATTGTAACTATTTAATAAAAAAGTAGCTAAAACAAAATTTATCTTTGTTGATCTAAATAGGAATTGACTTAGAATTTTTTTTATATTACTTTTTTGTTTTTTCTTTGATCGAAATTCCATATTTCAAATAAACGGGTATCTTAAGCTAAAATAAAAGATGTTAAAAGTAAAAGATTCGCTTTTTAATGAAATTTCATATTAGCATGTTTGTATAATTATGACAACGAAAAAACACGTCCTAAGCAGGACATTTTTAATAAAATAACATACGCTTCATTTTTTAAACTTTTAATTCGGTTGAAATGCTAAATACTCTGAAAAAGGAAACAGGTAAATAACCTAATATTCTTTGAGAAATGACTAAGGTTCAAGGAATTAAACGTAATTTCTTCTTTTTTTTTTTTTACTTGAAACTACTGGCTAATGGCGTCCAATTACATCCACAATTACAGGCAATGAAAAACTGCCATTAAGCTCTGCCATCATTATTTCCCGGAGCAGTTCTAGCGTAAACTTAACATTATTTAACTTGACCTAACCATTCATGACAACTCAACAAAAACGACTCCATATACGCTTCAATTCAGGTTCACATTTAGTATGACGAAGCTTCAAAAAAAATAGAAGTGTCTCATTTCATGCCATCTGATCCCGACTTTAGTTGCATTAGGAAGAACATGACGTGATATCCCGCAGTATTGTGACTTTCCATTCGATTGTCATATAATTAACAAAACCTTTTTTTGTGTCAAAGTCGATAGTTCTCTCTCTCTCTCTCGGCAAAGAACTTTGCTGTTATTTCAAAAGTTATTTCAAAACTTTTTGCATAGTTCTTTCAAATATCAGTAAGCAAACAACTATTATTCCCTTTTAAAATTCTTTATTGCATATTGCATTTTGTTATGACATCATTTTTTAGGTTTTTTTTAGAACTTTTACGTCATTTATTCGATTTTTTAAAGCATTTTACGCGTCTTATCTTTTTCAAGTTTCTTTTAAGTTGAACCTCTATATAAAGAACCAGCCTCTATATTGCGAATTTTTCTATATAGCGAACTTTTTCCTGGAACCTTGAACATTTTACGATTTCCTTCGTACATTAACCTCTCTGTAGCGTAGTGAATTTTCTGTAAAACGAACTTTTACTTTGTGATTCAGTTTTTGTTCTCCCTTTTTTTAAAGTATTTCTGAAAAAAATTCAACTCTCTTTAACACATTTTATGGTGGTCATAAATCTTGAACTGGTTTTATTAAATCCTAACTCGCCGAGAGCAATAGAGTTCTGGACGTTTCATCCAAGAACTACAACCTTTAACCCCCATTGCCCAGTTCACTAGAAACATGTTCGATATCCTCGTTCCCCCTCTGTACAGTTGTCCCGTGTCCTCGTGTTCTAACTATAAAATAATGTATGTTTATATACTTTTATATACTGTTACTTGTATACTTTAAATTATAAAAAGTCCTTCAAATCCATTAATTTTGGTATAAAATTATTTTCTTAATAATGAAAATACAGTGAATTCTTCGACATTCTTTTTCTTGTTTTCCTTGCAGTTTTTCTTTCTTTTTTGATGGGTAAGATATATAAAATAAACGTATATTAATTTTAAAAAAGGTGTGAATAATTACTTTTTTAATATGTAGTGTTTATGAATTAATTTTTTTTAATTTGGGTTATAAAGTATATTTAAATATGGAACTCTACATAACGAATTTTCCATGTAACGAACTTTTTTCCGGAAATTAGCGACTTCGTTATATAGAGGTCCGACTGTATTTGTATTTATTTAACATAATTTTTTTTTCAAATGTCTGTACGCACGGAATTATAACTCCCTTTTAAAGTTCTATACTGCGTATTCCGATATTTTATCGAGTTCTTTAGAACACCTATTATCATTTTTTAGTACTTTAGAACATTTACGACATCTCTTCGAATTTTTTAAATCATTTTACGTTTTTTGTTGTTGTTTTATTGTGCGTCCAAGTTTATTTTAAATATTTTTATTTATTTTACTTCTTCTTCAATGGGTCGACAGCCCTGTTTGAACCCTGGCCTTCTCCAGAAGTCTTCTACAGGCATCCTTACTTTTGGCAACTGTTTTCCAGTTTTTGACCTTTAAAATTTTTAGGTCTTTTTCCATACAGTCAATCCATCTTATCAGGGGTCTGTCCCTAGGTCTATTTCCCATTGGTTTTCCAGAAAGGTTTTCTTGTAACAACGATCTTCATTCATTCTAGCCAGATGACTAGCCCATTTAAGTCTCTGTTATTTGATAAATTTTACAATATCAGGTTGTTCGTAAATTGTGTAAAGTTCTAAGTTAGATCTTCTTCTCAATGATCATTCACTTGGATCCCACCAAGAATGCAGCATAAGATCTTTCTCTCTAAAATTCCCAAAGCTTCCTCATCACATTAAGTCAATGACCAAGTCTGATGCTTATTTTGCATCATTATTTCAAATATATGTACGCACAGAATTATAACTCCCTTTTAAAGTTCTATATAACATGTTACGACATTTTTCCAAGTTCTTTAAAACATTTATCATTCTTTAACTTTTTTATAACTTTTACGCCATTTCTTCGAATTTTTAAAGCATTTTACGTCTTTTTTGTCCAAGTTTCATTTAAATATTAGTACTTATTTGACATCATTCTTTCAAACGTGTGTACACTCAGAATTATAATTCTCTTTTTAAGTTTTATATTGTACATTTCGACATTTTTTCGAGTTCTTTAGAACACTTATTCTCATTTTTAGTTCTTTAGAACATTTACGCCACATTTTCCAAAAATTTTAAAGCAGTTTACGTTGTTTTTAAATATTTTTATTTAGTTTTTATGCTTCTTAAAATCTCTCATAAGTAATTCCTAATTATTGTAAATTCACTACAAACTATAACCATCTGGAAATATTTAATTTCACTATCAGATTTTTACCGGTTAAGACAATAAGAAAAATCTATTAAAATTAAGAAATATTCGAAATGATATCTATTACGTTTACGATTAATCTGCATTTGTAGTATTCATTATGTTACATTTCCTCTGAGAGAGAGCTCAGAAGCTGAAAGATGAATGATTTTCTTTGATAAGATATTTATTATCACCTCAGTCGTCATTCACATTGCTGCATTAAGTTAAGTGGTGATTGAGGACTGCTTTTTCTACATCAAAAAAGCTAATAGTTTATTATCTGTTAATGCAATCTGTCGAATTTTTCACTGTTTTTATCTTTATTCTCGGTACAGCTGTAATTGCAACTTCTTTCTTTGACAAGATTGTTGATAGATATTAAAATAAATACAGTTTCATATAAAATCAGACAAGTATTACAAATCCATAACTATTTTTTTCAATTCCTACTATTAATTCACTCTCTATATATAGTTATTTATTTATTTGTTTGTTTATTTTTTTATTTATCTTGGTGGAATTTTCAATCGTTAATAAAATAAATACATTTTAAAGCGCTCAATTTAGCTGAAATTTACTATACGTGATTATTTTGGATGACAATACAATAATTTAATTACAATTAATAAAAATTAATTGACTAAAACTAATTATTTAAAGAATTACAAATACAGGCACGTTGGCGATTTAGCGACCATTTTACCAACTTGTGTCAAAACTTGAAAAGGTTTTTTTTCTCACGTTTTAAAGCATTCAGCTGAACTGAAATTTTATATACACGATGATTTTTTAGATGGCAATACGATACTTTAATGATCATTAATAAAAATTAATCACCACTTAATGTTGGGATTCTGTCATATGTGCATATGCATATTTATATTGATTGTAACTATTTAATAAAAAGTAGCTAAAATAAAAATTTTCTTTGTTGATCTAAGGGGGAATTAACTTAATTTTTCTGATATTACTTGTTTTTAATTTAATTTTAACCTTTCTTTTAATTTTTTAAATAATTTCTTTTTCGACTTCCTTGCATTTAAGTGGAATGAGAAATACAAAAATAATTTAGTATTTTAAAACTTTGCTTAATACATGCTAGGTTTTTTCCCCTTTTTCTTTTTTTGTTAACGTTGCGACATAATTTTCCGGAATGAAATATACCTATTATAATTCTGAAATAGAGCTATGCAGACTACGCGCCTCTCTTCGTGTACTACAGGTGAGAATGTTGAGCGCGTTCGAGAAATCGTGTGTGAGTTCAGACCAGGGGTACTCAACCTTTTATTCCGCTGGACCGCATACATATGTTAGCTCTTTCACGCGGGCCGCATACGTATGTCAGTTATTTCCCCGCAACATGAGGATAAATGGTGAATAGTGGAGGATAAATGCTTTAAGACCAAGGTAACATTGGTAATTTACAATGGGGAAAATTGATCAAAATACTATAACTTCTGTTGATTTTTTTTATTTTTAACACTAACACTGAGTTAGAAACATTTAAGAAACACTCCTTCACAATTTCTGCATCAGTAAACGGTTTTCATGTGATTACCAATGATATAAAAAGCTGTATAGGATGCCTTTGTTACCGCTGTGATATTACCACTGACAAAACACTTCGTTGCTGTTGCAAAGATTATTCAAGAAAGCCTTCTTATCACCTCTTGAAAGAGATCTTCGAGGAAAAGTGTCATTGAACGATTCCTGTTTATTGGTATTTTCTAAATACAGCACTTTCGTGACAAATCAAACAGTTACTCATCCATGTTTGTTTTCCACTACAAAATAGTCAACCTTCCAATCGTCTTGAAACGATATATTTTCTTCGAATATTTTTCGCTTGCAAGATATGAAAGATAGTTAAAAATTGGTTCCACCCTTAAAATTCCCGCTACTTCACTGTTGTCTGTCGTACGGTACGAATTGATATTTTTTACAAATTGAAAAAAAATATATCAATTCGTACCGTACGACACCGACAGCAAAAAGAATAATTGATATATTTGATTTCTTGACAAAGAACTTCCCACCAAATTTTTAATACAATGTTCTTAAATAAGTGAATTTCTCAGAGCAATGGACCATGACCGGGTCACTTAAAAAGGCTCGGTGGGCCGCAGATATAGACGAATAACCATTGATGCTATTGCCTCTGAACTTGAAATTTCTCATGGCAGCATTCACAGCACTCTTCATGATGATGTAAAACGAACAACTTTGTGTTTGTTTGCACAGGGTTCCAAAAAATGTTATCACCTGAACAAAATGGCATGAGATTGAACATCTCCAGAGGGATTTGATTGACATAGCTGGTGAAGATTACAGCTTCCTGAAGAAAATCTTGACTGGGGATGAGACATTGGGCTTTCTTAACAATCCTCAGACAAGTGAATGGAAAGGAAAAACTTCACTTGGACGAAAGCCGAGAGAAAATGTGACAAAGCAACTGAAGGACCTCCCAGGATATGAAATCGAGGAGTGTTTTGAACAATTGTATGAACGCTGGAACAATTTTGTGGACGTAAGAGTACAATACTTTGAAGTCTAAAGAGATTAAAAAGGGACAAGGAAACCTCTATACCAACAATGTTAAATTGGCTGTTTTCGATCTACTTTTTCTCAAAATCTGTTATATTTACATGCTTGAAATTTTTAGTACAATTAAATTATACCTTTCTCTTTATGCTGAAATGGGTTTTTAGCTAATTTTGAATTTTTTAAATAATTTATAAAATATTTTATCAAACATAGTGCAAAACATTTAACCCATTTTTCACATAAAAAAATTTCTAAAAAATAATTTTTTGAGTTCTTTGCAAAAAGCTCATTTCAGTACATATTAGCTATCATTATAAATATATCATAAAAAACTTACATACCTGTGAATATTATTTTCCCTGAAAATGTATATCGAACATCAAAATTTACATTTTGAGATAAATCTTAAATCTGCAGTATTTTTATTAATCTTTAAAGCATTTAATCTTAACAAAGGGCAAAAGTCAATCTATTACAGTCACTCAAATACCTACTGATATAAGGTTGTAGCTCGAAAGAGCTGGGTACTCAAGTCATCCACACAACAATATTTTGAGATAGAGGAACTCCTAATGATCTATATTTTTTTATTTCCTCATCCTCACTTTCTCTTCCTTTTAAGTCTTTTTTTATTTCCTATAACTTCCTTTTTTTCTGTAAACATGAGTATTTAGCCTTTAATATCCTCTGTTTGTCGAAGCGCTCCATTGCCTGTACCGTGTAATCCCCAGGCTCAATATATAGTTTTCTCAAAATTTCTGGTTTTGATATATTTCCTATATTAAATGATGAAAATGCATTATATGTACCGAATGATAATACTTCTATCTGTACAAATATTTTCTTCGGTTCACGAGATCATATTACGTTGTTTACACTTTCATTAGGATTTTGTATACCTCCATGTAAACACTTTTTTAGCAATTCTGGATTAAATGTTTTGATTTTCATCATTCATTGAACTTTTAAACAAAGACAAAATATTTAGTTTACATTTTTCACCATTTAAATGAGGGTAGCCCAGTTTCAATGATTATTTAAAAATAAGTCTTAAGAGTTTCTAATTACCCTACAGGTTAAAGTAAAGTATTTTTAGAAAGGTTAAAATCTATACGCTTTGAAAATGAGAAAATCTCAAAATTGTCATATTAAAAATATTTTCGCTTTCCAACAGCCCTTAAATTATCGTTCTATTTTTAATAATTTGTAATTGAGCAGTTCCGGGAACTTTTTGACCCTACCATGTAAAGCTAGGTACTAGAATACTAACGACGTGGTAGTTATCTTTTGCTAAAATATTTATTAATACTGGTGTGAGAAGTTATTCATCGATTCAACACTAATAGATCATTCATCGATTCAACACTAATAGATCATTCATCGATTCAACACTAATAGATCATTGGCGATAATAGTATATATTAAAAAATAAAATAGTAAATATTAAAAAGTAAAATAGTAAGTATTAAAAAGCTAAGTAAAACTTTTTGCTGTATGATTTTACGTTAACTGAGCCTCTAAGATATTCACCACATAGTATGAGTTTGACATGCTTCCTACAGAATTGTTTAACTTTACTTAAGGAAACAAGAAAACTAGAACTAAGTTTCCTACCTGCCTTTAAATTTACGGAATATCTTGTGAAAAATTGATTAGAGACAGGAATTATAACCTATTTTATTGCAGACTTTTTTAAAACAAGACCCACTTTTTATTTTTATAATGAAAAATGTTTTTGTAACACATTTAATTTCCAAAATCATCAAAAGAAAGATTTACTAAGAATAATAAGGTTTCAAGGAGAAAATTATATGCATGGCAGTCATGTAAATGTAGTTTAATTCGAAGGAATCATATTGATGCTTATTAAAATTATAAGGTCCTTTGTTTGAGAAGGTATTTAGTGTGTCTACGATTGATATAAAAGCTTGTGTGTGTGTGTGTTTGTGTGTATGTGTGTGATTAGAACATATAACTCATCATCTATATAAATAAAAATGGATCTTTGTATATATGAAATCGCACCGCTCCAGCACCGTTCAACCGATCCCTATGAAAATTCGCATTTATATGTAATATTTTGTGGTGAAGGTTTCTATGCTATTCTCTTTGTTGTAGCTCCCCACCAGGTGGCGCTACAGTATATTAATTTCTGCACCGTTCAATCAATAGCCAAGTTGCCAACATGGTCGCCAAAATTGATGCCAACTTTGCTCTATCGCCAACATTTCGCTATTTTGCTATTGAATTGTCATTATAATATAAGGAACGGCGTTGCTTGCGAATATTACAATTTTAACGTAAAATGAATACAACTGAAAGTATTATTAACGTATTACACATCCAGGTATAAATTATTTACACTATTTTAATCGTTCATTACACAAAATGTGTAACAATGTGTTACTTTGCTTTACTCTCCAACAACAACAACAACAACTGTCCAGATTGTGATGTTGGATTATGTGAAGTACCCCGTGTTTTTTAATTTATCATACACGATTGAATTTTTACTAATACTATCATAATCATTTATGTAAATGCAAAAGATGTAAATAAAATTTGCAATTCAAGATAAAAGCTGGGAATTCTAAGCTTTATGTTTATAGTTAGTGTGAATTGATTCTAAAGTCTAATGGTTTCTGCCGTACAGAAAGCCAACTTTACAGGTAAATTACTCGTTTATTTAAAAAGATTTTTTTTTATATTATATAATTTTTAGGAAATTTTTTATGTGAATGATGCTATTATGATTTTAAAATATATGTATGTTTGACAATAAGCATAAAAAATTGACCCTTTTTATCCATAATTCAGAAGTAAAAGGAGCCTGGAAGTGGTTAATCATGAGATTAGATAAATGAACGAACTGAGAATAAAATTGTGGTTTATATAGATTAAATTTTGATTAAATTTTAATAATTGCACTATTTCTATAAACATAAAATTATAAATCATGCCTTTAAGGGTTGGAAAGCTAAAATCTTATTTTTTTGACAATTTGAGATTTTTACATTTTCAAACTGTATATATTTTAACCTTTCTAAAAACACATTACTTTAACCTCTAGGGTATTTAGAAGCCCTTAAAACGTATTTTTAAATAATCATTGAATTTGGGCCGCGCCCATTTTAATGGCAAAAATTGTAAACAAATTACTTTGTTTTTGCTTAAAGTGTAACGACTGATATCAACCAAAACATGTATCTTTTATTTTAAATTGAGCCTATAATTTTTTTATTTCCTAGTCGATTAGAAGTCTCACTGTATACATTAAAATCAATTTATCTCAAAATGTAAATTTTAATGTGCGATGTACCTTTTCTGAGAAACTACTGTTCACAGGTATGTAAATTTTTTATGAATTATTTATAATGATGTCTAATATATACTAAAATGAGCTTTTTGTAAAAAACTCAAAAATTTAATTTTTACAAATTTTTTAAGTAAAAAATGGGTCAAATTTCTCAACGTTTGATAAAATATTTCATAATTTATTAAAAAATTCAAAATTAGCTAAAAGCTCATTTTAGTATAATGAGAGAGGTGTACTTTAATAGTATGAACAATTTCAAGCATGTACATAAAACAGATTTTGAGAAAAGGTACATCGAAAACAGCCAATTTAACATTGTCAGTATAGAGAAACAGAGAGGCTTCCAACTCCCCTTAAACGATTTGTTTTTAAAAAAGATTCCTATTCCCCCCCCCCTAGTTTTGAAATTCTAATGAAATAACATAAACTTAAGAAACTAAAAAGGCTTGTAATAAATATTTTTTAAAAACATTCTTTCTTTTTTTTATAAAAAAAGAAGAGGCGAAAGAAAGAACTGATATATTATGAACATATAATTAAAAAAAAATTTGTATTGAATATAAATTCAGTTATTTCAACCATAAAGAAGAAAATACTCTTCCGAGACTTACAGACGAATGATTTAAGATATTTATTCACAACTAATGAATTTGGTTCATATTTGGGGAAATATTAACATATCTGCTGAATATTTTACACTAATTCTTTTTATATATATATACAATAGTTCCTTTTTTACAATAACATTTCTCCGAAAATCAGATTTGATTGATGTCGCTTTTGTCCGTTTTCACAGAAACCCGTTGTAAAAAATGACCCAGTATTACAAAATTAAATCTGCTATTCATTTATTTCTTTCTAAATCGAAGATACTGACACCCCTTCCAACCCCTTTCCCATTCAGTAGTCTTGTTACATAAAATGACATTCAAACTTCCAAGAACTACTAAGCAAAAAAAAATTGGGATGCCATTCCAGAAACCTTTAGAGTCGAGGAATGCAGCCCAGTAATGCTAAAAACAGAGGACATTTAAAGGACACTATATTTGATAATGAATTCAAAAGGATTACTTGAATTCAAAAGGAATATTAGAATAAACATGCATGTACTTTCTTTCTCAAGATTTTTCTTTCATTTAATGTGAGATGATAAATGATTTTTAAATCACCGTATAAAAGAAAGGGTGTTTTTATATTCAGAGAAGGCAGGTATAGACTCTTACTAAATCCACCCATGGCTGGTACCCAGGTGAATAGTAAAATATAGTTCTTCGGCATTGTGTGTGAACTGGGTTGTGTCAGACATTTGCTTTTTGAACTGATACATATCCTTGATTATCTTTAAGATTAAGTTATAGACAAAATAGAACTTGATCTTAAAGGTAATGTAAAGGATATTAATATTTTGTTATATATAATATATACTTATATATATTACGTATTTATTGAGCCTATTTATTATTTTAAAGTCATAAAAATGTCATATAAATTTAGCTACACTCTGCGTCATTCACAAGTAAGTCCTTCCCGTATTACTAGGAAGCTATGTTCCAAAAAATTGTTGTGTTTAGTGAATCCGTATTATTCAAAACAAAAAGAACAGGGGCGTAGTTACCACCGTACCAGTCGTATCAATGTTACGGGAGCCCCAAGCTACAGGGGCCCCAACATGTGTAACTACAGTCCAACTAATAGGGTTCTCATGTCTAAAAAGGGCCCCTGGAGGAATTTTGATAAAGGGACCCCTCAGAACTGTTTACGCCAGTGAAAAATAACTAACATGAAATGGGGTTTGATTCCAAAATATTTAAACAGATGTCATTATATACTTTCATAATTAAAATAAGTGTGGAAATTTTTAAGAAGTAATATATATAATACTAAAATAAGAATTTTAAAAAATTTCGTCATCACTACGTACTATTAACCATCTTTAAAGCTGTCTTCGGTTAATGTTAAGGGATAGGACCCGAATTCGCGGCATACTTTTTCAGGTATAAAATAACTCAAACATTAATATTACATTCTGGTTCTCTATCCTGTAGAGAATCGCTTATTTTATTATAGTACTCATTTTTATCCGAGTTGGCACATTTTTTTCTTTTATAAAATGCGTTCCGCAATTTTTCTCCTATACCGTTATGCTAATGAGCGCTTTACATGTTAAAAGAAAAAAAAATTATTATTTAGGAATATTTTGAAATTTTAAAAACACTATATTATAAACAAATGTATGAGTTGCAATATTACACATTTTCATGAAAATAAAGGCATTTTTCTGTCTGAAAATGGGCTTCGCGTTTAGTTCAAATTCTCGTACATTTGGCAAAAAAAGCCACAAAGAAATGGCTATTTTCAAATTGATTCATGAAAATAAATGCAGAATTATTAGTTTTTTAAAAAATTTTAAATACTACTCTTACCCGAATTTTTTTTTTATTTATATAGCCAAATATGAGACATAACTATGGTTTTAAAGTGTATGTAAGGATTTTTTTTTCGCACTTTATCTCGCTTGTTGAGGTGTTGCACTAGTACTTCTGTTAGTTTCAAATTAAATAAAGTTATCTTTTAAAACTTTTTGTCACATTTAATTATACGGAGATTTTCTTGAATCATGTAAAGGTGAATCCGAGCCGTAGAAGTGCCGTATTATACGAGGCATACATGTTTTTACATTACTTATACTTATTACAGTATGACTCTAAATTTTAAACGATTAAGAACGATTACATAATATTATAACTTTACATAAAATGAATCAAGGATGCTCTTGAATTGACCTTCAACTTATTCGTGTTTGACTCCACCTTCGAACGTCCACCACACCCTCCATGTGAGGGGTTTGCTGGACCCGATGACCGTAGACCAGTGTGTTTGAAATTAAATAAAGTTATCTTTTAAAACTTTTTGTTACATTTAATTATACGGGGATTTTCTTGAATCATGTAAAGGTGAATCCGAGCCGTAGAAATGCCGTATTATACGAGGCATACATGTTTTTACATTACTTATACTTATTATAGTATGACTCTAAATTTTAAAATCAAAGAACGATTGCATAATATATATACTGTATAACAATATATATATATATATATATTAGTACTTTATATTTTTCTTTTTGAGAATATGTTTTAAGTTAGAATTTTACTCTTATCTTCGAAAGCAACTTTAATAATTGAACTATTGTGGCTACTAAAAAAGAAATAAAGGATTAGAATATTACAGCCTGTATTCTAGGCCATAAGTAAAAGTCACTACTCCGATAAGTAACGTAAGATAAAACAAATTTATTATTTTCGCCTTGCTTCTCGAAGATGTGTGTATTATCATTACTGATCAGCTTAGTATTTTAAGATTACGAGGCTAGCTACTGGAATGATTGCTTTTACAACGTTTTATTGCTGCTTCTCAGGTAATTTATTGTGATGATTTTATCTGCGTATTGTGCGTTCGTTCTTTAAATAACTTTACATAAAATGAATCAAGGATGCTCTTGAATTGACCTTCAACTTATTCGTGTTCGACTCCACCTTCGAACGTCCACCACACCCTCCATGTGAGGGGTTTGCTGGACCCAATGACCGTAGACCAGTGAGTTTGAAAATCAATCATAGCAAAATTAACCTTTTAAAATGTTTCTGTTAAGGAATAGTTGGCATCCGGGAGTCGTCGTTCGAAAAAAAGGTTGGAGATCAAATTATACAGTGACACTGAATGCTTTTCTTTGGAAAGCCATCACACACAACAATGAAGAGTATTCTCTGCATGATTATGTTGTATTGTAATTCAAATAATTTAGCATTTTTAAAATAAAGTTTGAGGGCTTTTCTTGTCTGAGACAACCGCATTTAAGCAAAAACGTAAAAAAAAAATTATTTCCTTTTCTAATTTATTTTATTTTTCTACAAGTCTTTGCGCGCCACACTGTGGCATGCGTGTCGCGGGTTGGCCACCCCTGCTCTATATGGATGAGGTTCGGAGATCTAACTTGTCCATCCAGTGCTTCTCAAACTTTCAATATTCGCGACCCAATATTCAATCATTATTTTCATCGACCCCCCATACAATAACGATACATTGAATTCCCTAATACTATATTTCGAAGCTAAACCTACAGTTCGACTTTTACCTCTTTAGTACCACCGGCGTATATAAACGTCTCACTCAGCCAGTGTGTTAATTGCCCCAGACGTATATATACGCCTTCCGAAGTACGATATTTTCGGTGCACTGCTATCCATAAATTTATTCCGAAGGCTTTGAAATCCATTTAAAGGAGCTTGATTGTCTTTGCAAAGGATTTACTTGTTTCAGATTATTTGTTTCTTTATTCCTTCATCCTCCCCCTTCCCAATATACCAGATATGCTCGTTTACGTGTTAAACGGTGGCATTAGGGAGTGAATCACGTAGTTTTTAACCGGCATTTAAGGGATTAACTATAAACCGTATAAATTATCAAGATAAGTGTTAATTTTTGTTTTTAATTTTATATATGACGAGCCTATGGTAATTATTAAACTTGTTCTTAACGTAGTATCTTTAAAATGATTATAAAATTCATTGCACAATACTGATATATTTATAAGTGTAAATGTTCATTTCTCCTTTTTTATTTGTTTGCTTTTAGTATATTGATAATTTTTTTAAACAATCTTTTGATTTCTACTTTTTATTATGCTCGCGCCCCCCTTGTAGGGTTATCACGCCCCCCTAGGGGGCGCTCCCCACAGTTTGAGAAACACTGGGTCAATCCATTCGGCCAATATCCTCACTTTCCAAAAAATCGTCGACCAAATGAGGTCTATATGCCTCGTGTTGTCATCCATTAAAATAAAATCAGGGCCAACTGTACCCATGAAAAGGCAAACATAGGGCTCTAAGATATCATCCCTATACCTCAGAGCAGTCACAGTGCCTCTTTCAAAGACATGAAGCTGTGTGTAGCCATATACAACTTGATGCCTGTCCAGACCATCAAGCCTCCACCATCGCAATGGTCGATTTCTTGGACATTGGAGGGAAGGTAGCGCGTCCCTGGTTCTCTTGATATGAAAGTACGTCCATTTGAAAATGTTAAAAGGCATGAGTCTTTTCCTTTTCTTTTTCTAAAGGTGAGAATAAAAAAAGTTCTATAAGGCTTACAAGTGTTTTTTTAGAGAACCAAACTCAAATAATCTGCACCCTATTTTGTAAAGAGGTTTTAAAATAAAATAAGGGGATTTAAAATAGAGGATTCTTATAGCCTACTCATATCTTGATTTAGAAAGGACAGAATTTGAATTTCTAAAATGAAAGTATATTCTACTGTTACGCCTCCGCAGTCTTCCTTAACAGTTGATTTCAGAAAAACCTGTCGTCAGAGAGAGAGCAGACTCATCAACAACAACAAAAATAAAAAACATTCTTACCAAATTTCAGGATTGTAAGTCTAATAGTTCAAAAACACCCCCATGACCATCTTTATCAATCGATTTACGCAAAACCCATCCTTGACGGATATTTAATTAAAGAAAAAACTTGCCAACTTAATTTAAATCTGTAGGTGTAATGGTTAAAAAACGGGAAATTTTTTATATTATCTATAACGCACTAGCAACCCCCGGAAGCCCCTGGGAGTCGATTTCCACAAAATTCGTTCTTAATGGATCTCTACCCAACACACTAATACTTCATAAATGAGTATTTTTGGCAATTACACTCTGGGAGTCAATTTCTTTAAAAGCTTTTCTTAATAAATATTTACTCAAAAAAAAAAGCGTGTTTGCTAAATTTTAAATATATTGTTATAATTGCTGAAAAACTGGATGTTTAAAAACCTTTGACGCCCTATAACTTCCACAATGCCTTTGAGATTAAATTTTAACAAAATTCGTTCTTAGAGGATATCTTCTCAGGAAAAGAAACATGCCTACCAAATTTGAAGTCAGTTGGTTTGATAGTTCTAGAGATATCGCGATGAGTGAGTAAGTCGATTTCCCCCTATATATACTCAAAGATAGATAGATAAACAAAAACTAAACTCAGTGACGCAACAGCCCTTGCGTTGGGCAAAGCCTTTTGTGCTCATGCCAGTTTTCATGACCTAGGATACTGAGATGTATGAGCATATATTCCGGTCAGGTGATCAATCTGATACGAAATTTCCTAGTGTTTAGTTTCCATGCAAGCTTGGTACTCATTTATGGATTAACTGATTGATTGATGGATGGAATATTAACGTCGCACTGTTCAGCTACACGAGGGCTTTTGGCGACGGACCACGTAATTTTGAACCATGGTCAAGTGACGTGGACGACACCTGAGCTGGCACCCCCCTCTCCTAACTACCACACCACACCAACGGGAGGACGTTTCAGCTCTCGACAGATTTAACGTGCATCGCTGCCCTACACGGCGGGTCTTTAGTGGTACTGGGCTCGAACCCGTGACAAAGCAAGCCACGGTCCGATACCTATACCACTCGGCTACCGCGGCCACATGGATTAACTGAAGGGATGAACGATTGAGTTGACCTTGCCCAGCCCGAAGTTTGAACCCCAGACTTGCTTCATGTAAGCGCGGTGCGCTACCACTCAGCTACTGGGACAAATAAATAAAGATAAATAAAGTTTCACAAAATAAAAAAAATCAATACAAATAAAAGATATTTAAATTAGGAAATAATGAAATATCCAATTTTTTTAATCGTACCCCATAAATTTTCATAGAACTAACGGCGTACACAGACCTCTCTTATGTCTGGGGTTATCATCTAAAAAACACGTTGGTGAAAGCCATGAGACATAATATTTAATGTAAAAATTAAAAATTTTTTGATCAAGGGCAGTGATTCCCTCCAAAATGGTCTATACCGACCCCTAATTGTCTATTCCGTCTTTAAAGGGGTCCTCGTCAGTGATAAAATAATTTGGGGGTCCATGAAGTGTAAATGGGGGTCTACAATAGTGGCTCTCATTAAGCCAGATCCTAAGTAATTTTAAATGAAAATTTAATCGACTGGAAACAAGATTTTACATATTTATTTACTAAATTTAATGATGTTTGTGTTTCTTAAGTTTTAAAAACACTATACTTTACTACAGTTAGAAATTAAGTACCTCTATACCAACTGTCAGAAAGACATTTAAGTTGATAAATGTGCAAAAAATTAATATTAGGTAAGCAATAGTCTACCTCAAAATGAAAAACATGTCAAGGGGTCTATGAGCCAAAAAGTTTGAGAACTTTTGTTCTATGGGAAGTGGAACCCTCAACCCAGCTCCATGTATACGTCACCACATAGAATCTAGACGAGTGTGCATATTTCTTTCTACTGAACCCATCCGACTTATTAGCCATATAAACTTATTATTGTTGTTGCTTATGCCCCTGATCGACAGTAACATCACAGATCAAAGACCAAGAAATTCATCGCGGCTAAGGGCTAGATTTTTACGCCTGTCATTAGCCTTAGCTTTGAGCACCATGCAGGTGACAGTACGAATTTGCGCGATTCCACCTCAATTTTGAGGGAAAACAGCTGGGGGTGGTCAGGGGTCTCCCGCATTTCTTCCCCTTCTACCAACCTCACAAGAGGACTTGCGACTCGACGGCTATTTAGAGTACCCTCATGCCGTGAAGGCACTATACATTTAAAGACACCCATTCCTTTTTAGGGATTCAAACCCAGACCCAAACGCACAACAGTCACCATACCGGATGCGAGACAAATACGTGATTCATATTTAGAACACATTCCTTAATTAATCCGCATATCAATATTTCTGGAAGATATTTTTTCAAAGACAAATAGCACATAGTTACAAGATTAATAAACTTAAGAAACTTGAAATGAGAACATTTAATTTATTAAATAAATATGAGTGAAGCTGCGCCTTGAACATAAATAATTAACTGTGGAACGCCCCCTCTCCCCACCCCCAGGTGGCACTTAACAAATACACCTGTAATGTATTACTTATAATTATAAATAAACATAAATACGAGATTTAGTTGGTAAATGCTGGAAATATATATAACAAATTTACAAACATCCATGCCTTCTCCGGGATTTCAGCTCAGGCTCTACGACACCGCAGTCAGCTACACTAACCACCAGTAGCACACACAGGAATTTTTCGGGGGGGGGAGTCCAGGGTCGAAAGTCCACCATTCTTGTATCATACTCCTTTTGATTTTGTTGATTTTCGGGAACAAAAAGCAGTAAAAAAACTAATTATTGAATAAATAATTAGCATTACTTAATAAAATTAATCATTAATAACAGATATTTAATTAAAATTTACGTACTATGTGCTTAGAATTATAATCAATCGGAAAAAAGAATCAAGGGCTTTAGGGGGAGGGACTCCTTGTGTGCGCCACTGCTAACCACTTTACCGGATGGGCGGCCCATATAAACTTAAACTTATTTACTTCACAAACACATAACATTATTCTATATTTCTCATTTTTTTTTGTTATTTCCGATTATTTGTATATAAGAGACACTCAAATTGCAAGTATCGCCACTGGGAACTGGTACCATTAAAGATTGAAAAGCTTTGCACAAAATATATACCTTCAATGATACTTCCATAATATTTCATCGCTTAGGTATGCAAACCTACTTTACTCTTTTCCTACTATTCATTCCCTTCTTATAAAACGAAACATCCCATCTCCGAGATGTTCCTAAAACGACATTTTTTCTGCAAACTTTGTTACGTTAGGACGGGTTCGCAAATTTAGTATTTATGACTGGAAAGAATCCCGAGTACGCGCGGGGGAGGGACACCATGCATAAAGGATCGGGACGTGCTCCAGCGAATAAATAAAGAATTAAGCGAGGGTCTTGGGAAAGACTCACGTGACCATTGTTTCCTGTCTCCTCTAATCTATGGTTCTAATCTTGGGAGGGGTTCCGTTATCGGAAAGGTTCGCTTGAGGAGATCCAGAAACGTGAAACACTCATGGAGTTGGGTTTGCATGACGCCAAAGATGACGGAAGTTGGTTGGAGGTTGTTTTATTTTTTTGGTGGAAAAACAATAAAGTGTCGTTTCAAAGCTGTCTTCTTCGGATTATGTGAAAGAAAGTAAGATTTTATCTGGGACACAATTTTAAATAAAAAAAAAATGTTCTACTATTGATATAAGCTCTCTTTTATCCTTGATTTGTATCCAATCGGCCCTCTGATCTTCTAATACTCTCATTTAGATGTGTATTAACTAAATCAGCGTTTCTCAAACTGTGCGGCGTGCCCCCTAGGGAGGGGTTATAACTCTACGAGGGGGCGCGAGCATATTGAAAAGTCGAAAACAAAAGATTTAAAAAAATCAATTTACTGAAAGTGAACAATTAAAATACATTCTGACATAATAAAAAATAAAATAAGCGTTACATTTACACTGATATAATACACTTATAAATGTATCAGTACTGCACAACAGGGCCAGTCTATCCATTGGGCTCTTGCGGTGAGCACCCATGGGCCCAGATAAGCTGGACTCACAACCAGGTTTTCTGGTAATAAATTTCGATCCGCCAGTGCCAAGGGGACCCTCAGGTCTTCTGAGCCCAGGGCCCCAAATGAGCTTAAACCGGCACTGTTGCCCAATTTATTTCATACTTATCAGTGACCAGTAGAGCATACAGGAATTTTTCATGGGGGAGAGGGGATCCAGGGTAGAAAGTTCACCATTTTCGTATTATGCTCCAATGCTTCACCCAACATATTCTTTGATTTTGTCGATTTTCGGGAACAAAAAACAGAAAAAAATTAATTATTGAATAAATACTTAGCATTAATTAATGAAATTAATTAATAACAACAAATACTTAATTAAATTTTACGTACCATATGCATAGAATTTTAATAAATCGAAAAAAAAATCAAGGGCTTGGTTGAGTCCGGACCCGAGAACCCCCTTGTGTGGGCCATTGCCTGTGACCCTATGGGCATGTCATAAAATTATGTTCAAAATTTAATACTTATCCTGATAATTTGTACGATTTACAATTAAAGTCGTAATTATATTGAATTCAATACATTGTTAATGTATGGAAGGGAAGGGCGTGAAAAAAATTATTATTGAAAATTGGGTCTCAAGTATTGAAAACCTGAGAAGCATTGAACTAAATGTATAGTTAACGCGCAAAAATAAAAAGCACTTGTGTTACTACTACTGTTATTATTATTGGTGTTGTAGCATACGAGAAGGAATATTTGACATATGCTTTACTAAAAAAGTCCAAGTTGTAGATACTCGGAAGTTGCGGGTGAGAGGTTTCGCGGAAAAAGCAGCCAATATCTATAAATAACTAATATTCAACCTTTAACACTAAAATAATGCACTTTAATAACTAAACGTCAGGAGCAATAAGAAATCTTAAGTCAAAGCTATGTATTTGTCGGAGGGAAGGTTCGTTCTGGTTACCTTCCGTTCCGAACGAAGGCGAGTACTTTACCGATCACGCCAAAATGATCGTCTTCGCGTGATGTTGGTACTAGTTCATATAGATATCACACCACCACATATTCCCCTGCCAGTTTTTCGGCGAATAGGCGAATGAACAATACCATATTCGTGGCGAGCATGTAAGCAGTTGCGTCACTTGGGGGTTGCGTCATTCGTGCGTGACGGCTTGAGAATTGCGTCATTTGTGTGAGATGGTTTGAGAATTGCCTCATTCGTGCGAGATGCCTTGAGAATTGCGTCATTTGTGTGAGACGTTTTTGAGAAGTAACGGCTTATTTGCGTCAATGTTTGACGGTTTGGCTGCTTTGTGGTGGATAGATGGCACCACGACTGCGGCGCGCAAAGAGTGCGGTTCATATCACGGCCAGGGTTATCAATGCTTGAGGGTATGTTCGTTCTGGGTACCTTCCGTTCCGAACGAATGCGAGTACTTTACCGATCACGTCAAAACGATAGTCTTCGCGTGATGTTGGTACTAGTTCATATAGATATCACTCCACCACATATTAAATTATAAAATGTACTTATCTAGCTTAATCTCTTGTATGATTCGGATTGCAGCCTGATAAATCGTTCAGTCGTAAAGTTGACGCCTTCCACTATTCCGTGGACCCTTCTTTTACATTTAATCTTACGATGTGCGACCATCAGTCGCTAACACTAGGATTTTAGCTTACTGTCACTCTTAACCATTACCTCGCCTACTCAATGACTGGCACTTAAATAGAAGTTGCATTTGCATAAAACCAAGTCATTTCTACGGAAATCGATTTTCAAACTAATATCACATTTAAAAAAGATCATTTTTCCTAAAAGGATTAGTGGAAGCCCGAATAAAACCCATTACAGAATAAAGCTATTGACTTGGACTGAAAAAAATTAAATATTACTGTTTTTATTTTCAATTACCAGTGTAAGAATATGTTATTTATTACTGGATAAATTTACTAAATGAAAATTACACACAGTAACCAAATGATAGACAATTTTCTAGTCATGGGATCACTACCTGATTGCAATTACATTCTAAAAAACATGACATTCATTTGCATTCTAAAAAACATGAAGACAAAAACGCTGAGGGGTAATCTCTACGGTTAAAATTAAAAACTTGTTGGCCTATGGGGGGATTGAATCCCCAAACCCGTTGTGAACGCCACTGCCTGATTTCATCAGTTGAAGTCGTCAGGTTTGATGAAAAAGCAACAAATTTAATAGAATTCTGCATCTAAATCTTCAAGAGATTTGAAATGGAAAATTAAATATTAGTTGAAGCTTCGTCATTTTTTCATTTAATTCCCAGACTTAAGCTGACAAGTTTTCTTGTTAAACTCCAGCTACTAGAATTGTGTTCTGAAGCATTATTGGTTATCCAAACTTTTTGTTCTCCATGATTTCACAGAATTGAAAAATTGTGCATTTTGCAGCTGAACTTAGGTAGATTTCTCAGAAGGTAGCTAATTATATTCTTCCTGGATTCTCCAGTAATGCAAATGTAATTTATAGTATGACTCCTAAACCAGCATATTTAATTAACATGAAGAGAAGTGATAAACAGAAGCAAATAAAACATAAAATAAAGCAAATATGCGCTTCCAACATTCTACAGAAACGTTTCCAGAATAGAACAGATATTGTTACGGCGATCCGTGGTTCAAGAATGTTATGCCAATCAGTCGCAAAGAACAAGACATTTCTTTAAGAGCTATGAGATTTTATTGTCGAAAATCCAATCCTTAAAATACAGGATTCAGCAGCAATATTCACAAAATAAATCTCAGAAGGTCTTCGCACCTTCAATAGCACTCAGACACAATTATTGGTGTCTAAAATACACTTATATAAAAGATTATTCACAAGTATTCACTCGTTCAACAGCCGAAGTAATCACTAATCGCTTCAACAGTCAAAACAATACTAACTAATCGCTTGTCAAAACCAGACTGATTGAGAAGGCTTTCTCTATTTATACACCTCGCGGATAATTCGAGAAAAGACCCGCTTGCGTCATATGTCTTGAAATTGGTTGATTTCTCTACTTATTTCTAGAAAAATCCAGAGGGTCCCGAACTCGCCAACGTGATCGCCAAGTCACCAACTTGGTCGTCAAGAATGATGCGAACTTAGCTCTATCGCCAAGAGTCAGTGGCGCACACAGGAATTTTTCAAGGGGGGGGGGGTCCGGAGTCGAAAGTTCACCATTCTTGTATCATGCTCCTTTTGATTTTGTCGATTTTCGGGAACAAAACACAGTAAAAAACTAGTTTTTGAATAAATAATTAGCATTAATTAATAAAATTAATCATTAATAGCAAGTAGTTAATTAAATTTTACGTACTATATTCTTAGAATTATAATCAATCGGAAAAAAAATCAAGGGCTTTGGGTGGGGGGTCCGGACCCCAGGACCCCCCTTGTGTGCGCCATTGCCAAGAGTTCATAAATTCCCATTTAATCACCTTTTTGTAAAAAACGGCGTTGCTTGTAAATATTACAATTTTAACGTAAATTAAATCTAATTTAGAGTAAGATTAGAAGACATATTACACACCCAAATATAAATTATTTATACTATCGTACTCAAAATTCATAACAATATATCCAAGATAAAATAATCAAGCTAAAGGAAGAAGTCATCAATGAAAATAACTATACCTGACTATATTCAGACTATACACCGAAACTTTTTCAATTGTTTTGATGTTTTCAGTGCACATTTACCAATATTAATTTAACGTAATCTGGGGATAAGCATGTATTCCACAGCCTTAAAATCTCTGCTCTGCTGCAATGTGAATTTAAAATCTAATTATATAAATTTTATTTGAATATATATGTATATTTACAACTCGCTATTCTAAATCCTATTATTTTACCCTTAATGAAGCTAGCTTCAAAATAGTTGCTTTCTGTTTCCTTGACTTAAGACCTTTTCACACGAGTCAATTTGTGCGATTCGTAACAGAAAGAGCAGACATTCGGGAGCTAATTTTAAATAGAAATCGCCTAGGTCTCTTCATACGTGGTTAACAGGAACTTTTTGCATGCTACTCCCTATAGCTCTGGAAAAACATACACTTTGTGATGTACCTCTCCTTGGAAGTACATCCCTCGAAGTATCAGCGTGAGCTAGAGGTGTAGGGTTAGCGAAAGAACTCGGATCAAACATTATCTTAATATGACTTTATTAAGATATTCAACTTAAACTTTTAACAAATATAATTATAATAATTAATATGAGAGAATCTACGATGACGCAATACGCAACACCCAATATATATATTTATATTTATAATAAGATCAATTCTAATTCTCAAACCAATCTCAATAATCGAACCGACTAATCCTTCAATTCTAATAAAGTGTAATCAATCCTACCTTATATTATTCCTTAATGCTACTTGTCTTTATCTGTAATGGTATGCAGCTTGACGGTTAACTTCCAGTCGAACACCAATATGTTTATCCACGGCAAGTAGAACTTAATCAATCTTACACCACGAACTGCAATAATCAACTGCCACATCGCACATCAATTGTCTAACATTCCTTTACATTACCATCTCGCTTACTCTAAGATCCTATATTTAAAGTCTGTTTATTTGCATCTCTTCTTCACATCTCGTTTCTTGGATTTGGTTGGAAAAGAGTTGCCATTAATTCTGGCCCAAAGAACCCAAAGGACTTGTTAATGAAAAGACGCGTAAGACGTCACAACTTCTCCCCGTTAGTTGACTCAACTAAAAGGATATTGGAGACACCACATTCTTAACACGCTGCTACTTGTGTATCGAAAAGGGAAAAGACCTTTTATTGCTTCTTCGAATACAATTTTCGTACAGTTAGTCCGACACTCCCTTTTTCAAGGTCGAAGAGTGGTGAGAGAAAGCGAGTTGACTGCTACAAAGTTGCCTCGTGTAAAACTGGTCACAGAGTTGCTGACAAAAGACTGAAAATCGACTCAATATAACAACAATTACTGAACTGAGGGGTGCAGAAGGCTGGTCTACTGTGCCTATCTCAGTTTACGTGACATTAAGCGAAGGGGTGTGTGAACAGATGTTTCGGTCAAGTGTGGTCAGTCTGAAACGAAACCCCTAGTGTTCAGTTCCCAAGCAAGCTTGGTTACTCCTTTATCAACCCACTGAAATGATGAAAGGTTGAGTCGACCTTGCCTTGTCTGGAATTTGAGCCCCGGATCTGTGACGGGGAAACGCGATACACTACCACTCAGCCACTGAACTTCATAGCAGCAATTATTGCATTATAATAACATCAGTAATATTATAAGTCATTTTTTAAATACAGTTATTTATATAATATAATGTAAGTTCATTATACATAAATTAAATAAAGAATACAATCTTATTAAATTGGATAAAGAAGCCCAGTGGCTGAGTTGTAGCGTATCGCGCTTCCATGCCAAAGGTCAGGAGTTCAAACCCTTGGCTGTTCAAGGCCCACGCAGCCTTTCGTTCTTTTTCTTGGTCATGAGACCAAGATTTCTTGGGAACTAAACACTGGGGTTTCACGTCAGACTGACCACCTGACCTGAAAATCCGCTTATGCACCTCAGTGCCCAAGAGTGAGAATTGCACAGTAGGCCTAGGCTCTCATGGGTTGCTGCACCACTGAGTTTAGTTTTTAAATTTAATAAAATGATACAAAAAAACTTAAGAACTTTTCTTGCAAGTAAATTTCAACTCTCCAAACTTTCCTTTCAAGAGTGGAAACTTATAGCTTTTTATTAAATAAGAATTTTTGAGGAATCATATTTCATTTCAGATAGGTTTTTAAAGGTTAGTTAAAAGTTATTTTTGTAATTAACCATTGATATGTAATTTTTTCTTAAGTTTGAATCTGAAAAACTAGATTTTTTTGCATTTTTCTATTGAATAAATAGTAAATTATTTATGAATTTGTAAATATTCTATCCATTTTGAAAAAAAAAAAAAAAAAAAAAAAAAACGAGGAAAATCAAAGTCCGTAAAATCTAAAAGATAAAAAAAATGCAAAATCTTTTATTACCTTTAGTACATTCCAGAGTTCTCTACTGAAACTCAAACATTTTATAAACAAAACTATTTCTTTAAAAAACAAAGATTGATAAAACAGCACAATAAAGATAAATATTTGAAGAGTCTTCTTTCATAACATTCATAAACAACATAAATAAAACATTTTTAAAATTACGTGAAAGGGTCTGTTTCGGTTAGCTTCACAAATTCTTCTAGATATTCCTCGTGAATAGCCTTTGAACTATTTTTAACCTATTTATATTCCATTTACATAATATAAAAAACACAAGTACTCATTTGAATCCCCAAAAGGAGTTCTTTGCATACATTTTTCCGCTTTATCTTTCGTAACATTTATTTTTAGACGATTTTCACAAATGTTATTCAATTTTTTTCTTAACTTCAAAAAGATAACGAAAATTTTCTTGACATTTCATTTTGAAAATTTCCTGTGAAGAAGGATATTTCCATTGCATTTTTCCTTTCAGTGGCGCGCACAAGGGGGTGGGATGAAGGGGTTATTCCCAAAACCTTTGATTTTTTTTTCGATTGATTATAATCTTATGTATATAGAAAGTAAAATTTAATTAAGTTTTTTATATTAATTAATGCTAATTATTTATTCAAAAATCAATTTTTTTACTGTTTTTTATTTCTGAAAATCGAAAAAATCAAAGAATATGTTAGGTGGCATATTGGGGCATGATACGAGAGTGGTGAACTTTCGACCCTGTATATCCCCGCCCCTTACACACACTGAAAATTTCCTGCGTGTGTCACTGTTCCCATTGTACCATTAAATGTAATAAACTACCGAAAACATTTATCACAAAAAGTAAAGATAGAATGGATAGAAAAATTTAAATATTTCAAATGAGGGGGTGCGATTTTTTTTTTTTGTTTCATGAAATAATATTTTAATTAAAGAAATGATGCAAGTAAAAGACAGATGCAGTCGAACTCCTATTTAATAAATTTCGCGATTTAACGATTTTTTTCCCTTCTCCGATTAAAATGAACTAAAAAAAACCCTATTTAACGAATAATAAACCCTGAACTTAACGAATTATTTTAACAGTAGAAAATTTTTTTTAATTAGGTTATATTAGAAAAAACTGGATATTTTTTTTGACCGGAAAACAGAAAAAGAATTTTTCTTGTAAATAGCAAATTTCAACGGGAAAGGGTGCAGATCATTATTAGACTTTAAAAATCAATTAATTGGTGCGAAATAATTCACTAAAAGTATTTTTAGCTGTAGAATAAAAAGCGTGTAATTTCTAACTCTGAATATTTTCTGTGTAGTTGCTTATTATAGAATTTCCAAAAGATAAGTGCAAAAAACTTGTATTTTGTTTGAACCCTTATATAACGAATAACGTCGATTTAACGAGCAAAATTTTCAGTCCCGTTGAATTCGTTAAATTGCGGTTCGACTGTATTGAAAAAGTTTCACAATTATCGAATCAGAATATGATATACATATATCAATGGTGTTCATTATAAAGTATATCTATTAGAAGTAGGTGTGAAAATTTACATTTCTTGCTACTGAATCTGAATAGAATGATGTTTGATGAAATACTATCTGGTAAAGTACTGATTCTATTTTTTCATATATCTCTTACCAGTGGCACACACCCCTCCCCCTTAAAGCCCTTGATTTTTTTTTCGATTGGTTATAATCCTATGTACATGGTACGTAAAATTTAATAAAATATTCGTTATTAATAATTAATTTTATTAATTAACACTAATTATTTATTCAATAACTAATTTTTTACTCTTTTTTGTTTCCGAAAATCGACAAAATCAAAATAATACTTTAGGCGACGCATTGGAGCATGATACGAGAATGGTGGACTTCTGCCCCTGGACCCCTTCCCCTTGAAACATTCCTGTATGCACCACTGTGTCTCATAATTATTATAAGGTTATTATTTTTTAAGGAGAGCTGACACACATCACCACCGGTGATGTACCATCTTCCAACTAATTGATTTACAAGGATTAAATCATGGGATATTTTAGAACATTCTAGAAGTTTTGTGAGTTAGAATAAGCTTAGGGCTTCTGTACTGAAAAAAAGACAACACGTTTCCGTGTTAGCACTGCAGTTTATATATTTGATGAATGTATTGCTGCTACATAAATATATGTCTTTTTACAAATTAAAAGCATAGATCTTTCGTCAGTTCTTTGAAATTTCTCTTAGAGATATTCCTTTCAAGGCCTATGGATTATGACTATGACTCTTGATTTTGCATTACGTAAACAGCCGCTATATAAAAGCAGCAAAAAAACCACATCTAAATCTTTCAACGGACAAAACCGATCTTCTCATTCACTCTACAGCAGTGATTCCCAAAGTGGTGTACATTGACCCCCAGGTGTCTACGACGACCTGCAAGGGATCCACGTCAGCGGAAAAATAATTGTTGTTTCGGAGGGCCTATGATAGTGGATCTGGTTGAACCAGATGTTAACTTTAATTTTTTAAAAAATAATCAAATGGAAATTAGACTTTACCTATTTCACAGACTTATTTACTAAATTAAATTAGGTTAATTTACACACATTTAAAAGGTGACAGCATAAATTTCATTAAAACAAGAACCATCTTTTCAACATTTCTTTCCAGAATTAAGCTAAAGGAGTATAATACTGGACTTCGCGAATTTTCCTAGTTTCTCATTCGTTCACAGACAATCTGCCTGGAAAAAGCCATTTAATCAACGTTCAACATTTAGATGCCCTTTATTCAGATTTTGAAACTAGATTTGAGAATGTTCTGACTATGGTGATATAGCAGTAGGAAATGTTAATTCATATGGTCACATCGTAAAAAGGAAGTCAGATTACGAGAGGAACTGTTAGGAATAGACACTAACGAAGATATTGAAGTAAAGTTTGGAAATTGATGTCAGCATTTTTGACTTTAAAAAGATATTCCTACTATTTAATCCGAATTATGGAATATCTTGAGAAAGTTTTTAATTGCTTCTCTTCGTGAGGAGTTTCAACATTCAACACGGTTGCCGCCTAACTCGAAAGAAAAAAAAAAGACACTACTAACCGATGATATTTAGGGTTAAGTCTGACAAGATTTATATATATATATATATATATATATTGCAAATGCTGAAAATTTGTTACTGAAACGCCTCATTCATTTCTCTCATTAAAAGCATTTATTTGTTGCTCAGTTACTTTATGTAACAAAATTTCATGTATTAATTAAATTTTAATTTAATTAATTAACTTGTGTTCCTTAAGTTTTAAACCCCATACTTCCTTATAGTAAGGTATTTAAATCTTTTAAAGGTACTTAGCTCCATAACAGCTGTCGAAAAGACATTTAAGTTTAAAATTTGCAAAACTTCAATATTAGGTAAGCAGGGTCTACCTATAACCGAAAAACACGTTTGGGAACCTCCGCTCTACTAGAAGCTCCCGGAAGTCTTAGAACTTTCTGTACTTGAAGGATTTCCGAAATTTAGCACTCTGATTAGTAAGATCTAGAGGCTGATTCAATATTGTATCATAGCGCCACAAAGCTTGATGACGTGGCACTTTTTAAGAGGTATAGTTGCAGCTAAAATTTTATTTCTAGTTAGGCGGGCTAATAAAAAGAATTATCACACCTTGTCCTGGACCTTCAGGAATCAAAGAAAATCCTTTACAAGAAAATTTACAGAGAGTACAAATGTATAAATTCTTCAGATTTTTCTTCAATGTACTATTTTTGACATCAGAATTCAATTATATATTCAAATGCAAATGAAGCTAAAAAATAACAATTTTCATAATGGAAACTTAACTCATGCATGCTAAGAACTCATACGACGATGACGCAAATGTATAAAGAGAATATATAATATAAATGGCTGTCGCATATATATGAAACAAAGTTATACTAAAAAATAGAGACATTTAAAATGTGTATCATAACTTTATGCAAAACAGTAAAGTCGCGTACTTTTTTACGATAGACTGAACACGTTAAAACACACATCCAGGTTATTTTAAGAAAACTCATTTCAAAAGTACACGAAAGACCGATAGCCTTTTACTGTTTGCGTGATCGCATTTTTCAGATTAAATATTTTTGTTATTTTCTTATCCATTACAGTATTAAAACGTGCGCTCAAACAGTCATTCAAAATATGAATACTCAATTTATATACAACTGTTTTTACTTATTTGTTAAGAATTATTTGAAGTGAAATTGAACATAATTCAAATATTTATATTATGTATGTTCGATTATTTAAATAGTTTTGCCTAGGAAATTAGAATGGGTTCTAAATTTTTAAAATCGTAGATTTTTGGTTATAGACCATAATAATTTTGAGTGATTTAGTAAGAAATTCCTTTTTGAAATTCCTGTGCCGTATTTTACATACGGTTATATTTTACGGTCAAGAAATTGCACCAGCACAAAATTACTTATTTTAAAGTTCTTGTCTTCACTTTACGTTTGTTAGAAGGGAAGAGAGCTGCTGGTCCTCATGTGAGAGCTTGATTTGAACCACAAACCTGCCAGTCTATATCCACATGGTGCTTGGGATAAGGGGGTGGAGGGGTATTCCTCGGGTTAGTCATTAAACGCTTTTATTCCTGTCCTTTACGATTTGCTGGAGATCTCCTCATACCCCCTTCCTAGGGATGAAAGTCTTTTTTGCTGTTGATTTACTTTCTGTGCGATATATAATGTTGCTCTCCAGGTCATTACTAAAATTGCTTTGTATCGCTAGTATGATTAAGCGTCGTTTGAAACAATTTTTGTTGACTTCGTAGGGAATTGGAAATGCCTTAGTTAGCCTCTCCATGGAGTGCACACTGAATCTGTAGTGCTAGGATGTGCTGATATATAGAGCTCAAATTCTGAATCATCATTTAGGAGCGAAATGTTTAACTTAGCATAAATGTTTAGTTTGAACCACTGTCTGCCGTTTCTTATCTACGTCGTGCATGCGTTTGACGATAGGGAAGAAAAAGAATGGGGCAGTTGTTAAGATCTTTTGTTTTTATTCTTTGCAGTTTGTGATTTGCGGAAGAGGGGTCGCCACAAATACAACCTAATTTACACATAGGAACTGAATATATAGAACCCTATAATCTCCGATTAGACTAAATAAAACACTTTTTTCAATAGAAAATAGCAACAAAATTAATATTATTTTCTGACTTCGTTAATTTATAACGAGTAGCGCATATTTACTTGCAGTGCTTGTTTCTGTTTAAATCAGTCAAATTTTTTCAGCATAAAATGCATTCCATATTTCCGTTTCCTTATGAAGTGGGAGGTGCACTTTATATGATAAAAGCACACATACATACAGGGAGTTATCAAAATAACGGAAACACCTGTGAGTAAAAGTGATATTTTGAAATGCGCTTCGTAAGCAGTAAAATATAATAATAGCTTCCCGGTGTTTTTTTTCATAAATAGAAATGTATACGTCGCAGGAAAATGACGAAATTAGGGATATCATCAAATCCCTAAATGAGATGATCAATTCACGCAAGATGTTAAAATAACGTCTCTTTGAAGTCATTTCCATTATGTAAGTAAGTGATTTGATCAAATCCTCAAACTGTTTTAGTGAAATGATGAAATGCACAAGTCAGCCATTTTTTTTAAAGATATGGGGTTGATATTTAGGGGATCGATAGTACTACCTGTATGGTTAGGACTCGATCCCCCAGGTGTCTTCCCCCGGACAGCATTTTGCCAATGCAAATCCTGACTAGTTCATTTCATCATTTCTCTGAAACAGTTCAGGGTTTGATAAAATCGCTTACTTTCATCAAGGAAATGACCTTGAAGGGACGTTATTTAACATATCCCGTCAATTGATCCTATCCCTTAGGGATGACGTGAAATCCCTAAGGAAAGGGGAGAGAGACACCTCGAGGGGGGAGGTCGAGTCCTTGTACTTCCTAAAAATACAGGTAGTACTATCGATCCCCTAAATATTAACCCCATATCTTTAAAAAAAATGGCTGACTTGTTCATTTCGTAATTTCACTAAAACAGTTCGGGGATTTGATCAAATCACTTATTTACATAAGGGAAATGACCTCAAAGAGACGTTATTTAATATCTTGCATGAATTGATCCTCTCCCTTAGAGATTCGATGAAAATCATAATTTCTTCATTTTCCTGCGACATATATATATTCTGATAATATGTGTGTGTGTGTATGTGGCAGCTTTTATTCAAGTTCTGTAAGTCTTGGATTTTTTTCCAAAAGAGAAAAATATCGGATCTCTCAGATTTTCAAAAAGGCTAAATTGTAGGAGTCCGTTTAACTTGAGTAAGTGTAACCGAAATAAAATAGGCAAGGCAAAATAGTTGGTGTAAAGAGAAGTTCAGAGAAAGAGACCGACGGGTGTTGAAGCGGATTGTTATCTCTAAAAAGTGAACAACTGCTGCAAAAGTTCCTGCAGAACTCAATCAACATCTGGATTCTCTAGTGTCAATGATTACAGCTAGAAGGCACCTTTATAAACCGGACATTTACGGCAGAGCAGCAATTTCTAAGCAACTTGTCACAGATGTTAATACAAAACATCGTCTACAGTGGTGTCATACTCACAAAACCTTGTCGATTGATAAGTGGAAGAAAGTGATATGATCTGACGAATCGTTTTTTTTTCTCTCACTTTTCCCTACAATAGGATGGGTGCACGTTTGAAAGGCACCTGCACAAGCGCATGATCGTGATCGTCTCCTTCCAACTGTCAAGTATGGAAGTGGATCTGTCAGGATATGGGCAGCCATGTCGTCATTTTCTGCAGGCATAATCGCAACCCTGAAAAGAAGTACCTCTGAGGAGAAGTATAGAGAAATTTTAGCTGACCAAGTCCAACTTATGATGCAAATTTTGTTTCCTGCAGGAGATGGAATTTTCCTAGATGATAGTGTATCTATCCATGCAGCGGGATTTGTCTTATCATGGTTTAATGAACACGTGGAAGAAGTTAAACATCTACCTAGGCCCGCACAGCCACCCGACTTTAATATAATTGAACCGTTATGGTCTATTTTGGAGCGTTTAATACAGAATCGATATCCTCCACCGGAATCTCTCCCAGAACTTTCTCAATATATTTCCATTAAGAATGGTACAATATTCCTCTAAACACTATTCAGCACTTGTGTGAAGTGATTTCTAGGCGAATCCAAGCTTTATTACATGACAAAGACGGTCGTACAACATATTATTAAAGGATTCTTTATTAATGTAAGGTTGTTGGTTTTTTAAAACCACCTGTATATCTGGATTATAAGTAGGGAATCAAAAAAATTCCTGTTAATACGTAAGAAGAAATACATGTGAAATTGAAAAACAAAGACAGAAATAATTTAAACTGGTGAACACGCAATAAATACACAATGAAAGGCTGAAGTTTAACACAATTTTAACGACTAGACATTCTTCTGTTTATTGTATTGAGCTAAACTCCAAGTATATCATATTACAGTGATACTAATTATAATAATAATTGAATAAATGTATTCGTACATACGAGGGCTATTCAGAAAGTAAGGAACGTTTCCATCTGACGTCACTAAACACGCGCCCATCACGTACATTTTGGTGTCTGAGGGCTCGGCATCTCAGTCGGCGCCCAACCATCCCAACGGGAACATTTCCATGCTGCTCGTTTTTTCGATATTCCAATTTAAACTGTGCGCTGCAATTGAAAGTCCCGCCAGTTGTGAGATGCGGTCTGTGATACGGTTTTTGTTGGCAAAAAACCTAAAACCTATGGAAATTTATTGACAAGTGTATGAAGTGTACGGAAACAACGTAATGAATGAAAGTTCACTCCAAAAATGGTGCATTCAGTTTAAAAATGGCCGAACTAACGTTCACGATGAAGAGAGAGTGGACGCCCTAGCATTACGACTGATGAACTGGTCGCTAAAGTTGATGAAAAGTTTCGTGAAAACCACCGTTTCACAATAATGGAGCTTTCGCTTAGTTTTCCCACAAATTTCACGGACGTTGCTGTTTAAAATTGTCACACAGAAGCTAGACTACCGCAAATTTTGTGCTAGATGGGTGCCGAAATTGTTTATATATACAGACCACCATAAAGATCAGCGAATGGGGGCAGCTTTGGCATTTCTGGAGGCCTATGACAGGCATGGTGATTCATTACTGGATCGAATCGTAACTGGTGACGAGACGTGGGTGAGACACGTGAATTGCGAGACAAAATTACAGTCTATGCAGTGAGGTCACACAAGCTCCCCCAAAAGACCAAGAAAGTTTTTTTCGAACCTTGTCACCAAAGAAGATTGTGACGATTGTGCTTTGGGATAGGCAAGGCGTGCTTCTGGTTGATTTCCTTGAACGTGGTTTCACAATAAACTGAGCTGTACTGTCAAACTTTGCGCAGTTAGTTTCAAAAGAAGGAGAGCAGTTAAAAACAAGCACCGAGGAAAGTTGACGTCCAAAGTTTTGTTTTTGTACGACAATGCCTGATCTCACACACCAAACTGTACTCAAGAACTCATTAATTCATTCAAATGGGAGGTTTTTCCTCATCCGCCCTATAGTCCCGATCTTGCACCTAGTGATTTTTACTTGTTTCCATGAATGAAGAACTACCTAGAAATGCAGTGCTTTTACGACGACAAGCTGCGGGTGCGCGTCACTAACTGGCTGAGATCGCTGGTGGCAGAGTTCTATGACAAAGGAATTCCAAAGCTTATCTATCGCTATGATAAGTGCCTCAATTTTTTTGTAGACTATGTAGAAAAGTAGAATTTTAGTCGCTCTTTCTGATGCATATAATAATTTTTTTTGTACTTAGTTTCTTTTTAATTCCAAAACATTCCTTACTTTCTGAATAGCCCTCACATATTTTAATAGGATTTATTTATATCATCACGCACAGAATAAAGTGATTTAAGTCAGTATAAATAAAAATAATTAATAAGCTATTTTAAGTTAGAATTATAATAACTATTAACTTTAATATTTCAAACATTTAATTGAAACTGGTAGGGGAGAAAGACATTTTTTATTTGATCCAGGAGCGTGTTGGAAAAGTATGATTAAAAATTGTTTTATAAAATGTGAAATATATTTATTTATTTCTATATAATTACATACTCCAAATTAATTTATTTAAAGGCAAAAATATAAAGAAATATATTTTAAATAATACGATAAAAATTTAAAACATCAAGTGATTTGTTCGAGACATTTAAAAGTAAAAAATTAAAATGATTATAACATAATTATTAATGGAAGTAACAGTCTCTGTGTGTATTAATAATAGCTTTCAACACATAAGCCCTTTTAAATGCTCGTATTAATTGCTATTTAAACAAATGTTTACAAATATAATAATATATTCAATTAATTATTTCCATTTGTAATCTATTAAATACTAATTACGACATTAATTAAATCAATTTAACTGCATATAACAATCGTATCGACTTATGCATAATTAAGAGCCCTCCTGTTGCTTTAGAAAGCGAAGTTATTAAAAAATTAAGTTTTATCTAAATAATATCGTTTTTTTTTCATTTTTCCACTAGCCCGTTATTTCAATACAATAAATCACATTGGAAATTAGAGTTTTAAAAAAATCGGAAATAATCCTTCCTAAAAATTAAAAATTTCCTCTAAAAAGTAAATTCTAAAAATAAGTTTTTTCGATTGCTACTATTTCTAAAAAGAATTTGAATCTTGTGCAATGTTTTCAGAGTATAAATATGAATAAATTATTCGAAATATTGTGTTCTTCTCTCTCTCATTGGTATCCTAATACTTGCAACAACTTTTTTTAAAAAAAAAATGGAGACATGGGGATATTGTTGTGGTTTTTAGATTTATGTACTACATTTTGGAAAAAAAATGCTGAAATTTAGAAGATAAAAAGAAATTATTATTACGAAAATGAGAAAAAATGGGTAAAAATTTACAAAAAATTACATAAATGGGGATCCCTCTGTACAAAAAGTGTTGGAACAAATTTTCAATTTTGATGTGTTACTTTGCTATTCCTTTTTGAAATGACTATCATGATAAGTGATGTTTTAATTTCTACAAAAACTGGAGCACTTTATCTTAGTTATTATACGAAATTGCTTAAAAAAACAGTGATTATATTCACAAAAGAGACTGTAAATTTTGTAATAAAACAGTGAATGATAAATCTGAATGTTAAAACACTTCTACTATTATACAGAACATACAAAAAAAATTTCATTTGATTCTTTTCAAAACTTTTTGAACAATCGCTCCCCCGTATGAGCACTTTCTAAAAAAAAACACATTTCGAGTAAAACGCATTTTAAAGTATGACATCTTGCTTAAAATAGTGACATTTACTTTTATTTAAGCACTTGTAGTTTTTGTTTTATTAAATGGAAGATTAAAAACTTGGTATATTTATAAAGCTAATAAGATGGCCCATGAAATAAAATCATAAAAAAAATTGTCAGTTTTTGGCGAAATTCGCGATTTTAGGGTAGTCGGATACCTTAAATTCGGAAAAGAGATGACAATTGAAAGCCGAAAACTTTTACTTCTATGCATATATATAAATATATAACTACATTATAGTTAGGCTAAATGTAAAACATAGTTCACAAAAGAAAAGAAAAGAAAAAGATTTTCTTGAACATTTGTGTAATGCATCTTCAATAATTTTTTTTTTTAATTATAAGATTCTTTTCCTGTGTACTTCCTCTGAATCAGTTAACAAAAAGCAACCGATATACCAAAGAATCAGACATTTTCTAGCAGGAAATGCCGCCTGCAAAATATCACACAACTGCAACTGATATGACAACAAATTTGGTATTTCCTATCAAAAAAATGCCCAGTACTTTCTTACAGGAAATACCGCACGTGATTTGTTCAAAAAATGGAAGGTCAATAACCTCATCGCGCGTAAGATGCTCTGATAAAGTATCTTCCTCTTAAATGGCAAGAATACGAAATTCAGGCATTTCCTGTAGAAGTATTTTGGTAAAAGTGTGAATCTATTTTTCTGCTGTTTGGGGCATCTTCAAGTTTTGCTACTAATACAATCACTCCAGTCAATCTCTATGTTGTAACAAACTTGTTAACTGTGCTAAAACAATTATCAAGGGGACAGCAGTAGCAGAATGGCTATGGAGGTGATGATATATAATTCGTATTGTAGGTTTGAATCTTGATTTTATAAGAAACTTGTCAAATGGTGGGAGTGATACCAGTGGTGCACACAGGAATTTTTCAAGGGGGGTCCGGGGTCGAAAGTTCACCATTCTTGTATTATGCTCCTTTTGATTTTGTCAATTTTCGGGAACAAAATACAGTAAAAAACTAATTATTGAATAAATAATTAGAATTAATTAATAAAATTAATCATTCATAACAAATACTTAAATTTTACGTACTATGTACTTAGAATTATAATCAATCGGAAAAAAAATCAATGGCTTTGGGGGTCCGGACCCCAGGACCCCCCCCCCCTTGTGTGTGCCACTGAGTGATACACATGAGAAATTTCATTTTGGTATATGGGAGTTCAGAGAATGAAATACCAACTCAATTTTCGCCTTCATCATTCAAACTTATAAGATCTGTCAGAACTACAGAATTTAAATTTAGTAAGCATTTTCCTTTTGTTGAGTAGATTCGATAAATATTGTTTTTGTGTAAATCGATTCTTGGGGGGGGGAGGATTTTAAAATAAATCCTTTTTTGATAACAGAAATGTCCTTTAGATTAAAATAGATTTATATTTTATCAAACAGTTGCGTATGATTTTACTATAATAAATTACTTTTTTAATAAATTCCGAATTGCATTATGCATATACTTTACTATGGATCGTACATGATTCTCAGTGTGTGTGATTTTCATTTCTCCTCCTTCTTTTCTGTTTGGAGTTCCTAAAAAGCAAGAGGCGGTCAGAGATGTTTCTTAAAGTTTAAAAAAATTATTCAGGGTGGTTAAGATAAAAGGCAATGTATACTTAATCGTTTGAGAATGACAGCACAATCAAATTTCAACAATGAGGAACGAAAGATCAATTCAAAAAAGGAACACAGTAATTTTCATGAAAATGGCAACTGTAATGTTTCAAACATCATTTGATCATTTTATTATTATATTATATAAACATTATTATATTATCTATGTCTGTATACATGAGAAATAATGAAAACATTAATAATAATAAAATTCATTTTGTTTTAAATTTTCACTCCTATAAATGTTATTTGTTTCCAAATCTGATATAAACGTACATATTTTTATTTGCGGATCGTGAGATTATAATGTTATTCCGAAGTGGCCCGCAAGGTCATATGGGTTGGACACTCCTGCTTTATAAAATAACATTTTAGAAAAACATACAAAGAAATACAAATTAATATCTTCCGCGTGTTTTTTTCTTTAAATAAACTCAAATTTAGTGGGGTTTTTTTTGTAAAAGGTGTTTTTTTAGAGGTATAGAACTTTAAATTGCAATAAAACAACGATGTATTATTCGATTGACGTGAATTTTTTTTTATTCGAAAGACAATCTTGTGGCATTACATTTTAAATATGATCAAGCAAGAAGTAGATTCGTCGAATGGGCCCAAAACGAGATTGCCGTTGTTCCCGATTTTCATAAGCGAATTTTGTTTAGCGATGAAGCGCACTTCTGGTTGAATGGCTACGTCAACAAAAAAAATTGCCGCATTTGGAGTGAAGCTAATCCACAAGTGTATGTCGAAACACCGTTACATCCAGAAAAACTGACTGTTTGGTGCGCTTTATGGGCTGGTGGAATCATTGGTCCGTACTTCTTCAAAAACGATGAAAGACACAACGTTACAGTCAATGGTGATCGGTATAGAGCCCTGATTACTAACTTTTTCATTCCTGAATTGAACAACCATGATGTCCAGGAGCTGTGGTTCCAACAAGACGGCGCAACATGTCACACAGCTCGTGCCACAATCGATTTATTGAAAGACACGTTTGGTGACCGCCTAATTTCACGTTTTGGACCTGTGAATTGGCCTCCAAGATCTTGTGATTTAACACCGCTAGACTAGTTTCTGTGGGGCTATGTAAAGTCATTGATCTATGAGGATAAGCCACAAACGCCTGACCATTTGGAAGACAACATTCACCGTGTTATTGCCGATATACGGCCACAAATGTTGGAAAAAGTCATCGAAAATTGGACGTCCAGATTGGACTACATCCGAGCCAGCCGTGGCAGTCCTATGCCAGAAATCATATTTAAAATCTAATGCCACAAGATTATCTTTCGAATAAAAAAAAATTCATGTCAATCGAATAATCCATCGTTGTTTTATTGCAATTTAAAGTTCTATACCTCTAATAAAAACACCCTGTATATATTGTTCCTGACATCATCATCGTACGTTAATTTTTAAACAACTATCTATCGCAGGGAAATTACAAATAATAATAAAGATATTAGAGAAATCTGTATAATTTAGGAAATCAGATGAAAAGGTCAAATCTATTATCTGGCATTATCGACAGCTACCAATAAAAGCTGAATTCCGACGGCTAGACGTCTGAATAATTCCTAGATTATCCGGGATTTGAATTGTTTGTCCCGCCTCTTAAAACTTTTCTCAGAAAGTGTCCCGCATTTGACCTTTAACCTTTTCACACCACAAATGTTAAAAGCGAGGTCATTCATTTTTTAACTTTTACTCAATTCTCAACTGAGAAGTGTTTGAAAATAGAAAATAATAAACACGATTTTGCTATATGTATCACAAATCAATTCATTTCGTTAAAATAATTTTTTTAGATGCATATAAATTACAAACATGAAAAAGAGAATTTAGATTAAAGTAATATTACAGATTTGAAAAACTATAAAGTACGAAATCACGCAGGCAGGACCTTCTTAATCCATGGGCCAACTGGGCCGGGGCCCAGAGACTGGCCCTTAGTTAGGGCCTTCTTTTCTTCTCGACGCATTCTTAATAAAACCATGATCCGGGTAATTTTAATGGTCAAATATTATTCCCGTACATATTCTCCAAAAAACAGGGAATTTCAAACTTCCTGCCAACTGAAGAAAGTGTGACAAGACTCTACTATTATGTGATAATCATTGTCCATATCTAGGCCTATGCCTAGTACCAGGGGTGTGGCTACCTCCGTATCAGCTGTATTAATGATACGAAGCCTCAAAACGTGTGAGGAAAAAACCGTAAAATGTTACCGGGCCTCGAAAAAGGGGTAGTGAAAGGGGCCCTAAGGAACTTTGATACAGAGCCCCCTTAGGACTAGCTACTCCGGTGCCTAATACCATCAACAATCAGTCAACTCATTTAGTCGAAATGTGGCCATCGGTCGAGCCAGTTTGTGCCTAGATTCTTGAGATAGTGAGTTGTACACATTTATTTGTTTCAAATTACCGTTTGTACGAGTATTTGACAGTGCATGCTATTTACTGTCTACTTTTAAAGATGACATTTAGGGCCTACTTTTGTGAGTGCATAGTGTCCCAGGGCTTCAAAAAATCTTAAGATTTCTCTGAACCCAGGGCCTCAAAAAGTCTTAAGACGTCCCTAAATGCAGACGAAAGTAATATTACAAAAGTAATGCTTTCATTTCTCAAGAATTTTTATAAATCTGATCAAGGTAATGATCATTGGGCTAAATTCATGTGACACCATAATCACATGATAACGATAAACACGTGTTTCTAGCCAATTAACTCATAAGTTCATGTGACGTCATATAATCATACGATAAATGTAACTGTGTTTCCAGCTAAACAGTTCAGGCGTTTCGTTGCTGCCAACTTTTACTCTTTGCAGAAACTTACTTTAAAAAGCCCCTATATTGTAAATAATATTAACTTACAAAAGTAAACAAAAAATATATACTTAATTTTAAAGTGCACAAAAATAAAATAAAAATTTTAATTTTTAAATATTTGTGATTTTTTTTCCATTATATTTTAGCATTTTTACCCAATTATGAAATTTGAAATTTAATCTAAATTTTACAAATAAAACAACAAGTACAAGTTAATTTAATATCAATTTTGAATTACTGTAAAATCCCACGTATAACGCACACTTTTAACACGAAACATAATATTGGAATTTACGGGTGCACGTTATACGCGACGGGGAAAAAAAATGGTAGCTTTGAATATTTTTTAAAAAAAGAGTATAATATACCCCTAAACATTAAAAAATACAGTTTGAAAGTATAGATACGCGTTACACGCTGAATTTTGCGGTAAATCGTGAACATGTGATTGTTTTTATCATGTGACTGTCATGAATTGAGTTCATTATGCATTGAAATACACCGTCCAACAGAAGATAATATAAAATGGCTTATGGTCACCCAAGTTGTGTGTGCTCGAAAAGAATTCAGAGGTCCGTGATCTAGCATTGAAGAAACTAATACATTTATTACTTTTATTTTCAATAATAATTTAATTAGATGGTTCAATTTTTTTCAGTTCTACTATTAGCTCACTCTCTCCCTATATATATATATATATATATATATAGTGTTTTTTTCCAGGTATAGAAGTTTAAGTTGGCATTACTTTCCAAGATGGCAACCGATTTAACAGCTGTCAAGTGATTTATTCTCAGTTTGGTTTGGCAATTCATCAAAACGATCATCAAGCAAGGCGTAGATTCGTCGAATGGGCCCAAAACGAGATTGCCGTTGTTCCCGATTTTCATAAGCGAATTTTGTTTAGCGATGAAGCGCACTTCTGGTTGAATGGCTACGTCAATAAACAAAACTGCCGCATTTGGAGTGAAGCTAATCCACAAGTATGTGTCGAAACATCATTACTTCCAGAAAAAATGACTGTTTGGTGCGCTTTATGGGCTGGTGGAATCATTGGTCCGTACTTCTTCAAAAACGATGAAGGCCACAGCTTTACAGTCAATGGTGATCGGTATAGAGCCATGATTACTAACTTTTTCATTCCTGAATTGAACAACCATGATGTCCAGGAGCTGTGGTTCCAACAAGACGGCGCAACATGTCACACAGCTCGTGCCACAATCGATTTATTGAAAGACAGGTTTGGTGACCGCCTAATTTCACGTTTTGAACCTGTGAATTGGCCTCCGAGATCTTGTGATTTAACACCGCTAGACTAGTTTCTGTGGGGCTATGTAAAGTCATTCGTCTATGCGGATAAGCCACAAACGCTTGACCATTTGGAAGACAACATTCGCCGTGTTATTGCCGATATACGGCCACAAATGTTGGAAAAAGTCATCGAAAATTGGATGTCCAGATTGGACTACATCCGAGCCAGCCGTGGCAGTCATATGCCAGAAATCATATTTAAAATGTAATGCCACAAGATTATCTTTCGAATAAAAAAAATTCATGTCAATCGAATAATACATCGTTGTTTTATTGCAATTTAAAGTTCTATACCTCTAAAAAAACACCCTCTTTATATATATATATATATATATATATATATATATATATATATATATATATATCTTATTCAAAATTTCAATCGTTAATAAAATAATTTTCGTTCATCCACTAAAGTTCAAATACATTTTTTAAAATTTGTAATGGATGACAATTAAGGTTTATACATTTTTTCAAATATTAATACATTAATTAAATTTAATTAATTAATTATAGTTTAAAAGCAGTCCATATTGTTCCTCGTGATGGTAGCACCATTGGATAAAAGAGCTTTTGTTAAATTTGTGATGAAGGTTTAACTTAATTTAAATAATCATATGCTAGTTCGAAGTCTATATTCCTTTTACACTGGTTTTACGATTCTTACCAATTATATTCAACTTTTATTAAAAAATTTAATTACAAATTTAATGCGGTTAAAAAGTTTTTAATATTAATTTAAAAGGTGTTTTGCCACTTAATATTGTGATTCTATCATATGTATATGCATATTTATATTAATTGTAATTATTAAAAAAATTATATTAAATTAATAACTACATTGAAAAATTTATAGTACTTAAGTATTATACCGTCGTACAGAGGCGATCACAAGTTTGAGGTGTATCTCCATAGCCTTTGATTTTTTTTCTTTTTTTGATTGATGATTATCCTATGTATATAGTACGAAACATTAATAATTAAGTATTTGTTATTAAAAATTTATTTTATTAATTAATGCTAATTATTAATTCAATTATTCATTTGCTACTGTTTTTTGTTCCCAAGAAACAAAGAAACAAAAATCAAAAGAATATGTCTGGTATGTTATTGAAAGGTTGTACTACATGAGGTGTTCAAAAGTGTATTGACTTATGGGGTTACATAAAGAGTTCGACGTACGAGAACCCCGTTCCTTCAGTTGAAGACATCATCGATTGAATCTGTAGCTTAGGAGAGGATACGTGACGTGAGACAGGAATCTTCCAGAGCAAAGGGAATTCCATGCAGCGTCGCTATCAGCCTACCAGACAACTTCTGTTCGTAATTTCTAGCCCCTGTTGTTGAACAATCTTTCAATAAAATGTTTTCTGTCCCATTAATGTGTTGCAATGCTTCACAAAGTTTCAATATTCGCGACCCAATATTCAATCATAATTTTCATCGCGCCCTCCCTCATACAATAACAAATGTATTGAATGCAATAATACTATATTTTGATGCTAAAACTACGATACGACTTTAAACTCTTAAGTTCCACCGGCGTATATAAACGTCTCACTCAAGTGCACTAATTGCACCGGACGTATATATACGTCTTTTCGAAGTACGATCTTTTCTGTGCAATTTTATCCATAAAATTAGTACGATAGCTTTAGAATTAAATAAAAGGACATTGACAGTGTTTGCGTTGAATTTATTCATTTCAGAGGCTCTTTTCGATTGCTTTCATTTGTTCCTTTTCTCTCCATAACTTTGAATCGGCAGTTAAGGGATTTATTATAAACCGTATAAATGATCAAGATAAGTGTTAATTTTTGTATATAATTTTATATATGACAAGCCCATGGGGGCACTGGTAATTATTAAACTTGTTCTTAACTTAGTATTGGTAAATTAATTATAAAATACATTGTGTAGCACTGATATATTTATAAATGCAATACTCAGTGTAAATGTGTATTTTATTTTTTATGTCAGAATGTATTTTTTTTTGTTTACTTTTAGTAAACTAATAATTTTTTAAAAATAATCTTTAGTTTTTGAATTTTCAATAAGCTCGCGCCCCCCTTGTAGAGTTGTCACGCCCCCCAAGGGGAGCGCACCCCACAGTTTGAAAAACGCTGTCTTAAGGCATGGGCCAACTGAGCTTGGGCCCAGGGCCTTGGTTACAATGAGGGCCTCGTCTTGTTCTTGACTCATTCTGAATAAGATCATGATTAGAATAATTTCAACGGTCAAATGTTATTTCCGGTTGTATTCTCCGAAAAACTGCGAATTTTAGACGATATGTCAACTGGATACATGTGACGACTATCGTCCTTGTATAGTTCTAGGCCTGGGGTACTCAACCTTTTTTTCTGCTGGGCCCCATATAGATGTCAGCTATTTCATGCGGGCGGCAAACATTTGTAAGAAACTTCAGGAAGGCCGCAGCATGAGGATAAAGAGGGGGATATAATGTGGAAAGTAGATCAAAAATTTTAACTCTTGGTTTGCTGTTTTTAATTACACAATTTTTTATGTTTATTTATTTTTGTCACTAACACTGAATTAGAAGTACTTCTTCACAATTTCTGCATCAGTAAACGGTTTCACATGATTATCAATAATAAAGGGTTTTTTTTAGAGGTATAGAACTTTAAATTGCAATAAAACAACGATGGATTATTCGATTGACATGAATTTTTTTTATTCGAAAGATAATCTTGTGGCATTTCATTTTAAATATGATTTCTGGCATATGACTGCCACGGCTGGCTCGGATGTAGTCCAATCTGGGCGTCCAATTTTCGATGACTTTTTCCAACATTTATGGCCGTATATCGGCAATAACACGGCGAATGTTGTCTTCCAAATGGTCAAGCGTTTGTGGCTTATCCGCATAGACCAATGACTTTACATAGCCTCACAGAAAATAGTCTAGTGGTGTTAAATCACAAGATCTTGGAGGCCAATTCACAGGTCCAAAACGTGAAATTAGGCGGTCACCAAACGTGTCTTTCAATAAATCGATTGTGGCACGAGCTATGTGACATGTTGCGCCGTCTTGTTGGGACCACAGCTCCTGGACATCATGATTGTTCAATTCAGGAATGAAAAAGTTAGTAATCATGGCTCTATACCGATCACCATTGACTGTAACGTTGTGTCTTTCATCGTTTTTGAAGAAGTACGGACCAATGATTCCACCAGCCCATAAAGCGCACCAAACAGTCAGTTTTTCTGGATGTAACGGTGTTTCGACATACACTTGTGGATTAGCTTCAGTCCAAATGTGGCAGTTTTGTTTGTTGACGTAGCCATTCAACCAGAAGTGCGCTTCATCGCTAAACAAAATTCGCTTATGAAAATCGACCATTATTTTCGAAATAAAATTGCACAATTTGAAAGCGTTGTTCAGGTGTGAGTCTATTCATGATGAATTGCTAAACCAAACTGAGAATAAATCACTTGGCAGCTGTTAAATCGGTCGCCATCTTGGTAAGTAATGCGAACTTAAACTTCTATACCTGAAGAAAAAAAAACACTCTGTATAACTAATTTCATGTCTTTGTTACCCCGCTGTGATATTTTCACCGACAAAACGCTTTGATGCTGTTGCAAAGATTATTCATGAAAGCCTATTTATCACCTCTTGAAAGAGATCTTCGAGGAAAAGTGTCATTGAATGATTCCTGTTTATTGGTATTTTTTTAAATACAGCAATTTCGTGACAAAGCAAACAATTACTGACCCATATTTGTTTTTCCCCACAAAATAGTCAACCTCCCAATCGTTTTGAAACGATTTATTTTCTTCGAATATTTTTCGCTTGCAAGATATGAAAGGTAGTTAAAAATTAGTTCCACCCATAAAACTGTCACTACTCCACTGTTGTTCTTTATCACTAACCGTAACTGTTACAAATAAAAAAAAGAATATCAATTCGCACTCGTACGACATCGACAGCAAAAAGCAAAATTTATATATCTGATTTCTTGACACCAAATTTTTAATATATTGTTCACAAATAAGTTAATTTTTCAGAGCAATGGGCATTGACCATGTCACTTAAAAAGGCATGGTGGGCCTCAGGTTAAGTATCGCTGTCCTGTGCCTTCCTCCATACTCCCTTATTACTCATTTAGGCAATCGGTTGGGCCGGTTTGTGCGATTCTAAATCAAGCACATTTATTTGTTTCGGGTTATTGTTTATACAAGTATTTGACTACGTTCGGAACCGTGATTTTAAAAAAACTCATTACCGGATAATTTTCATGATATTTAGTGTCACTTAGATTAGAATACACGTATAAAATTGTTTTAAGGACATTTTGACAAAAAAAATTACCTAAATATAATATTTTGGCAAAAAATTAACTTAGAATAACCTTTTTTCAAAACGCTCTACTTTTATAAAAAATGCTACTAAAATAATAATATTCTGCATAAGTAAAGAAAAGACTTCTCTCCAGAGAGTCAACTATTTTTTTTTTTGTAAAATTCACATTATTTTCTGAGTTACAACCAATTGAAATAATTATGGGTGTTTTTTTTCTTAAAATTTCTCCCCTTTGTTGTCGTAAAACACATGGATAAACCCACTTTTAAGTTATATATATCAAAATTCTAGTTGAGCCTCTATACAGAGGTCTGAGCTATATACAGACAAAATATTATTATAATAGAAGCATTTTTCACAAAAGGAAAATATTTTGAAAATGGATCATTTTATGTCCATTTTTTATCAAGATATTGCACTTAAATAATTTTTTATTCTAATACTATTCTTAAAACAATTTTATATACATTTTCTAATCTAAGTGACACTAAATATTATAAATACTATCCATTTATACGCTTTTGAAAAATCACGGCTCCGAACGTAGCCGGATACCTTAAAATCTTATACAAACTAACACCCCATTCAAGGTATCCGACTACTTGTGGCAACTTTAAAAAAAATTAAGGTATGGATTTTTTTTTTATGGTTTTTAGATTTATTTAGTACATTTTAAGAAAAAAATGCTATAATTAAAAAGAGGAAAAGGAATTATTATTACTAAAATGAAAAAAAATGCATAAACTGGGTCCTTTCTGTACAAAAAGTTTATGAACAAATTATCAATTATGCTGTGTTACTTTGGTATTCATTTTAAAATGACCTTCAAGACAAGAGATATTTTAATTTTTACAAAATCTAGAGCACTTTATCTTAGTTATTATATGAAATTGCTTAAAAAAACAGTGATTATATTCACGTAGGAGACTAAATTTTGTAATAAAACAGTGATCGATAAATTTGAAGGTTAAAACACTTCTACTATTACACAGGACGTACACAAAATATTTCAATTCATTAATTTCCAAACTTTTTGAAAAATATCTGTCTCCCTTTGAGCATTTTCTAAAAAAAAACACATTTCGAGTATAATGCATTTTAAAGTTTGACAGCTTGCTTAAAGTAATGGCATCCTCTTTTACTAAAACACTTGAAGATTTTGTTCTAGTGAATTGAAAATAAAAAAGTTGGTACTTTTACAAAGCTAATAAGACGATCTATAAAATAAAATCATATAAAAAAATTGTCAATTTTTGAAAAATTAAAGATTTTAGGGTAGTCGGATACTTTAAGTACCTTTTTTCCTTTTTAAATAAGGTATTACCATTCCTAATTTGCACTATTTTTCGTATTTTTGATTTTATATTATTGTATATATCAGTAGCACACACAAGAAAGGGGGTCCTGGTGGTCGGGACTCCCCCAAAGCCCTTGATTTTTTTTCCGATTGATTGTAATTCGATGTATATAGTACGAAAAATTTAATTATTTGTTATTAATGATTAATTTTATTAATTAATGCTAATTATGTATTCAATAATTAGTTTTTTACTGTGTATATAGTACGAAAAATTTAATTATTTGTTATTAATGATTAATTTTATTAATTAATGCTAATTATTTATTCAATAATTAGTTTTTTACTGTTTTTTAATGTTTTGACCTTAAGATTTATCAATCACTGTTTTATTGTTCCGAAAATCCCGAAAATCGACAAAATCAAAAGGAGCATGTTGCAAGAATGGTGAACCTTCGACCCTGGATAGTATATATACTATATATACTATATATATATAGTATATATACCCCGCTATATATATATATATATATATATATATATATATATATATATATATATATTATATTCTGGCATTTTTTTTTCATTTTAAACTTCAAATGCCAGAAATATTGAGTTTGAGGGTTTTGTAATTCTTATAAGGATAACTATGTAAGAGATACGCTTAGAAATATTAAATTGGCTAAACCATGATAACGATGCCCTCAAAAATGTTTATTTTTATTTTAAACTTTTATAAGGATATGTCCTTCTTCATAGAATGGAACATCTGTCCACTTTAAACCAGACGGATAAATTCTTACTTTTTAAAATCCGAACTTTTTTTTAAATCTAAAACTATACTTAAACATTGACTAGACATGAAGGATAAAAACGATAATGCACCGGATTTAAACTGTCTGTCTCGGACGGGATAAAAAACACTCATACAACTGTAGAAACATTCAAAGAGTATTCCTACAATTAGGGGCAATTTTTCCTAATATCCTCGAAAGGTTAGCAATCTTTCTTTAATCGAAAGAAAAACTATGTAAGAAATCAGTGGAATTATATAATTATTTTAAATTTGGGGGAATTTTTGAGACATTTATTTTCTTAGAGATTTAAGGTATCCGACTACGTTCGGAACCGTGATTTTCAAAAGCGCATAAAGGGATAATTTTCATTATATTTAGTGTCACTTATATTAGAATATATGCATAAAATTGTTTTAAGGACATTTTGACAAAAAAAATTTATTTAAGTACATTTGATAAAATACATTTGACAAGATACATTTTAACAAAAAATGAACATAGAATGACCAATTTTCAAAATATTCCCCTTTTGTGAAAAATGCTTCTATTAGAATAATATTTTGTCTGTATGTAGCTCAGATCTCTGTTCAGAGGCTCAACTAGAATTTTTGAAATATATAGCTTAGAAGTGGGTTTATTCATATTTTACGACAGCAGAGGGGAGCAATTTTAAGAAAAAAACGCGAATAATTATTTCAATTCGTGGTAACTCTGAAAATAATGTGAATTTTTCAAAAATTCCATTTGAGCCTCTGTAGAAAGGTCTGAGCTATATACAGGCAAAATATTATTATAATAGAACCATTTTTCACAAAAGGAGAACAATTGGAAAAAAGATTATTCTAAGTTAATTTTTTGGCAAAATATTATATTTAAATAAATTTTTTTGTCAAAAATGTCCTTAAAACAATTTTATGCATGTATTCTAACCTGAGTGACACTAAATATCATGAAAATTATCTATTTATGCACTTTTTAAAATCACGGTTCCGAACGTAGGGGGATACTTTAATAACTTTATACACTTTTAAAATATAAAATATCATTTAAAAATTATTTATTTTAATATTTATTATGTTTTTTAAGTTTTTTTAATTATTTATTTACTAGTTCAGAAATTTAGAACGTTTAAAGGTGCACAATAAGAATGTTTTTACCAAAAGTATGACAGCCTCAACTAAACGCGAAGCACATTTTCAGATTGAAAAATGTTTATGAAAATTTGCAACATTGTTATTCATACATATATTTATAAAAAAAAGTTTTTGAAATTTCAAAATATTCCGAAATTAATTATTTTTCATTTTAACATCTACAGGGATAGCTCGTTTAACATTACGGTAAAGAAGAAAAAATGCGAAACACATTTTATACAAGAAAAAAGGAATTAACTGATAAAATAAGTAGTATTATAAGACTCTACTCTCGTTGTCAGATAGTGAACCCACATAGAATATTATATTAATGTTAAAATAATTTTTTGTGTGAAAAAATAATCCAAATATGTGTCCTATTCTTTAACCCTTCATCGACCGACGGTACTTATATGACCACTCACTTTAAAATTACATAAAATAACCATTTTTATGAATATTCTGATGATACTTAGCAGGAATATTCCTTGAAATCTACTCTACCAAGATATATGGCAGCACGGGTTCTATGATGAGTATTTTAGTGGGGAAGGCGAATAGTTTCATAGCAGTAATTGCGTTTTCAGCGGATTGTGAAGATTATCATTTTTGTCCCTAAGAAATAGTTAATGTTAAAATTTAAGTGTGTTATTTTTCTTGCGTGTTAATGAAGACTTTAGAAAACGATTTGACTATTTATTTTAAGTGACCGGTATATATAATTAATTTTACAGTTGAATATGTTTAATTAATTAATTAGCTCTAACGGATTAAACTTCCCAAAGTTGAGTATTTTGTTAATGTATATCCCTTAACTTCCAATGTAGTGATCCAAAAGAAATATTGCATGAAAAAAACTACAGTAAATCATAATGCGGTCGATCAAGGGTTAAAGTTACGCAAAGACAGCCTTAAATATTTTTTTTAAATTGCATCTTCATTAATGCGATAGCGATTTTTTAACCCCTTAAGGTATCCCACTGCTTCGAAAACTTATTTTTTTAAAAATGGAGATATGGGGATTTGTTTTTGTGATTTTTAGATTTATTTAGTATATTTAAAGGAAAAAAATCATAAAATTCGGAAAACAGAAAAAATATTTATTATTATTAAACTAGGGGGAAAAAAAGCTTATGAAAATGTACATAAAATTACATAAACGGGGCCCGCTCTGTACAAAAAGTTTATAAACAAATTCTCAATTTTTCAATTTTGATGTGTTGCTTTGTTATTCGTGTTTGAAATGACATTCAGGATAAGAGATATTTTAATTTTTACAAAAACTAGAGCACTTGATCTTAGTGATTATATGAAATTGCTTAAAAAAGTAGTGATTATATTCACATATTGGACTGTAAATTTTGTAATAAAACAGTGATTGATAAATCTTAAGGTCAAAACATTTCTACTGTTATACAAAACATATACAAAAAATTCCAGCAAATTATTGTAAAAATTCTTTGAGCAATCGATTTTGAGCTTTTCCAAAAAAACACAATTCGAGTAAAACGCATTTTAAAGTTTTACAACTTGTGTAAAGTTATGGCATCTGATTTTACTAAAACACTTGCAGTTTTTGTTCTAGTGATTGGAAAATAAAAACCTTGTTATTTTTATTTAACTAATAAGTTGACGTATAAAATAAAATCATAAAAAAATTTGTCAGTTTTTGAAAAAAGTCATTATTTTAGGGTAGTTGGATACCTTAACTGGTTTGCCCGTAAACCGTACGGGCTACCGAAAGATGGCCACAATTGGTTTGCCTGTACACTGTATGTTCAGGATATTTTCTTCTTTCTGTCTTTGATTTACACATATTTTAAATTAAAATTGTTGGCTTAAGGTGACTTTAATTGCAACAAACTTCGTACTGGAGACAATGAGAAGCTTAAATGTTTAAAATTAATATCACACACTTTACAGAAAATTAAGAATTATGAAAATAAACATATATATGTACTAGCTGGTATACCCGTTCTTCGCACGGGTGAACTGAAAAATTAAACAACACAGATTGAAGGATAAAGATGTTTTTAATGAATTAATTTACGTGAATTGCAAATTAAACAAAAAAAGCTTTTTGAGTAGCTCAGCTGAACAAACAAAAAAAGAGAGAGAGAGAGAGACATAAAACACCTTTGTTAAATTTTAAGTATGTAGATCTAATAGCTGATAAAAAGGATTTTTTTTATTTATAACTCCCCGTAACACTCTTGAGGGCCGAATTTTGAAAATACCTTCCTAAGCTGATCTCCGCTCAGCAAAAATAACACATTGTTAAAAGTTTTTTGTAATAAACGTTTAAAATAGTGTAAATAATTTTTATCTGAAAGTATAATACATTAATATTACTTTCTGTAGTATTTATTTTATGTTAAAATTGTAATATTCGCAAGCAACGCCGTTTCTTAATTTATAATGACGATTCAATAAAAAACATAGTGAAATGTTAACGATAGAGTAAAGTTGGCAAATGCCTAGCTACTTTCACAACTCGAGCTTTATTAGAGCTTTGTAAGACCCGCCGTGCAGGGGAGAAATGCACTTTAATACTTTATCCAACCGCATTATGATTTACTGCAGTTTTTTTCATACAATATTTTTTTTTGGATCACTACATTTGAAATTAAGGGATATACATAAACAAAATACTTCACTTCAAAAATTTAATCCGTTAGAGGTAATAAATTAATTAAAGATATTCCACTGTAAAATTAATTATATATACCGTTCACTTAAAATAAGTAGTCAAATAATTTTCTAAGGTCTTCATCAACATACAAAAACATAAGACACTTAAATTTTGACAAACTATTTTTTCCGTTAAAATACTCATCATAGAATCCGTGCTACCATTAATCTTGGAAGAGTGGATTTCAAAGAATATTCCTGCTAAGTATTGGTAGAATATTCCTTCTAAGTTGGTGTGGTAGTTAGGAGAAGAGGGTACCAGTTAGGTGTTGTCCACGTCACTTGACCTTGGTTCAAAATTACGTGATCCGTTGCCAAAAGCCCTCGTGTATCTGAACAGTGCGCTGTTAATATTCACTCACTCCCACACTCCAAAAAATACAGTACAGTAGTTATAATTATTTTTATACTTAAAAAAGCAATATCTGCCTATTCAATTAAAATTATAGCGTAATAATTAACTACTAACCACAAACAAATTTTGAAAATTTGTCCAAATGATGCAGTGTGAAAGAGAAAGTTTATTTACTTTAAGTATCAGAACTGATAAAAGCATTTATTTGGAAAAAAAAGATTAATTTCTTACTACCAAATGTGCATAGTGTAAAATGTTAAAAAAAAACATTAAAATAAAGAGAGATTTATAACAACCTCTCCCTTCAAAACTTAGTTTGATTCTAAAATAAATAAAAATAGGCATTGTATCAGATGAATTAATTAGAAGCGAGCACCTTGCGTAGCCAAAACAAAAAAAGGTTTTTCACAAACAAAAGATAGATATATGCTGACGTGGGCCTTTTTGCAGCGCATGCCAGAATTGCTAGCAGATGACAGAATTTTTTCCTACTTACTTGACAAATATCGTTATATTTTGGACACTTCATACAATATCTTTATAAATTATAGTCTATGCTATAAATTATAGCCTGTGTGCTATTCTGATGTATAAGCTATATTACTGTAAAGTTTCATTAAAATCCATTCAGTAGTTTTTGCGTGAAAGACCCACAAAGATACTCACAAACTTTCGCATTTATAATATATATTAGATATATATATATCATCATTACATGATTAACATTATTTTGTAAGTGCTTATTGCATTTTACACGTTGTTTGTTGCACCCATCAATCTTTTTAGTTATATTTCTAAATGACACTCTAGTCACGGTCGAAAAATGTGCTTAATTGCTGAATTTCATCTTATAAACCATGGGTGTCCAACACGTGGCCCGCCAGTACGTAAGTTGCGGCAAGCTGACTATTTCTTTAAAAAATTTAAATATCGGGTTTCCAAAAATTTTTTATTTTCAAATTCATTTGAAGGGATATATATATATATGTGTGTGTGTGTAAATCTACAATAAGACCTGTCACCTGTTTTTTTTTAAATAAATCCTTTTTGATAATAGAAATGTCCTTTAGATAAAAATAGGTTTATATTTTATCAAGCAGTTACATTTGATTTTACTATAATACAATGTTTCTCAAACTGTGGGGCGCGCTCAACTTCCGGGGTGTGATTACTCTACGAGGGGGGCGCGAGCATATTGAAAAGTCGAAAACAAAAGATTATTTATAAAAAAAAATTATTAATTTACTGAATGTAAGCAAACAAAATACTTTCTGATATAATAAAATATAAAATACACATTTACACTGACATAATACACGTATAAATGTATCAGTACTGTACAATGTATTTTATTATTAATTTAACAATACTAAATTCAGAATAAGTTTGATAATTATCATTGACCTCATGGATTTCTATCACTTACCTTGATAATTTACACGGTTTGTAATTAAATCCTTAACTGCCGATTAAAAGATACGTGATTCGCTCCCTATTGCCACCATTTTCCACGTACAAGAGCGTATTTTGAGGGGATTTTTTAGGGGGAACAGGAGTAAATAAGCAAATCCTCGCAAACCCTGTAAAACTCCTCTTGTTACATTCCAAAACCTTCGGAATAATTGTATGGGTAGCACTTCACAGAAAAAAATCATACTTCAGAAAGACGTATATATACGTCCAGAAAATTAATGCTTTGGCTGAGTGAGACGATTATGTACGTCGGTGGAACATAAGAGGTTAAAGTCGTATATTGTAGCTTTAGTATCAAAGTATAGTATTATTGAACTCAATGCATTGTTATTGTATGGAGGGGGCACGATGAAAATGATGAATGAATAGTGGGTCGCGTATATTGAAAGTTTGAGAAGCACTGCTATAATAAATTACTTATTTAATAAATTCCGAATTGCATTATGCGTATCCTTTACTATGGATGAGACATGATTCTCTGTGTGAGCGACTTTCATCTCTCCTCCTCCTTTTCTGTTTGGAGTGCCGAAAAAGCAAGAGGCAGTCAGAGATGTTTCTTAAAGTTTAAAAAATATATATTCAGGACGATTAAGATAAAGGGCAATGTATACTTAATCGTTTGTGAATGACATCACAATCAAATTTCAACAATGAGTAACGAAACATCAATTCAAAAGGGACACCGTAATTTTCAAGAAAATGTCAACTGTAATATTTTAATCATTATTTGATCATTGCATTATTATATTATCTAAACATTATTATATTATCTAAGTCTGTATACATTAAAAATAATGAAAACAATAATAATAATTCACTCTGCTTTAAATTTTCACTCCAATAAATGATTTTGTTTCCAAATCTGATATAAAGGTACATATTTTTATGTGCGGCCCGCGAGATTATTATGTTTTTCCGAAGTGGCCCGGCTAAGTCATTTGGGTTGACTACCCTTGTTATAAAGTACGAAATAAAACTTATGGTTATAATTTATAATTTGAAATATTAGCTGTGTAAAAAATGACTGCTTAAGATGCTGCTGGTACACCGTACGAACTACCTAATGCTGCCCACAACCGGTTTGCCCATATGCTGTCCAGGCACTGATATCTTTCATTTGCACTTATGATCAATTGTTATGCTGAGATTATTCATGATAGTGTTTTTAAGAGATGCAGTTTGTCCATGGTACTGAAATACTTCTCGTACGGGATTTTCTTTGTGGTAAAGGCAGGAATTTAAACACTTGAAAATATTTGATAAAGAACAGAAATTGGCAAAGCAATGTGCTATTTGTTGCTTGAGAAGAAATGAAAATGGATTGATAATGCAAAAAAAAAAAAAAAAAAAAATGCCGACATTATCTCTATCCAGGACCGAGCGCCCCTCAAGATAATTGTTCATATTTTGACTAATATTTAATGTTAACATTATAAACTCATCTACATGTATAAGAGTAAAAGGTAAAACATTAATAAAAATGCAAATCGACACACAAAAAATTAACTTCTTTCCTGTATTTTATTTCTCTAAATTGTAAGGCTATTATAAAATTGAAAACTTTTAATTTCCCCAAAAGCATATTGAATTTAAACATTCCTGTGTCTTAAGTAATATTAACCATATTAGATATTTCCGTAAAGCAACTTTCTCAAAAATCCTTTTTGAGGCGTCTTCGTTAAGCAAGAATTCACAGTGCGCCGCCAGTGCCATGAATTTTGTTATTAAATGAAGGATGTGTGTGAAGAGTAGGTATTGATGGACAAAATGGATCAGCTCACTGTGCACTAACTTTATATATTTCTTATATATATTCTTTATATATACTATCAGAAATCCGGGCTTATTTTGATTTTTCGATAACTATTTAAAATTCGGCATATTTATTCGATTTAATATAAGTTTTATTTTGAGATTTTCGTAAGAAATTTTGATTAATTGATAGAAATGTGGCCGGCGTCCACCCCTTGTTTGGGCCACCCGCGTGTGGTACACAGGCTGCACACCTGCTTGGATCGACCAAGTTTCTGTCTCCAATTGCAATTTAAGATTTAGTAATACACCGTGCTTCAAATTGCGTGTGCATATATATATGCACAGAAAATCCTCAAACATCTGTAAAAGAGAATCGAATAAGAAATTTTTTTGTAAGTATGAAAGAGATTTTGTAAGTATAAGTATGAGAGAAATTCTCTTGTAAGATGTATGAAACATTCTTCACAGTATGCAGAGTGTACTTATAAAAGCAAACATTTAGGGTTTTTTGTGTTCCACGATTATAAAATTAAAAAAAAAAACCGCGTGAAAAAATATTGTGACCGCTTATGAGGTTAATGCATCTAATTCTGAATAAAGAACAATATTTTTAATACACAGAAAGCGAGAAAAATATACTGTAAGTAAGATGTTACTTTAATCAAATTATTCACCCTTCGTGCTTCTAGTGATCTAATGATCGCCATGATTTTTCTAAACACAAGAACTTTCTAAGCTAAATATATTTATTCCGCATATTCAAGTAAATACAAATGTCTTACATCAAAAACAATGTAACCGAGAGAAAAAAGTAAAACTTCCTTGAAAAGGCATTTTTCACATCGTGAGACATCGATCAAATTACATGCAATTTAAAGAACACATACAATGTTTTTAATACTGAAGAGGTGAACATTTGCTCGACCCCATACAAACCGCATGTATGGAAATGCATACGTAAATTATAAACAATTTGAATTTAAAATTGACCTCGTATTGTTTTTTTACTAAAACGCCTTAAATAAAGGGGTTTTTTTTTTATTTTCCTTGAAGAGTGTATTCGAAAGAGCGTTTTATTTTTAGAGGCTAAATCACCTAACCTGCCACCCTAGCCCATCTGCTAAGAACCGGTCTTATCATCACGACTGTTACCTCCCAGGCCTCGAATATCAAGCCTCTACAAATGTGTTGTAAAGGAGAGAACTGAAGTGAAGACAAGCCTGAAAAACTTACTCTAAAGAAAGGAAAAATAAACAAATAAAAATCTGGAAATTTATCCCCCACCCTACCTAAAGGTCAAAACAAGGGAGGTTGAAATATGGGAATACTTCACCAAAATAAGAGGGTGTCAAGGGCGACTGAAGCCCTTCATGTGGTTGTAGGAGGGTGGAATCGAACAGGGGGTTTCCACAGGTTCCCAAGGCTATTTTTAGCCAGAAACCACCTCAAGTTGCCCACCCCTCTCCCGCTAAGACGACAAAAAAGAAATAAATGAAAAACAGAGGGGGAGAGTTGTAACTGGAGGACGATGCTCCTTGGGAAGCTATTAGACAGGGAGGGGGCTTCTGCAGTTGTTAGAAGTTCAGAAACAGGTTATATTTCCGAAGATAAACTACCCCGATGTCGAGTTTGACAGTCGTTTGCAGATGGCAGAAAGACCTATCTGTTGTCTTGGAGACACCTAATGGATCAAAACACTAAAATAAAAGTCAGGGGTGAGAGCTAGGATATCACTATCGGGGAGATAAATGCACTTCTGTCTGGGTTGCACACATGTGGAGTTAATTTCCCGTCCATGCCCTCAGTGAATTGCTATTGGGCTTGTGAACCTAACCTTGTTCACTACTTCTGTTTTTCGTATTCCCAAGTAGTGAGATTTGTGACTGCATAAATTTTCTTGGTGATCAGTGCGCACCAGTAGCGCACACATGAATTTTTCAAGGAGAGGGGGAGGGGGGAGGGGTCGAAAGTTCACCATTCTTGTATAATGCTCCTTTTGATTTTGTCGATTTTCGGGAACAAAACACAGTAAAAAACTATTTTTGAACAAATAATTAGAATTAATTAATAAAATTAATCATTAATAACAAGTAATTAATTAAATTTTACGCACTATATACTTAGAATTATAATCAATCTGAAAAAGAATCAAGGGCTTTTGGGGGGTCCGGACCCCAGGTCCCCCCCTTGTGTGCGCCACAGGTGCTAACAATAAAACAATTTTCAGACAATGAATGAAATAATTGCTTAGAGTCAGTGGCGCACACTAGGGGGTGTCCAAGGGGTCTGGACACCCCCATAGCCCTTGATTTTTTTTCGATTGTTTATAATCCTATCAGTGGCACACACAGGAATTTTTCAGGGGGGGTCCGGGGTTGAAAGTTCACCATTCTTGTATAATGCTCCTTTTGATTTTGTCGGTTTTCGGGAACAAAACACAGTAAAAAACTATTTTTTGAATAAATAATTAGCATTAATTAATAAAATTAATCATTAATAACAAATACTTAATTAAATTTTGCGTACTATATACTTAGAATAATAATCAATCAGAAAAAAATATCAAGGGCTTTGAAGGGGGTCTGGACCCCAGGACCCCCTTGTGTGTACCATTGATATATATATATATATATATATATATATATATATATATATATATATATCAATGAATTAATTGACCACTTAAATTTTCTCTTAAAATATTTCATTTAATCGTGATAATTAGTACGCCCCTGTCCTTATTATACCATACACAGTAGCGCACACACAAATTTTTCAGGGGGAAGGCAGGATCGAAAGTCCACCATTTTGGTATCATGCTCCAATACGCCGTCCAACATATTCTTCTGATTTTTGTCGATTTGGGGGGACAAAAACAATACAAAATTAATTATTGAATAAATAATTAGCATTAATTAATTCAATTAACTTTTAATAACGAATACATTTTTTTAAATTTTACGTAATATATTCATAGAATTATAATCAATCGAAAAAAAATCAATGGCTATGGGGGGGTCCAAGCCCCTGGGACACCCCCCTTGTGTGCGCCACTGACCATACATATAATGGACACACACACAAAATCCTCAACTGTTTGAAAAGAGGTACAAACATGAATTTTTTTTGTAAGAGAGAAATTCTTTTAAAATATATGTGAAACATTCTTCATAGCATGCAGAGTGTACAGATCAACAGCAAACATTTAGGAGGTCTTATGCTCCAAATTGGAAGACAAAAAATAGAGTGAAATCTTTAAAATTGAAAATTTAAATAAAATTCTTCCACTTTCGCATTCTATTTAGTATTAGGCTTATTTATATGCAATAAAAAATATGCCTTTTTTCGGAATATTTTGTGCAAAAAAATTGACCGCTTAGGAGGGGGTTAAAAAGAAAGAGTTTAAATTCACTAATGATCTGTTTTTATTCATTCAATTTTCACTTTTATAAACATTTTTCTGTGAGATCCCTGTTCATTTTGTTCTTGATACATGTGAACGTAGCGACATTATTACTTTGAGCTATTTCAATTACCTCGCATCAAAGGAATTTCTGCTTGCTAAATCACAAGATTAATGATCCTTCGGTCAGAAGTTAATCACCAGATAAATCAATAGCTGTGCTATCTCACGAACTGCCGTGGTAGAGACAGATTTTTGGGCTATAATAAGTTAAAATATAAGTATACCACCAAACAAGTGTAAAGTAGCTATCAGTTACGTTTCAGATCCCTTCTCTCTTTTCAACCGTTGGTCACAATGCCTTATAAAATTTCACTTTGTGTACAGGTTCACTTAAAATTGTGTTAAATTTCGGTAAAATTTATATTTGCGTATGTAACAACGTAGTACAGGGCTTCTCAAATTTTCAACTTTTGTGACCCAGTTTTCGGTCATAATTTTCCTGCCCCCTTCGTACAATAACAATGTATTGAATTTAGTAATGTACTTTGAGACGCTAAAGCTACAATAAGCTCTTAATTATAAACCATACAAATTATCAAGATAAGTCTTAACTATCACTATATCTGTATGCAGTCTCTAGTAATTATTAAACTTGTTCTAAATTTAGTATTGATAAATTAATTATCTAGTACATTGAGCAGTACTGATACATTTATAAATATATTATATCATTGTAAATGAGTATTTTATTTTTATTATGTAAGAATATATTTTGTTTTGCTTTCTATCAATAAATTAATAACTTTTTAAAATATTATTTTATTTTCGATATGCTCGCGCCCCCTCCCCCCAACAGTTTGAGGTATTATCACATAGTATTTACTTAAAATTTTTAGTGCTGTACATTTTTACCTACATTATTATTACGAATACTCTACTTGGAAGAGCAAGTAGAGCTAAGTAGCCATCGAGGTGCAAGTCATCTCTCGAGGATGGTAGAAGGGGAAGAAAGGTGGGAGGAGACCCTGACCCCCAGGGTGTTCTTCCTATAAATTTAGGTAGGACTGAGCTAAATCGTTTTGTCATATGTATGGTGCTCAAAGCTACGGCCACTGACAGGCGTACATCTAGAACTGTAACCTGTCTCAGGCTCTGGCAACTTCCCTTCGAGAAGCACAAGACAACAACAATAAGTGAGAAGGAGATTCAGCGTGGTTGCCAATCTCCAAAATAAAAAAGGAAAGAAAAAGACTGGACACATTCCCTACTAACCGAGTAGATTTAGGATTAAACCTGACAAGATTAATACCAAATGTTGTAGTCTAGTGTTTCTCAAACTTTTACTGTTTGCGACCCAATATTCAATCATAATTTTCCTTCCATATAATAATAATGTATTGAATTCATTAACACTATACTTTAACTCTAATACGACTTCAACCTCAAGTGCCACCAACGTATATGAACGTCTCGCTCAACCAAAACGATAATTGCCCCGGGCGTATGTACACGTCTTTCCGAAGTACGATCTTTTCTGTGCACTGGTATCCATAAAATTATTCCGAAGGCCTTATAATACAATAAAGGGACATTGATGGTGTTTGCGAAGGATTTACTTATTTCATGGGATTTGCTTATTTATTCCTCCCCGCCCAAATATCCCATACGCGCGTCTACATGGAAAATGGTGGTATTAGGGAAGGATTTGAGTAACTCTCAACCGGCAGTTAAGGGATTAATTCTAAACCGTACAAATTATCAAGATAAGTGTTAATTTTTGTATTTAATTTTTTGTATGTCCCCCCCATGGGGTCACTAGTAATTCTTAAACTTATTCTTAACTTAGTATTGTTAAATTAATTATAAAATACACATAGTGCAGTACTGGTACATTTATAAGTGTATTACGTCAGTGTAAATGTGTATTTTTTTTAATTATGTCATAATGTATTTTGTTTGTTCACTTTCCATAAACTAATAATTTTCTTAAATAATCTTTTGTTTTCGACTTTTCAATATGCTCGCTCCTCCCTGGTAGAGTTATCACGCCCCTAGGGGGCGCGCCACACAGTTTGAGAAACGCTGTTGTAGTAAGTTATTGAAGAATCCTGTTCATACCATTAAAAAGCATTTGTTTGCTGATCATTAACTTTATGTAATAGCTATTTTATGTATTAATAATGATGATGTTATAATTTAATTAATGATAATGTGTTTCTTAAGTTTTAAACATTGTACTTAACTACAGTTGTGACAAATCTATACGGAACTTTATCACTAACCTTCTGAGTCGTCCTTTTTAGGGAAATTTAATTCCCTACCTATTTCCAATCAACTCCAAAAAGCGGACAAGATTCCTTGTTATGCAGATTAGATAAAGTATTTAAGTCAAACGGAATAGTAAAGTTAGAGCAGTAGGAGATAGAGATTGAAGCAGAAAGTTATAGTGAAGTTAAATTGAAGATTTCTTGTTGGAAGATTTAATCTCAGATAAAAGCTGAGCTGAGCTGAGCTGAATTGCAGTGTGGTAAATATTAGTCTTATTATTGCGAATGAAATTAAAACTAAATGTTCAATAAAAACATAGAATATAATTCTGGGATCTCTTATCGTGGTAATCTCTGCGTGATCGTTATTTAATTGTTAATTAATTGGATCATTAATTAAGTTAATTTAAAGGATATTACCTTTAAAACCTCATAATACTAGTTAGATATATTTGTTAAAAAGTCTTTGATTCTATTTGGATAAGATAACCAAATAAAGAAAGTTGTTTATAAAAATGGCTACTGGTTCTTACATGACTCCTATTTATTCTCGTTCTCAAAGTGAGGTCCAAGGAGACCTTCACACAGTTAGAAATTTGTCTTTTATAGTAAGTAGCTCCATACAAGCTGACAAAAAGAATAAGAAAGTTGAAAAATTTGCAAAAGTTCAATATTAGGTAAGCCGGGGTCTATCCCAAACCAAAAAAACATTGCAAGAGGTCTATGAGACAAAACGTTTGGAAACCTGCGTATTAACTAGTTAGATTGGTACAAAGATGGAATGAATTCTTTCAGATTTCTTTTATTGGGAGCGGGGGTAGGGTATATTATGAGTCCCCTCACGTGTAGACGAAAGCACCTAGGAGTCGTTTCTGTGTTTAAAATAAAAAAAATATGTTGGTGTTGCATATAAACAGCCCTCCCCCACCCCCTCCGAAAAAAGGACTTAAATTTGGGTTAAATGAAATAGGTTTTTGGAACAATTATAAGGCTCCCATTTTTGTATTTGGGGCTGAATTTCAAATAATTTCTTATTTTATCAACCTTCATATGTTTCCGGGGAAAAAAATTCGCCAAATAATTGCGATGTCGCCAGGGATTGGCATTATGTTGCAAGTTTTTAATTTCACCAATAGTTTTGAATTCCCCATTTCTAAATATCCAAAATGTATTAAATTTAGGGAAAGGAAAAATTTGCTCTAGGAGATATCTTCGGATACAAGAATTTTCATTTTAAAACTATACTTTAACATTCAAAAATAAATTCAAGTGTACCTAAGATAGTCCAATAATAATTTAGATGTCTGACTACGATCATAACCGTGATTTTGAAAAAGCGTATAAATGAATAATTTTTTTAATATCTAATATCTGTTGAATTAGAATATGAATATACAACTGTTTGAAGAAAATTGTTACAAGAAAAAATTATTTAAATGCCATTTTTCGGATAAAAATGAAGAAATTCAGGAATTAGGGACTTCGTTAAGTACAGGCCCGACTGTAGAGCCGAAATACTATTTGTAAAAGTATTTTTCATTTAAATTTTAATTTTTTAATTTGTTCACTAAAATTTTAAATTATGTCATTCTTTCTTCATTTTTTGCCAAAAAATTGCATTTTTCAATAATCTTTTCGAGTAACAACATTCTTAAAAAAATTTTATATGCATATTCTTAATCAATTGACACGAAATATTAAAAAATTGTACATTTATACATGTTTACAAAATCACGGTTTCCCCATCACAGTCACTCACCTTAAAATAACCAACTTTTTTTCCCCCCGAAAATTTTATAGAAATTTATTCAATTCTTACAATTAGAGTTCACCCTCTCCCTATATATATCTTGTTCAAATTTTCAATCGTTAATAAAATACTTTCTATTCATCCATTCAAGTTCAAATACATTTTTTAAAACTTATAGTGGATGACATTTGATATTAATACAGTTTTTTCAAATTTCAATTCATAAATTAAATTAGAAAATGAATAAATTGTAACAAAAATAATAGTCCAACAGCATATATAGAAAGGAAACTCGTTCGTTGTGTCCCTGTAGGGCAATGGTTAGTGGTTAATGGTTAGTCTAATCCAAAGATTGTGGGTTCGAATCCCACCTGAGATGGCTTAATTTCTGAGAATGTGATTTCTTTTTAACTATACTATTTTATTAGAATAATTAAATTTAAGTAATGAATAAATTTTGTCTCGGAATATTGTGATTCTGTCATATGTATATACATATTTATATTATTTTTGTAACTATTTAATAAAAAGTAATATATAAGATTTTTCTTTGTCAACCTCAGTAGGAATGGATTTTTTTGTATTACTTGTCTTTAAATTAATAACATACACAATTACTTTTAATTTCATCAAATAAGTGCGTTGTTTCTTTTAAATCAATCCATCTACATAAATAAAATCAAGTAACAGTATATGAAGAAGCTTTGTTACTTTATCCAACTTCATTGCTTCTTTTTACGAGAACGTTTCATCAAATGACACCATAAAAAACCGATTCGTAATTCATTTCACTGAATTTATGAACAATAAAGATAATTTAAAGGCTATACAGGGTCTAAGCATCCATTAAAGAAGTATAAGTTTCGTAGATTTTCTATATTTAGGTCACAGACGTCTTGAATCAGTTTCTTCGAGACCTTGAAATGAAGGTATATCTGTCGCGATGTGGGATTTGACGGAGTACAATCTTTGTGTGGAGATAGGATTCTTAGCTGAAAATAACTTTCATTCCTATGATAGCTATTTTTTTACTTAATTGTGAGACGTACGACTTTATAAATTTATTTTTTTTTATTTCTAGGTTACTAGCTAAGACAAAGCAGTGGTCCGACAAATCTAAGCAGAAGAAATGTAAGAGGGAAAAAAAGCCCTTTTGCCTAAAACACAACTTAAATTGAAAGGCTTGGATAATGTTTACTAAAAGATGCCTTATTTTTAGAACAAATATTTATCTACAAATCTGGAAACCTCAAATATTTTTTGATACTAAAAGAATTGTTTTTTCAAATAATTGTTTTTATGCATTGTGAAGAGTTATTTAAAATCCAGTTTTCTCAAAATTTAAGAACTTAATTACTTCTTTAGTAAGATCTGTCCAGACTTATACATCAGAAACTTGGTGATAATGTGATAAGGTAGCTTTGGGAATTTTCGAGAGAAAGATCTTACGCTGCATTCTTGGTGAGATCCAAGTGAATGGATCATGGAGAAAACCTAACTTAGAACTTTACAAAATTTACAAACAACCTGATATTGTAAAATTTGTCAAATTACAGAGACTTAAATGGGCTGGTCATCTGGCTAGAATGAATGAAGATGGCTGTTGCAAGAAAATCTTTCTGGTAAAAAAGAGCCCAAACTAGAAAAGCCTGGAGAAGACTTCTGGAAAAGGGCAGGGCCCACCCAGGGCTGTCGAGTCATTGAAGAAGAAGAAAAACATCACATACTCAAAATATCAAGTTTTATAATTTAATATACAGGGTGTCTACAAATTAGTTGAGCAATTTCTTAATTTAATAACTTTCGAAATATTAAATTAAATGAACCATTTCACACATACAAGTCAAACTGCTAGGAATATAACCTAAGTTTATTCATAGTTAGGTATCATTTGGAGTCGTAAAATCCTCCTGCCATCCTAGAGGATGAAAGGGATACTCCCAAGATAAACCAGTTCTCGGCAGTGAATTCTTCGAATATTCTCAGCCCATTTTTCTTCGCCGAAAAGACTGTTAAGGAATTATTTGCTGGATATGCTACAGAATTTCCTCATGCCGGTCATCCAAGAAAGAATGCCAGAAGTTTACGTTTTTCAACAGGATTTTATGCCTTATCACTGCCACAACGATGCTACATCTTACCTCAATGTTGAGGTACCAGTTTGGATTGGTGGTGGAGGTGTTATTTCGTGGCTATCACCACCACCACAGGATTTTAGTGTGTGGGGTTTTGTAACGAATCAAGTGTACACTTCGTCATTTCCTACATCCATTTCCTGAACTAAAATCAAGAACCTTAGATGCAATTAATTTGATGAATAGAAACATGCTGACAAATCTGTGGAAAAAAACTGATTTACCGATTGGGCATTTGCATTGTAACGAAAGGAAGCCACACAAACATTTATGAGGATGGTAAACTTGAACTATTTCTCTATGTTACAGTAATATATATTTTAATTTTTTTCCCGGCAAATTACATGCAATAAATATTCATTTTTTCCTGACTAATTTGTAGACACCCTGTATCTCGTTTATATTCTCCTTTACTGTATTTTTTTAAAAAAAATACCTATCAAGTGTATATGACTGTAATTGTACACTCTGTTTTGAGAAACATGATTCCGTAAAATCCGGTGTATAGCACGCACCCATACTTTCAAGCTGTATTTTTTAATTTTTAGGTATATTCGCCGTATAACGTGCACCCCCTTTTTACAAAGGAAGCAGAAGTGTGCGCTTACAATGCTCGTTTGTTTTTTAAGTCGTCATTTATTCGAGTTATTAACCCAGGATTTTGAAAAAACGGTATAAATATTAAAAACAGAACTGTAATTTCAGAAGTACGTCATTTCTTTCAAATATATAGTATTCCGATCTACGTAGAAGTTTGATTTTTCTTCTGCTCATCTCTTTTTTTTTTTATTTTGATGCTATCAATTTTATACCCGGTATATACCGAGCACCCGAAAGGTTCAATCTCATATTTTGTGTTAAAAGTGAGCGTTATACGCCGGATTTTACGATACGTAGTCGCATTTAAAGTAATCCACGAGGAATATAAAACTAAAGCTTATTTATTCGATCTCCTTCTAAATTTATTTTACCTTTAATCATTGTTATCAGATAATTTACCTGATTAATTAAATATAAAACTTTTAATTGGTTCTGTTTTTAGTATATAAAATAATACTGTAACATAGATCAAAGTTCGAAGATTATATGCAATATCAGGGGTGTCCAACCCAAATAACCTTGTGGGCCACTTGGGAAAAACATTATAATCTCGCGGGCCGCACATAAAAATATGTACATTTTTATCGGATTTGGAAACAAAAAAGCATTGATTGGAGTGAAAATGTAAAAGAAAAATAATTACTATTATTGTTTTCATGTATACAAACATAGATAATATATAATAAGGTTTATATAATATAATAATAAAGGAATCACTAATAATGTTTAAAATATATTACACAGTTGCCATTTTCTTGAAAATTACGGAGTTTCTTTTGAATTGATCTTTCGTTACTCATTGTTGAAATGTAATAGTGCTGTCATTCTCAAACGATTAAGTGTACATTGCCTTTTATCTTAACCGCCCTGAATAATTTTTTCTAAACTTTAAAAAACATCTCTGACTGCCTCTTGCATTTTGGACACTCCAAACAGAAAAGGAGGAGAAATGAAAGCTGCACACACAGAGAATCATGTACTATCTACAGTAAAAGATATGCATAATGCAATTCGAAATTTATTAAAAAGGTAATTTACTACAGTAAAATCAAATGTAACTGTTTGATAACATATAAATCTATTTTAATCTAAAGGGCATTTCTATTATCAAAAAGGATTTATTTTAAAACTAGAACAGGTAACAGGCAAACACATTGTATATATATATATATATATATATATATATATATATATATATATATATATATATATATATATATATATATATAATATTTAAATATAAAAACAATCACAATTATCAATTTAAAAATTGAAATATATGAATCCCAAAATACCAAAACACTTCAGAATATCAATGGCGAATATAAAAGATAATGTTCCATCATTTTCAAACAAAATTAAAAAATTATAAAATAAAATAAAAATTTATAAAATATCCAAGTGCAATCTCGGACTTAGGACCGATAAGTGGGGTTAAACTAGTTTGATGGCGCCAACCTTCCCCCTATTGCAACTTGGTAATTTAATTGGAAAATTTTCAAATTTCAGAAAAAAAAAAAAAAGTTAAAATTAAATCATTATACTTGAAAAATAAAACTATTCGCCATCACATTCCGAAAGATATTGCAATATTAAAATTTAAAAACAATTTAGTACATAATATAAGTGAACCCCCAAACCTCCAAGATGATTCACACATCTTTAAAATAGTTGTAAAGGTAGAAAAAATAAATTCCTGATGCGAAAGTTCAAATCAAAAAATATTTGAGATCCGAAAGTTCAAATCAAAAATTATCTAAAATCAAAAAGTTCAAGTTAAATAATCCGAAAGTTCAAGTTAAATAATCCGAAAGTTCAAGTTAAATAATCCGAAAGTTCAAGTTAAATAATCCGAAAGTTCAAGTTAAATAATCCGAAAGTTCAAGTTAAATAATCCGAAAGTTCAAGTTAAATAATCCGAAAGTTCAAGTTAAATAATCCGAAAGTTCAAGTTAAATAATCCGAAAGTTCAAGTTAAATAATCCGAAAGTTCAAGTTAAATAATCCGAAAGTTCAAGTTAAATAATCCGAAAAAGTTAAATAATCCGAAAGTTCAAGTTAAATAATCCGAAAGTTCAAGTTAAATAATCCGAAAGTTCAAGTTAAATAATCCGAAAGTTCAAGTTAAATAATCCGAAAGTTCAAGTTAAATAATCCGAAAGTTCAAGTTAAATAATCCGAAAGTTCAAGTTAAATAATCCGAAAGTTCAAGTTAAATAATCCGAAAGTTCAAGTTAAATAATCCGAAAGTTCAAGTTAAATAATCCGAAAGTTCAAGTTAAATAATCCGAAAGTTCAAGTTAAATAATCCGAAAGTTCAAGTTAAAAATCCGAAAGTTCAAGTTAAAAAATCCGAAAGTTCAAGTTAAAAAATCCGAAAGTTCAAGTTAAAAAATCCGAAAGTTCAAGTTAAAAAATCCGAAAGTTCAAAAAATCCGAAAGTTCAAGTTAAAAAAATCTGAAAGTTCAAGTTAAAAAATCTGAAAGTTCAAACTAAAAATTTCTAAAAACCGAATGTTCACATTAAAAACACAGTATATTCACAAATGAATAGAGTAAATCATTAAAAATACAGTATATTCACAAATGAATAGAGTAAATCATTAAAGACTCACCAAACAGTATCCCATCAAGAATATGATCCATTACTTATTGCACGACATTTCATTTTTAATATATCAAATACACATATTTTGTTCATAACATCCAACCATGTCAATCCAATCGATTCTTGATCCAACACCAGAGTATGACTACTTGTCATCAGATGCAAACCATATCACATGCAAAAGACTTGCTTGATTGATTGGTCATAAATGTCTGATTGGACATAAATGTTTAACTGGTAATAAATAATTTTAAAGTGTATATATAGTCGTGTAAATATTGTTTTAATTGTGTGTGTATTAAAATGTATATTAAAATGTAACCTGTGTGTGGAATGTATATTAAAATGTAACATGTGTGTGGAATGCACAAATTCTTCACAGCTGGACCACTAACAAGCTGACTTTGTGGACCTAATGTTGTGTGGTGGATTTGTGCATTTACGAGTTTAAAAATATTTTTAAGAAATATTTCTGATCTATATATTTTCTCAGGAAATTGATGGGATAATCATTTTGTATGCACATTAATATAAATTTCTGGATATTTTTGAATCTATCAATATTGTGCGTTGTTAAATTATTATTTCTCAACAGAAAATTTAAAATTATATTTCTAAATACAGATATATGAAGACAACTATTGAAGTTTGGTATCTTTATGACATTGAATTTAAATGCTTCCCTTTTATCATATATATTGCTATATAATTTGTTGTCAATAATAGTTAAATCCAAATCCAAAAATTCAACTTTGTTTGAGTTAAAATTCGTCTGTATTAATTTTAAGTATTCCGGATAAAAATTAATGTTAGGTTTAAATTCTCTATCATGACCTATAATAATTAAATCATCTATGTATCTTAACAAGAGGCAAGAGGGTTCCCTTCTTTGAACTATTTCATAATGGTGTAAATACAGGTTAGCGAGACTATTACTAGCCGGGCCACCCTGAGGCAATCCTTTGATTTGTTTATAAAGTTTGTTCTCAAAAATAATGAAGTTCTCCTGTATAACAAAACGAATAAGTGTATTGAACTTTTCAGAACTAATGTAATTATTCAAATCATATTTCTCATATGCAACTGAAAGTACCTGAATTATATCTTCTATTTTAATGGAGTTAAATAAATCCTCGAAATCGAACCCATACACAGAAAATACCTCTTGTTGATCAACTTTCTTTATTACATCATGGCTGTTTTTTATAATAGAAGTATCCTTAAATTTGTCTATTGTATCTTGTAATATGGTCTGTAAAATTCTTCCCGATTTTGATATATAAGTATTGAACCCATTTGTTACACTGCGGAATTTGATTGGATTCTTATGAAATTTAGGAGTCAGAAATATATGGGGATATATAATTTTATTGCTAGAAATATTTAATTGTTTACCAAATGCAAATAATCTGTTGTTAATTTCTTTCATACTAAATTTACTTACATCATATGCATTATTATTTTGTATATGATCATTTATTAATTTACTATAATAATATTTACATATAATTGCATAATTTCCTGGTACTTTATCTACATAAACGATCACAAAGTGTTTTTGTAAGTTTTCTATTGGTCTCTTAATTTTTTTCTATAACAATCTTCATTTTTTGTTCTAAAATTAAAATTCATTAAGTCCTTGAGGACATGAAAACCATATTCTTTAAAAGCCTGAGTAGGTAAATTATATTTAATTGCAACATTTAGAATAAATTTATTAATATCTTCTGATAGTTGTTTTCTCACATTTAAAATGCTGTTTGAAATAGTCAATCGATAACCAGTACCTTTGCTCATAATTTCTCTCAATTTGTGATCCTGTACAATTTCTAAGTTGCCAGTTATTACGTGCCCATGATATTCATCTACGTAATTCTTGTATTCATTGCAACAACATTCTTTTTTATCCATCAATTCCTTAATACTATTATAGTTGAAAATTGATCTACTAATTTTTTATAGTTGAAAATTGATCTACTAATTTTTTTTATTATACTTGAACGCTCGCTTTATTATATTTTATATATATATATATATATATATTTATTTTTATTTTATTTATATTTATATATATATATTTAATTTATATTTATATATATATATATATATATATATATATATATATATATATATATATATATATATATATATATATATAAATTTTCCCTCAAATAAATTTCAAAATTAAAATACTTTAAAAACCTGATATTTAAAAATTTTTTAAAAAGAGTCAGTGGGCCGCAGCTTATGTGCTGGTGGGCCACGTGTTGGACACTCCTGTGCTATATCAGTCTTCAAGAACAAGACAGTTCTTCAGGAGTGGTGAAAATTTATTGTAGAAAAACAATCATTGAAATACGAGATACTGCACTAGAATTCGCTTAATAAATCCCAAAAGGTCTTCACCCTTCTACAGCACTCAGACACATCCATCAGTGTCTAAAAATACTCTAACCTATTAAAAATTATTCACAAGCATTCACTCGTCCTATTCAACAGCTGAAGTAATAACTAATCACTAGTCGACTCTTCAACGCTCACAAAATACTGACTCAACTTCAGCGAGTGGCTCCTATTTATGTTAGTCACGGATCTTTCTCGAAAGAACCGCTTACGTCATAGATTTCTCCAGTAATTTCTAGAAGCATCCATATGTCACCAACTCGCCAAAACTGAGGGCAACTTGTTTTCTATCGCCAACATTTCGCTGTTTCCATTGAATCGCCGTTATAACGTAATGATTGGCATTGCTTGCGAATAATACAATTTTAGCATAAAATAAATACAGCATAGACTAATATTAACGTATTACACACCCAGATATAAATTATTTACATGGGCCGTGGGTAGCCTAGTAGTTAGAGCATCAATGCCACCAAGATGCTCAATGTCACCAAATACCCTCCGAGTGCACACGGAGTACGTGCTCGTTAAATCAGTGGGTCCGTAGTCTTGTGGGCTTATTCACTAGCGCAGGAACTGGAGAATATTTCCCTCCCCTTCAGTTCACTTGCAGAAATTGTGGAGGTGGAGATAGAGGTCGTGTCGCCATCTATCGTTCTTTCGGGGAAGTTTCTCTGAGCTTAAATCGCACTGTCACCTGTATGGTGCTCAAGGCCAACGACAGGCGTACCTCTTGCCCATGCGACGATGAATTTCGTGGGCCTCGTTCTGACTACGTCAAACAGGTGGCATTAGCCACAACAACAACAACACAACAACATTATTTTAAACATTCATTGTACAAAATTCGAAACAATATAATTAATATTTAAAAAATTGTAATGAAATTCCAATCAACTACACTTTTCAAAATAGAATCATTATTAGCCCTCCTCTCTCTAAATTTGTAAATTCATATTTTTAAAAATAAAGTAAGGTAAATTCGAGAGTAGAAAAATGGATAGTAAGAGAGAAATGAGCAAAATTTAAATGTTTACCTGTAACTATTTACAAATATATATTCACCTATAGATACAAATATTTACCTATAAATCAATGTAATCAATTATAATGTAGTATATTTTTTTACTTATATTTGCATCTTCTGTGTTATTCAAAAAATTACCTATCAACTATACAGAGAGATTCACTACCAGATCATTAAACTTTCATGGTGTGTAGGGGTTACAGAGACCATTCGAAATCATATGGGAAAGTAGGGTCGCAAATGCCTAGTTGGGAGCTATGGTGAAAAGAAGCAAAGAAAAAGAACAGAAAAACATCAAAGAGACAGAAAACATTTTATTGAAAGGTTGTAAAGAGTGTTTTTTTTTCAGGTATAGAAGTTTAAGTTGGCATTACTTTCCAAGATGGCGACCGATTTAACAGCTGTCAAGTGTTTTATTCTCATGTTGGTTTGGCAATTCATCAAAACGATCATCAAGCAAGGCGTAGATTCGTCGAATGGGCCCAAAACGAGATTGCCGTTGTTCCCGATTTTCATAAGCGAATTTTGTTTAGCGATGAAGCGCACTTCTGGTTGAATGGCTACGTCAACAAACAAAACTGCCGTATTTGGAGTGAAGCTAATCCACAAGTGTATGTCGAAACACCGTTACATCCAGAAAAACTGACTGTTTGGTGCGCTTTATGGGCTGGTGGAATCCTTCTTCAAAAACGATGAAGGCCACAACGTTACAGTCAATGGTGATCGGTATAGAGCCATGATTACTAACTTTTTCATTCCTGAATTGAACAATCATGATGTCCAGGAGCTGTGGTTCCAACAAGACGGCGCAACATGTCACACAGCTCGTGCCACAATCGATTTATTGAAAGACACGTTTGGTGACCGCCTAATTTCACGTTTTGGACCTGTGAATTGGCCTCCAAGATCTTGTGATTTAACACCGCTAGACTATTTTCTGTGAGGCTATGTAAAGTCATTGGTCTATGCGGATAAGCCACAAACGCTTGACCATTTGGAAGACAACATTCGCCGTGTTATTGCCGATATACGCCCACAAATGTTGGAAAAAATCATCGAAAATTGGACGTCCAGATTGGACTACATTCGAGCCAGCCGTGGCAGTCCTATGCCAGAAATCATATTTAAAATGTAATGCCACAATATTATCTTTCGAATAAAATAAAATTCATGTCAATCGAATAATATATCATTGTTTTATTGCAATTTAAAGTTCTATACCTCTAAAGAAAACACCCTTTACAACGTTGTTTTCACAGATACGAATATCAGACTACTAAATTTGCACGTGTGCAGTATCTCTCTGAGCTGTAATAGGATAGTTTGGGCCTACCTCCTTGGATGATTCTCATATTTTATCACTTCTCTTGATTGTACGATGCAACTTTACATTCACAGTCTAATTAATTTCGTCCGTTAGGGAGACATAAGAACAATATGTATATTATTTTGCTATGTTGGAGATCCCTGCATATACGAGTATAGTAGAGACAGTTTAAAAAAACTCTAGTAAATACCGAAAAAACGGTATTTAAACTTGTGAATATCGGTATTACAAAACTGTACAGATGGCTCAAAATACCGGTATTCGGTATCAAGGTATACCGGTGTTGCAATCCCTAGATGTAATACTCTTACATTGTAATGGGGACAGGGATAATATATGACTTTTTGGATTATCTTTCAACTTTAATTTCTTCTCAAGCAACAAATTGCACGTTGCCTTGGCAATCCCTGTTCTTTATGGAATATTTTCAAGAATCTCAATTCCTGCCTTCAGTGAAAAATTCTCCCTTCACCACAAAGAAAATCCCAGATGAGAAGTATACCAGTACTATGGACAAACTGCATCTCGTAAAAACACTAGTACTTATATTCTCACTATAAGAATTAAAAATATGGGAGAACCAAAGATAGAAAGAAGAGAGAGAGAGAGAGAGAGAAAAATTATCAGTGCCCGTCCAGAGTACGCCAAACCAGTTGTAACCAGCTTTCAGAAGCCCATGCGACTTACGGGCAAACCCGTTAAGGGGTTAACGTTACACTATAAAGCAATACGAGGGCTAATGGTCACGCACCTCATAATTTTTAGCATCGTTCAAGTGATATCCTCTCTCCAAACTACAACACCAAGTCAACAGGAGGACTTGAACTAGTCAGGTTTAGCGTGCATCAGTCCCATCTACGCGTCGACTCGAACGCGCTCACCAGGACTTGAACTCGTTACGAGTTTAATACTATAACCATTTGGCTACCACTTTCACGAAAAGTTTATGAAAGAAAAAGGAGAAACATATAAGAAAAGAAATAATAATTCACGAATCTTTTTTCACGATATTCTATGCCGTGTAGGGCAGCGATGCTCGTTAAATCTGTCGAGAGTAAAACGTCCTCCCGTTGGTATGGTGTAATAGTTAGGAGAGGGGGTGCCAGCTCAGGTGTCGTCCACGTCACTTGACCATGGTTCAAAATTACTTGGTCCGTCACCAAAAGCCCTCGTGTAGCTGAACAGTGCGACGTTTTAATATTCAATCACTCCCTCCCTCACGATATTCTATATTATTTATGGACATTACAATTAAAATTCTCTTATCAGTCATTCTATTATCTACATTGATTCATCTTTCAAATCAAGAGCAATTTGTAATGAAGTGAAATATAATCATCTTAAGCAGATATTATTCATTTTTGTTCACTTTTAAAATCAAGAGACCTTGCTATTATTAAATGACTAAGTGAATAACCCAGTCCAAAAAGCTAAAAAGAAAAAAATAATACTTATAATAGATTCTTCTTCGTTGCGAATCTGATAGTTAATTACGGTTGAGGTAAGTCTTTTAACTACTTAAGTTGTTTTTGCGTCATCAATTACTTTCTTTTTCAGAACTTGGATAATTACTTATTATGACTCAACAACTATGACTTTTTTCAAGACAGTACCTAAGGGAATATGATACAATGTTCTACGTTTCATTATGTATCCGAATAATAAAGGATTGGCTGCCTCCATCAAGTATATACGATGGCACAACTCAAAATTTATCTCCACAAGTTTCAGTACCTCATTGATGCGAATTGCGATTAATAAAAAAGTGTTAATGACTATAAAGAATTACGACAATCTAAAATGATTTAAAGCAATTTTTCCCAACCATTATCGCCGATGACCGGTCAACGTTTGATAATTTCGATCGACCAATCACCGACGTTGATTGTTTATATTTTAGATTGTTTTGATTTAATAATTTTAATTTAATTGTATCTGAATACACCTTTAAAATAAAATACAGTCACAACAAAAAAAGGAGTTTAAAGTGACTTAAAGTTAAACTCAGTGGTGCAACAGCCCATGAAGCCTATTATGCCCATCTCAGTATAGTGCCCATTGGGCGCTGAGGTACATGAGCAGATGTCACGATCAGGTGGTCAGTCTGAAGCGAAACCCCCAGTGTTTTAGTCTCCAAACAAGCCTGGTACTCATTTATCGATCCACTGAAGGGATGAAGGTCTGAATTAACCTTTCCCAGCCCGAGGATAGAACCCAGGACCTGTTGTTGGGAAACGCGATACGCTACCACTCCACCACTGGACCTATAAAGTGACTTAACCCGGAATTTTAAGTGATTTCCATGGTAAGTAGCATAAACCCGAGAAAATTACGCTCCAGTAAATAAAATGGAAATCATTAAATGTTCTTTGGAAGGCCCGGTACCAGTTGATCCACGAACCAGTACCAATTCGAGGCCCGGGGTTTAAGGACCCCTTATTTATGGGCGATCTATAGTTATGTCTTAATAAAGTCATATATTCTATTCGGAAACTCAGAAATATGTTTTTAATATTAGAATTAACCCTCACTAGCAAGAATTGCTCAGAAACTATTGGTAATTTTATATATGTACAATCCTCATGTCGTTCAAATATTAAAACACGAGCAAAATAAATTGAATTACAAGAATAATTTGATCCCATCCAAAACTATATGTCCAAAAACTATATGGCTACACTTTTAAATTTTAATAAAAAATAATAAGATGTTCACCTACGGTTTTTTGTTTTATAAAGAAAACACTAAAGTTCTTTTTCCCAATGTTTTATTGCACAATTTCATTTGCGTGCACCATTAGTCGCCCTTAACGTATGGAGTCTATACGTATCTACTAGGGCGACCAGATTTTGTTTTTGATAGTATGCTACCTATCACCATAAATCTTTCATGCCACTTATAAATTGGGGACTTTGAAGGTGGGCTTTGTTTATAGGTTAGCCCGAAATTTACGCTGCACATGTGTTACAGATTTAAATTAGATAAGCCATGTAACTGTTTGCGTTTGTTCTTGTGGCGAAGCCATTTTGAAACGAGAATGTTGCAAAAGTTGGACAATACACCATCTAGTTTGAATTTCCTTAAACAAAAACTTTAATCTTTTCTTTATAGAACATAAAAAACCGCAAGCGTAAATGTTTGTTTATTTTTAATTCATTTTTGAAAGTGTAGCTGTACTTTTTTTAATACAATCTATATTACTGAAAAAAGCCAATAAAATGCAAGGAATGTATATTACAATGCAACAAGAAAAAGCTAAATTGAAAAAATATAATAAATATATAAACTGTGACGGGGCTTTACGTGAATTTCTATTAATCCTCTTGGGGAATCTTTGGGACCAGCAATCGAGTTATTTCATAGCCATCCCTCTCAGGCAGGGACCATGATATGCAGATTATCTAGAATATATAGTGGAAGTTTAATAATCGTAAAGACAAGGAAAAGGAGTTGAGTCGCTGAAAGCAGCGCTGTTACGGTAAGGATCTGAACTTCGACGCGTGATTATAGGACGGACTCTAAGTATTAAAACAAATTAAAGAATTTAGGATTCTTAAGGTAACGTTTAGTAAAGTTAAGCTATTAGAATTTCGTGCACTTATTCACATAGGGTTTTGAGCTATCATTATATCACTCTAGAGTTTCTCTTTATAGTTTGCTTGTCTACGATTATTATATTTGGTTATAATACTTTGGATTTATTATGGTTAGTTTGGGTCATCAATCTTTACCTCCTACTGATTTAGGTCAAGTAAATGACGAGACGTCTTCCCCTGGGAGGAGGCCATTACAAAACCAAAATTTTAAAAAACAAAGAAACAAGTACGGACGAACAATAATAAATAAAGGAAAAAGTTACCAACACACACACACAAAAAAGGTGAGGTCGGATAGGTATAATAGATAATGCTGTTGAAAGATTGTTATCGATTTATTTTTATGTCATTGTTAGTTCTTTCTTTCCTTTTAGAAGTTCGGAATAGGGAAGAAGTAGATGTTGAATATCTTGTATTCTTCCTGCGTTGCAAGAACATAAATTGAATGATGACTGACCAGAATTTTCAGATAAAACCTAAATTTTCCACGTATCACTAGAAATTCCTCGTTCTTAAATTGTAAGTGCTTGTGTGTTTTTAATTCCGCGGGGGAAAAAACGGAAAGTAGAATTCAAAATTCAAGAAGACTTACAGAATTTTTAGTATATTTTGTTCTATTTAATCACTTTCGAGGTCCAAAAAAAAGGCACATTTTTTTATTACTGTAACTAAGCATAATACTTAACAGAGTGCGAAAGTGGAAAAATTTTATTTTAATTTTCAATTTTAAAGTTTTCACACTAATTTTTATTTTATAATTGGGGAACACAAAAATCCTCTAAAACCCTAAATGTATGTTTTATAAGTACACTCTGCATGTTATAAAGAATGTTTCATATATTCTAAAAGAATTTCTCTCATACTTACAAAAAAATTTCATGTTCGTATCTTATTTTTTAAACAGTTGAGGATTTTGAGTGTGTGTATGCATACAAAAACCGGTTGATTGAAAATAAGTGTGACCAGTTTTAAAAGTATATAACTATTTATGATGAATTTCTATCGTTTTATAACTGGTTTTATATGAAAAATGGAACACACTCACACATTTAAATTACAAATCTAACTATTTTTTTAGTGGGAATAAATTACAGTACTGAAATTAGATCCTCTAATCCGGAACGAAATTTTACCGCTTCTGAAGGAGGGTTGTTCAAATTCTGTAAATAATAAATCATTTAAAAATCGAAAAAGAGACATTTTCTATTGTATTACTATCTAAAAACTTTAAAAAGAAATGAAATTTGGCTCGCAATCAAAAGTGCCAAGGAAAAAATGTGAACGAAAGGAAGTCCTTAATGAAATAAAAAAAAAGACGTTGAAAAGAATTATCACTGCGTGTAAAAAATTTTCTTTGGCAAAGAAACTATAGATATAGCAATCGACAATTTATCGTCAGATAAAGGAAATTGGCTATAAAAAAGTAAATTTTCCAGTCTGTCGTCAAATGTCTTTTAAGACCGTAGGAAAACGAGAAAACGTTCTAGGCCTCTGTATTTAATGTTACGCAAAGGTAGATACAATGCATGGATAACTTCTAATGAAGCACATTTTCATTTACCATTCACAGCTTGCAAAACGAAGATTCGACATATTTCAAGCAAAAAACGTCTCAAAGACGCAGCTGGTTTAAAAAATGCAAATAGGCCTTCAGGTGCTGTTGTACGAATGGAAATGTCCTCTCAAGACTTAACAAAACCATTTTTTGTAGAACCAAACTTTAAAATCGATGCTAAATACTATCAGAATGAAGTTTTGAAACACTTGATCAAAAAAAAAGTAAACATCTTTACCCTCAAGGAAACTTTGCTGTTCCCCAAGATTCTGCACTAAGTCATACTGTAAAATCAGCTATAAAATGGCTGAAAATTAAAAAATAAATATTCTGCCTCCTGAGATAAATGACTATCACTATTCTCTGTCAGTGTTCCTTGTGATTACTTTTTATGGAGATATTTAAAAAAACAATTAAATAGACGTAAAGTAAGAACATTTTAAGGGCTTCTAAAAGCAATTTAAGAGGGAGTTGGAAAAATACCCCAAAAATGACCGAGAATACGCTTTTAGCTTAGCCAAAAGGCTTACGAAAAGTAATTTTTAAATAATTGGCAAAAAATAATTGCAATTGATTTTACAGTTTCAAACCTCGTAGAATAGACAAAGTATAATCTTAAAGTAAATAAATGATGAGGTAAATTATTGTTAACAAATGTCAGAATAATTGTTATTTAAAAAAAAATTTTTTTTTGTAACAACAAAATAAATACAGTAGAACGTCATTTATCCGAGCGTTTATTATCCGGAGAGTCAAATATCCGGAGCAGTTTTTTTTTTGTCAACTACATGTACTGTATATGAACACGTTTTCGAACAGTGCAATGCTCAACAGTTGTTTCGCGTGAGGCCAAAAGTGACGGAAAAACACAAGATCAGGGATATTTGGGGAATTTCATTTGTGTGATTTGATAAACATCTGCGCGGAATATTAGGTCAGTTTGTTTCCAAGTGAGGAGATGTATACATGCTCTTTTGTTGAGTTGTGAACTGCTATGGCTTCGAATTCAAAACGGATGAGCAACATCTTGAACATTGAAACAAAACTTAAAATATTGAACCGTCTCACGAAGAGAGAAAGTGGAGCGCGTCTCGAGAACAGTTTTATAGAATGTTGGAAAGTCAACAATTTCTGAGATAAAAAACACACCCAGAAACCATTTTAAATTTTGCGTCAAAACTTGACTCAGAAGGCTCGAAGAAAAGAAAAACCATGAGGGAAGAAAACGATGCTGTTCTTGATCACATTTGTGGTTTTCACAAAGGAGCAAAGGGGACCCAATATCGGGCCCTCTGTTGTGCGAAAAAGCTCTGGAACTTAACGAGAAATTAGGCGGCTCGGCTGATTTCAAAGGTCAAAACGAAAGTGTACAATGGTAAAGCGAAAAATAAGTGATTTTTTTTTCCACAACAAAGGTAAAATTGCGACACACGTTTTTTTATGATGAGTGGGTAATAGAGCTTTCTCTAAGGTTCCACGTAAATGTATAACCGTTACCGTTACCTTGCGACATTTTGCACCTATTTTGCTTTTTCTTCATGCACATTTCCCGCATGTGATGATTTTCAATATTCGTATAGTGTCCGGTTTCATAAACTGCATGAATCACATTCGGTTTTCGGTTATCTGAATAGTGTCCGGTCCCAATTGATTCGGATAAATGATGTTCTGCATTACTATTTTTGACAAGTGATAATTCCACACAATCTGTCACAGTATATATCCATGTTGATTTTGGAGATTTTTGTCAAGAACCAGTTATTATTTTTAGAAATGTAACTGGTTTTCCCTAATATCTGACTCTCCTCAACTTATTCTGTTTTAACTCTACTTATTCATCTTGCATTCTTTAAATCATAATTGATTGTGATACGAACCGTAGCATAGTTTAATTGTTCGTTTAAATAAAATGAACTAGAGATTACAATAAAATAAATAAATTCTTTAGCTAGAATTAAATTAGGAATTTTTTTATATTAATATCGTTTTGGAAAAGCAATAAATTCTGGAAAATATAAGTTAGTATATTAAATATTAAAATTATCCATAAAAAAGCTAACAAAATTTCCAATAGAAATGTATTTTTTCTATTTTATTCTTTTATATCTCTATATTTGAATCGCATATTAATCATGCTAAATTAAAAACATTAAATCCGATTACATATCCGTAAAATATAAATTTGAATTATTCGTAGTATAATTCAACAAAATACGCAAATAGTTTATTTAAACGATACAATCCAGTTCTTAGAACAAGGCTTATTTTGTATAAATAAAATAAATGTGCAATGCAAATGAAAAGATTTAATTCTTTCTTTGAGTTCTCAAAAGAATTCAAAAAGAAAAAGTTTTCTAGCTCATTCAATCGCATTCAACTGTAATACAATTTTTACATAGTTTTAGAAATTCTTTAGAATTGTAAATTAACTTTCTAATTCCAAGCATTAAATTGTCTGGAGCGCTTATAAAACAATATTTCTTCAGGAAAGTATTTAATTTTTTTTTAATAAACAATATCTTCATGGGCAATTTAGAATTTTTTAAAAAAAAACTGGCTGCCGATTCATTCTATTAATTCGAGAAAAATTCTTTTTGAACCAAACGATTGTAGACTTTGTCAAAAAAGAGGCATTTTTGTCTGCATCGTAATTTAGGCTTATTTATATCATTCCAACTAATAGGTTACTAAAGGGTGTGTTTTTAGAGGTATAGAACTTTAAATTGCAATAAAACAACGATGTATTATTCGATTGACATGAATTTTTTTTATTCGAAAGATAATCTTGTGGCATTACATTTTAAATATGATTTCTAGCATAGGACTGCCACGGCTGGCTCGGATGTAGTCCAATCTGGACGTCCAATTTTCGATGACTTTTTCCAACATTTGTGGCCGTATATCGGTAATAACACGGTGAATGTTGTCTTCCAAATGGTCAAGCGTTTGTGGTTTATCCGCATAGACCAATGACTTTACATAGCCCCACAGAAAATAGTCTAGCGGTGTTAAATCATAAGATCTTGGAGGCCAATTCACAGGTCCAAAACGTGAAATTAGGCGGTCACCAAACGTGTCTTTCAATAAATCGATTGTGGCACGAGCTGTGGGACATGTTGCGCCGTCTTGTTGGAACTACAGCTCCTGGACATCATGATTGTTCAATTCAGGAATGAAAAAGTTAGTAATCATGGCTCTATACCGATCACCATTGACTGTAACGTTGTGGCCTTCATCGTTTTTGAAGAAGGATTCCACCAGCCCATAAAGCGCACCAAACAGTCAGTTTTTCTGGATGTAACGGTGTTTCGACATACACTTGTGGATTAGCTTCACTCCAAATGCGGCAGTTTTGTTTGTTGACGTAGCCATTCAACCAGAAGTGCGCTTCATCGCTAAAAAAAATTCGCTTATGAAAATCGGGAACAACGGCAATCTCGTTTTGGGCCCATTCGACGAATCTACGCCTTGCTTGATGATCGTTTTGATGAATTGCCAAACCACAAACTGAGAATAAATCACTTGACAGCTGTTAAATCGGTCGCCATCTTGGAAAGTAATGCCAACTTAAACTTCTATACCTGGAAAAAAACACTCTTTACGAACAAAAATACTACTAGTTCGTTCTCTATGAAAAAAAAAATTCGATAACAAAAAAAAAAAGCAAGATATAAATACTTATTTGTAGAATCTAATTCTCGTTATCTATCAAGACGGGTTTTTTTTTCGATTAGATAAATATAATCTAGAGTGATAACATCATCTTAAAAGTGTGCGAGACCTCATAAGCAACAATTTGTTATGTTATCATTTGAACTTTTCTTACAACTATACTTGCGCAAGAACTTCCAAGTTAGAATTTTATCGACTGCGTATGAAGCAGCACGATTAAGAATGACACGTTTTTAAAGAATTTATTGAATGGAATTTTCTGTAAGTATGTAGTTCAATGCTATTTTATTGTTTGTATTGTCTAGTTTCTAACTGATTAGTTTATTTATCACTAAAATGTTATAAAAAAAGTAAACTAGTTTATATGATGTCCTTATTCACATATAGAGAAATTCCGAATTCTAAATAATGGATTCCATGAGTGCCAAAACAACTATTAAACACTATGTGTATTACATTGATTTGTACACGAATATAAATTAAACATAACTCTAGTGTAATGCATATTTTAGTTTTTTGGTTTTTTTTCACAAAATATAACTGAGCAATCCGACAAAAATTTCAGCTCTTTTTTTTTGTTGTGAAATTATTTGGAAATATTCAAATTGTTTTGGTATCTAATTAAGGCAATGATTAACTGACAAATTAAGCTTTTTTAAAGCAGATCACACTAGTAAGATGCCTTTGGAATTTTTTCCCGTTTATATTTATTTTTCAATAGCCTTTTTTCGTAAATGTTACGTTTTTTATTCGTCGCGATTTTCCCTATTATTTCCAGAAATTTATTTCGAACTATTCGAGCCTTTTGTCATTTCATTCTTTGAATATATCTCTTAATCTATGTTTACAATAAAAGAAATTCAACTTATTTAAAATAAACAACAACTCTTCTAGAGAGAAAAAGGCGAATACAGACTTTCTTAAGATTTTATCAACTAATGTTAGAGAACCTGGTCCTTACTGGAAAAACTTGCCCTAACATACGAGAGGTTTATTTCAGTACTGGAACTCTTTTTATACACAGGACAATTCATTTCTCCTAGAAAAGAGTTAAACTTACCACAGGAAATATCACTTTGGTACCTGTGTACTTAGGAATTGTAGAAATGAGTAAACTAGAATGTCATAGAGGCATCTACATGCAATATGTCAGAGGCGTAACGTATAACCCTGCAACCCCCGCATCATGATGTGAGGACCCAGGATTTCTAGGAGGCCCAAAAGCCTGCCTGACGCCAAGTACGTATTTAACCGATTGGAGCCCAAAACCCGACATTGCGGGGGCAGCAAACATTCCCCATTTCGTCACTGCAGTAAGTACTATATTGCTTTTAAATTTTGCGCGTTAAAGAATACCCTTTAATAATAATTGTATAGCCTAACAAATAGTTCTGATCAAATTATATGCGAATACATTTCTTAATACAAAAAATGCCAGAAATGCTCATTCGGTTTGATTGCTATATAGATGCTTTAACATTCCAGAAGATAACTGCCAAAAAATGTTGAGTCATGTAAAAAACTAAGCAGTTCAATGTTTGTGTACAGATTTTGATCTTACCAGGTACAGATAATCTTGTAATTGCATGACACTACAAATGCAATACCCCAAAAGAATTCCTAGAAAATTATGAACACTTCAAGCTGTGTGCACCTCACTAAGTAATGCAAAATGAGCATCTTTCAGGCACCCCTTGAGTAGGATATAAGAGACGGAATCTGCAGAATAGCCATTATTTCTGCCAGAGAAATCATTGTGGGGTTTTTTTCTTACCTCAGAAGACACATGTAACTGCAAAGAATTCCAGGCCAAAGTGACAGTTTGGTCCGTACATCTGTGCAGACCCCCTGAGTTCCACCCTGGACACCAAGGCAAAGAATCACTAAGAGCCATTTTGTATAATAATAACTTGTATTTATTATAACAATTCAAATCTCAGAAACTCTAATAACATATAATATTTCTATGTTACATCAAACAAAAAGGGATTTACCTTTAATATTAAATTAAATTATGAATTATGAAATTAATCAATAATTATGCGCAAGATCAAATAAGGTCTACCGAAATAGGAGGCCCGAGAAATACATGTACTCGAATTATTAGCTTTCATTAACTTTAACTAATTTTACTAAACTAACGCTTATTTTAAGCGTAAATAAATTATAGTTACCGCCTGGTATATCAGCTTTCTAGTTCTTTCGTAGAATAACAGCAATAAGGCTTCACTAACGTAATCCAATGGAATCCTCTAAATTTGAGGCTACTGCTGCTGACTTAATAGAACTTCATCCATGCTTAGCTTACAACGCTCTACTTAAATACCCTATCTACTTTGCATATCTCGTTCACTTTTTGGAGTTGATTGGAAATATACGCGAATTTATAATCCCCAAAAAGACGCCTAAGAATATTAGTGGAAAGGTTCCGTACAGATTCGTCACACATCTATATAGACTCACTTACATTACATCAACTGTGGTTAAGATGGTTGGAACAAGGAAAATGTATGTTTTGGGAGAGTGAGTGCACTTGAGAAACATTGACACACCAGGATCGAAGCATCCATCGACTATCGGTGGTGGTCCCACAAGCTTTTTTTTGTAGCCATTTTTTAGTATTTGCCGGATATTTTTGATGTTCCCATATTATTTGGAATTAATTGGTTACTAGTGGTCTGCACTTTGATATCAATAAAAAATACTACTCTTGACCTCGCAGCACAGACCACTTAGTTTGAAATGATGCCGGTCTTGTGTCATGTGGACGACCGGAGGGCACAGGATCGGGTCTTGAGACGATTCAGGCTTTGGTTTGTGCAATAACGGTTGCCTTAAATGAGTATGGTGCTGACATTGCAACAGGTCCAATTCGGCTGAATCTATGGGAAACTCCAATATGCGACAACTCTGTATCATGGTTTGGGACGCCATCACGCGTGATTAATGTTTAACCTAGTTCGAAGTCAGGGCACGGTTTTGCCCAACGATATGTGGATGATGTACTGCGGTGTGTAACGTTACTTTTCTTTCGAGTGGTATCCAGTGCCCTTTACCAGTAGGATATCTTTGTTAGGTACTGGTTGAAATGTACCATTCCGACCCTACTCTGTATTCATCAGCCAATGTGCTCCGCAGGATGTACGAATGCTTCCCTGGCCTCCATTTCCCCTTGATTCCTTAGCAATCAAACACATCTAAGATGTGATTCGACGCCATTTGCATGCCTTGCCTCCGTCTCGTTCACAAGACGAATGGTAACAAATAGATTACGTGGAATGTGGAAAGTCATCCCTCAGGACGTCATTTTTACTCTCATTGGTTTTGTACCTAGACGAGTTGTTTCGTGTATCGCCCTCTACGGTGACTCTAGAGTCTACTGAGCAGACGAAACATTTTATAGCGATTAGTGGAGCACAAAGCTTTGAAGGAATTTTTTTTATTGTTAACAATAAATTAAAACATAGGGAGTCCGTTTTATTATAAATGGGTGTAAAAATAACACCTTGAGAGGATTAATTTAAAACTGTAACACTAAATTGTTTTTTCAAACCCCCTCTCTCTCTCTTATATATATCTTTATATATAAAAATCTTCTGTGCGTGTGTTTGTCACTAAACTCCTCCTAAATGGCTGGACCGATTTCGATGAAATTTTTTGCGTGGGTTCAAGCAAATTCGAGAATGGTTTAGATTCACAATTCGGTCTGATATCGCAATTAGTTAAAAAGATATTAATTAAAAACTTTCAAAAAATACAACTCAACATTCACCTACATTATTAAATAAAATTTCCTTTCATCTGAAGGCTGTAACACGTGAGAAAAAAACCTTTTCAAATTATGATATAAGTCGCCAAAAGGGTCGCTAAGTCGCCAACGTGGCTGCATTTGTAATTTTTTTAATAATTAGTTTTTATCAATTAATTTTTATTAATTATAATTAAAAATTATAGTATTGTTATCCAAAATAATCATGTACATTACATTTCAGCTCAATTGAGCGCTTTAAAATGTATTTTATTAACGATTGAAAAATCCACCAAGATAAATAAATAAATAAACAAACAAACAAATAAAATATGTATAGAAAACGTGCGCTAATAGTAGGAATTGAAAAATACGTAAGTTGGCGTCGAAAATTGATTTTCAGCCAAACTGGCCAAACCCGGTCTTTATTGTTACAAAGATGCAGACGATTCACGCTTTTTAGCGTTTTTAATTAATATCTTTTTAAATAATCTTTATATATGTAATTCTTCTGTACGTGTGTATGTAACTGAACTCCTCCTAAACGGCTGGATTGATTTTGATGAAAGTTTTTGTCTGTTCCAGTGGACTCGAGAATGGTTTAGATTTATAATTCGGCTTAGAAATGTTTATTTAATTAATTTTTTATTTATAAATTGTTGATCTTGGAATGTTTTACATTGGATCCGGCAGACTGCACTACGATCGCAGAATCGAATATTCAAAAACCTTTTATTTTGAATTTAAGATGTGTGTACAGGACAACGTATGTCGGGTCCTCTAGTATATATATATATATATATATATATATATATATATATATATATATATATATATCTAGTATATATATATATATATCTAGTATATATATATATATATATAGTATATATATATATATATATATATATAGAGAGAGAGAGAGAGAGAGAGAGAGAGAGAGAAATATAAAGTCCTTTTTATGTTTAAATATACATTAGGGCCACCTCTAGCAGTTTTCCACCCCGTACAAAAAAGGTAAATGTCACCCCTCTTTTCAAAGCAAAAAATTATGATTAAAAAAGGTAAATTGTTCGCGTAGATACACACCGATAAAACTTGAATAATTCAGGCAAAGAGGCAGAATAACAATATATATATAGTATAATAAAATAAAAGTGAAGAAGTACTAGAACCTACAGTGCTAAAGAAGTAAGAAATTGGAATTCAGCAGACACAAAAAATGTAGATACAAAAAAGTCTTTGGACTGAACTGGAGACCTATTATGATTTCTAAAGCTGTCGCTGAATTAGGCCAGTGATTTAGGGTTAGCAATGCTTTGAGGATCCAATCTTCCCCGTACAGCAGAAAATTTTCGACATATACATTGTTATGCTGTTATTAAAGTCTTAAAAAATACAAAATAATTCAAAATTAAGCGCAAAGTTACCTGTTATTATTTCAAACGAGTAAAATGAAAGAGAAGAAATAGCCCATTTCAGCAGGCATATTTCGACAAAGAATCTACTGATGGTGGAGATCCCAAACGTTTATTTTAAATTCTAGTAAATACACTCAAGACTAAAATAAAACATTTCCTGTGGCTCTCTATCTACTAAAAACTCTTATTATCCCTGTTCCCTCTTGAATTTCTTCCCTCCCTGAATTTCACACTTCATTTTACGTGTCTTACTTCCTTATTTTGTATTCTGCATGTTTAATGTCAGTTTTCTTTTATGTTGAATCGTAAGGTATCCGACTACGTTCGGAACCGTGATTTTAAAAAGGGCGCAAAAAGATAATTTTCATGATATTTAGTGTCACTCAGATTGGAATACATGCATAAAATTGTTTTAAGGACATTTTGACAAAAAAATTATTTAAATATAATATTTTGGGAAAAATTAACTTAGAATAATCTTTTTTCCCCAAATGTTCTCCTTTTGTGAAAAAGGGTTCTATTATAATAATATTTTTTTTTTTTTGCCTGTATATAGCTCAGACTTCTCTACAGAGGGTCAACTAGAATTTTTGAAAAATTCACATTATTTTCAGAGTTACCACCAATTGAAATAATTATTGGCGTTTTTTTCTTAAAATTGCTCCCCTCTGTTGCCGTAAAATATGAAAATAAACCTACTTCTAAGTTATATATTTCAAAAATTCTAGTTGAGTATCTGTAGAGAGGTAGGTCTGAGCTATATACAGGCAAAATATTATTGTAATAGAAGCCTCTTTCACAAAAAGAGAACATTTGGAAAAAAGATTATTCTAAGTTGATTTTTTGCCAAAATATTATATTTAAAATTTTTTTTTGTCAAAATGTCCTTAAAACAATTTTATGCATGTATTCCAATTTGAGTGACACTAAATATATTGAAAGTTTTTCCATTTATGCGCTTTTTTAAAATCACGGTTCCGAACGTAGTTGAATACCTTAAGAGTTCAAGGGGGGAGTATATGTTCAATCGTGAAGTTTAATATAAGCTTACACATCAGTCATTATTAACTTTCTCTCCATCTCGATGTATGGACACAACGGATATTCTTTTCATCCATACGATGTCCGATGTCAGTTATCCAAAAGGAGACAGGGCAATAAAAGTTATATATAGATAGAGAGTCATAGGAGATGTTTTATTTTAGTCTTAAGTGTAATCACTATAAGTTAAAGTAATTGTTTGTGATCCCCACCATCAGTAGAAGAAACAGGCATGCTGAAACGGGCGATTCCTTCTCTTACATTTTACTCGTTTGAAATAATAATAGGTAATTATGTCCTTAATATCGAATTATTTTGTATTTGACTTAAAGTAATATACATATACAGTAGAGCACACGAAAATATTTCAAGGGAGGGGGGGGCCAGGTTCGAAAGTCCACCATTTTGGTATAACGCTCCAATACGTCACCCAACATATTCTTTGATTTTGTAGATTTTCGGGAATAAAAACAATACAAAATTAATTATTGAATGATTAATTAGCATTAATTAATAAAATTAATTATTCGTAACAAATACATAATTAAATTTCACGTAATATACACTCAGGAACATTGAAAATAGCGACCCAAGAAAAAAGCTAAGTACAATCGCAAAACATTGCAAATAAGTACAGCGTAATGTGATATGCAAATGATCCAAGTTTTGTGCCAATACGCATGCTCATACACGCCGAGGTAGCGCTGCAATCAGGAAGAGGGTGCTATATAAGCCAGCGCAAATTCGATTATTCATAAACGTGACGATTACCCGCCGATTGTAGGAAGACTTTGGTAAGTGAAACATGCCAGGTAAACGTGCTAGAAGACATTTCTCACAGTTAAGCGAATTTGAGAGAGACCTGGTCATCGAAATGAAAACTGCAGGCTGGTCGACGCGCCGTGTTGCTGGCCAGGTGGATCGTTCGGAGTGTGCAGTTAGAAATTGTTGGGAGTAGTGGACACGAGAAGGTATCCACGCGTAGAAAACCGGGTCTGGAGTGACCAGGAAGACCACGAGGAGAGAGGATCGAAGGATCGTGCAGCAAGCACTTGTGGACCCCACAGTGACTCGTTCAATGATACGAGCAGACGTAGACGTAGCAATTGTTCCACAAACATTTTCCAGACATCTTGCAGAAACAAATCTTAAATCCAAGTGCACTTTCCGTGCACTCCTTTTAACTCCGGAACATCGGTAACTGCGTCTACAATGGTGCCAAGCCAGATCAATGTGGAATGTCACAGATTGGCAAAAGTTTGTGTTTAGTGAGGAATCCCGGTTTGTTTTGATGACAGATGATAACCGTGTACGGGTATGGAGGCGCCCTGGTGAGCGGTACAATTCCCCCCCAGTATTCTACGTCACACTGCCCGCACAGCTGGTGTAATGGTCTGGGGGTCATAGCCTATGATAGTCGGTCCACTTTAATTGTGATGCGTGGAACCTTAACGGGCCAACATTACGTTGATGATATTCTTTGACCCCATGTAGGATTTTCCCTAAATGGTCTCCCAGGGGCAATTTTCCAGCAAGATAATGCTCGTCCGCATACAGCAAGAGTTGCTCAAGACTTCCTACGTCATTTTCAGACTCTTCCATGGCCGGCCCGCTCCCCCGATTTGTCCCCTGTAGAGCACGTGCGGGATCAGCTAAAACGGCAGATACCATCGTGTCACTCTGTACATGATTTAGAGTTGGCTGTTCAAGATTTGTGGGCCCATCTGCCTCAGGACAACATAAGGTGTCTAATCAGCACAATGCCGGACCGTGTGGCGTCATGTATTGCAGCTGGAGGTGGTGCAACGCGCTATTGAAGTTGCCCAGTATTTGTGTGGTTGCACACCCTGTATTCGTTTAATTGTCTTGTTTTTGAGATCAAGTGAATATCTTATCTGTGTCATTATGTGTATTAAATTTCATTTCAATCCGATGCTTTCTTCTTGTGTCGCTATTTTCAATGTTCCTGAGTGTATATGAAGGAAGGAAGGTTCGTTCTGGGTGCCTTGTTGGTACTAGTTCATATAGATATCATACCGCCACATACTCCCCTGCCAGTGTTTCAGCGAATAGGCGAACGAACGATACCATATTCGTGGCGAGCATGTAAGCAGTTGCGTCACTTGGTTGGTTGCGTCATTCGTGCGTGACGGCTTGAGAGTTGCGTCATTTGTGTGACGGTTTGAGAATTGCATCATTCGTGCGTGTCGGCTTGAGAATTGCGTCATTTGTGTGAGACGGTTTTAAGAAGTAACGGCTTATTTTGCGTCAATGTTTGTCGGTTTGGATGCTTTTGCGGTGGTTAGAGGGCGCTACGACAGTGGCGCGAGAAGGGCGTGGTTCAGATCACGGCCAGGGTCATCATTGAAGGAAGGAAGGTTCGTTCTGGGTACCTTCCGTTCCGAGCGAATGCGAGTACTTAACCGATCACGCCAAAACGATCTTCGCGTGATGTTGGTACTAGTTGATATAGATATCACACCACCACATATACATAGGATTATAACCACTCGAAACAAAATCAATGGCTATGAGGGGTGTCCGGACCCCTAGGACAGCCCCGTTGTGTGCGCCCCTGTACATATATATATTTAATTATAATTGTCCGGGGCGGCAAAACTGCTAGAGCCGGCCCTGAAGTTTGAACTCGGGGTTCTAACACGACTTGAAAATTATTGGTCGCAGACTATGTTCATAATTTTACATTATTATGAAGTGTCGACCAGTTACATCAGTTCTTAATTATTTTACATTTATTTAAATGATGACACTAGGCTCAGTTCCATTTATCATACGGAAGCCCTAATGATTCTGCACAAAGATCTTTGGGTAGAATCAGAACTGGAATGTCAAGTCAACTTCAAAAATGACAATTCAAAGCTCGCAGTTTTTATCAATGACATATTACAGCCTAAAGATCTTAAGAGAAACCCACTTTATTTAACTTATAGGAGCTACGCGTTTGTTCAATATTATAATATTTGATGAAACTGACACTTAAGAGCATCACCCTCAAACCTTTCGGTTGAAGACTAATCTTCAGCATACTCAAGGGTGTAGCCATCGCCATATCAGCCGCAATTATAGGGGGAGGGTTCTCACCGTTTTAGGGACCATAATGCGTAGGCAAAAAATTGTAAAATTTTAAGGGTTCCAAAAAGGCCCCCAAAGTATCTTGATGCAGGGCTCATTTAGGACTAGTTACGCCAGTGAAGATACTGGATCCTCCAGGAAGCGATAAGGACTGGATCTCAAATGAATATTACAGGTCGATATTTTGTAAATAAAAAATTAAAAATTACTGTGATTTAACTTTTAGGTATTTATCTCGGTATGGTTCTATTGAGGCTTCCAATAATTTCACAGAATTATTTAGAAAAAAATCCATATTAATTAAAAAATATATATTTCCTAATTAATAAAAATGAAGCTGTCAATCTAAAGACCTGCAAATTGAATTTGTACGCTAAGATATTGCCTCTTAAAAAAAAGGAGTTCAGGTAACTTGCAGTGTTATTGAAATGGATTTTCGAATTATTTTTAAGAGATAAATTATCGTTTCGTTAAAAAGTTTACTAAAATATTAACTTGGAGGTACCTAAAATACCATTTCTCAAATACAAATTTAGCACCTTGTATTTCGGAACGTAAGTGTAACCCTGTTTTTATCACACAATGACTTGTAATAATTAATAATCATTCCACTTTTAAAGTATAAACACACAACATTTTATTTGACATATTATTTAATCTCAGAGATTGTTTTTCATATATGAAATTTATTGCCTGCATTTCGATATTTAAATATTTTCCGTGCTCTTTTTTAAATTAAATTTCACTTCTTATTTAAGTAAATTAAAAATAATTAAAATTTTATAAACCTTATGCAATTATTTATAACATAAGGAACAAATGGGGGGGGACGTCTGGGGTGTCCTCATCTCCCTAATTGAATGCGCCTAGACGCTTGTAAATCAGAATTCGTATAGGGTATCAGAAAAATCTAGGTAATTATAATAAAACTCAGACGACAGGAAAAAGAAGAATACGTCTGCCCTGCCCACAAATATATCTTCCACGGGAATCGAGATTTACTACTGCAGTGAATAGGGAGGAGATCAAAAGAAGACTATCGCATTGCATAAGTTTTGAAAGATATTAAATTTTTGTGAAAAAATAAAAGTAAGCATTAAATTTTAAAGCTATCTATCTCATTGACTTAGAATTAAAATTGGTAAAAAAAAAATTATTCAAATATATTAAAATATATTATAATAAAAGTTCGTAGAGTTTTTTAATACTCGTACATATGCTTTTTTTTTATCCCACGATGTCACGTTTTGAAAACGTTGAATAATTATGTATTTTTTTTAAACTTTTGTTTTGCGAATTAAAAGAATCATTTGTATTTTAATATTAGGGGGACCCGAAAATTTATGCCGTTTTTTTACAATAAATTCGAATACATAAATTTCTTACAAGTTCTTCTTTTTAGCCAATGATGTAATCACCCTCGTTGGCAACAACCTTTAGCCATCTAGTGAGCAAATTTTCAATGCCGGATCGATAAAAATCAATTGGTTATTAGTAAAATATCTGGAGATAGCATTTCTCATATCATTCAAATTTTGAAACTTTTTGTTTGTTAAGAAGTGTTGCATTGAACGGAATAAATGGAAATCCGTTGGCACAATATCAGGCGAGTATGGTGAGTGAGGAAATACCTCCCACCCTAATCCATTAATTTTTTCCAGCACTTTTTTTTCGCAATGTGGTCTTGCATTATCGTGTTGCAAAATAACGCCTTTTCTATTGATAATCACTGGACACTTTTCAATTAATGATTGATTTAGTCGATCTAATTATTCACAATAAAGGTCTGATTTAACAGTTTCTCCAGGTTTAAGCACTTCAAAATGGACGATTCCACAAATACCCCACCAAACACAAAAGCGCCTTTTTTGGATGTAAACTTTGCTTAGCAGTCCTTCGTGGCGGTTCATTCGAAGAGAGCCACTGTCTTTTGCATTTTGGATTATCATACAGGACCCATTTTTCGTCTGCAGTGCTCAAGTGATCGAAAAACGGTTCTGTATTGTACTGTTGAAGCAATAAGTTGCATGTCGTAGATCGGTTAGCTCCGTTTTCTTCAGACAGATTATGCGGAACCCAAACACCTGCTCTGTTTGTTTTACCAATCTGTTGCAAATGTTCTTGGATGGTCAATCAAGGTTGGCTAAGAGCCTTTGACAGTTCCTCGATTGTCTGACACGGATTTGCTTCCACTTATGCCCTTAATAACGTCATTGTCTAAAGTTGTTGGTCTTTCTGATCGATGTGAGTCGGAAAGATCGAAATTACTGGATCTGAATTTTGAAAATCAAATTTGGCATTTACGAACATCTAAGACATTTGGGTAAATACCGCAAATGTTTTTGGTAGCAACTGTTGCATAATTACCCTTGTGAAACTCCAAAAGCACGCGATGGCGGATATGAATTTCTTCTGGTACTTGGCTTGCCATTTCACTCAAAATGGGGAAGGAAATTTAAGGTTTAGGTTTTCACAACTAAACAAGCCACTTTAACTTTGAAATGCCTCTGGCACGACTTTCAACTACGCAATGAACTCATAAACGGTAAAGCAGCATTGAAATGAGCAAAAACGACATCACTTTTTTGGTCCCCCTAATATACGAGATAAAATCTATAAAAAATATTATTTTATGAATGAATAAAATATTCAATTCAAGTAGAAATTGAATATTTATTAAAATAGTCTGCTTCCTGTGCACTAGACATGCTAGAAAATGATTTAAATTTGTATCCAGTATAGGCAGGGAAGTCTTAAGACTTTTTGAGACCCAGGGCCCAAGGGAATCTTAAGATTTTAGGTGGCCCTGAACCTTTTTGCAAAAGCAGGTCTTACCTGTGTTCTTTAAAAGTAGACAGTGTATATACATTGTCAAATATGCATGCATTGTCAAATATTCGTACAAATGGTTATTAGAAACAAGTATAAATGAGCACAATTGACAATCTCACAAACCTAAGCACAAGCCGGGTCCACAATTTGACTAAATGAGTTGAATGATTCTTTAAGATATTAGTCCTTGGCCAAACATGGAAAACGATAATCACATAGTAATATAGGTTTTCCACTTTTGCCAGTTGACAACCAGTTTGAAATTCCCTGTTTTTCAGAGAATGTGAACGAGAATAATATTTGACCATTAAAATTATCCGGATCATGATCTTATTGAGTCGAGAACGAAACGAGGCCTCCCCCCATCGAGGGGGAGGCCCTGGAAAGGGCTCAGTTGGCCCATGGCTGAAGACGTCCCTGAGTATGGATCCTATTTTTCTCTAACTCCAGATAATTTATTCGTTTGATGCACTTCAAAGTGTGACGGGGCTTTCATCACAATTTCAGCTAACAGTCCTCTTGGGTTCTTTGGGGCCAGAATGGCAATTTTTTGCGACCAACTCAAGAAGAAGAACGTGGCTATGTAAATTAAGAATCATATATATATTGGAAGTTAGCAGTAGGCCGGGGTCTATGTCTAAGTCTAGGTTTGGGTTTATGTCTATGTGCAGAAATGATTGCTAAGTGGGAAGTGATGTCGCTAAGTAGAGAGATAGTTGTAAAAAGATTTGAGATAAAGTCTAGAATAATCCTAAGTCCAGGAATTAACCTAGCCGTGCCGATACAGACGAACCAAAAGGGGGTTCCTATAAGGAACACTGTCGGATTAAAGCCACTACAGAAGTGCTAAAGACGTAGCTGTTTACCTTGGATATAGCGGTAAGGCAATTTATATAAGCTATAAGGAAAGTGCGTATATTAGTGAGATAGGAATTAATATGGTGGCTATGTGAGGTCTATGTCTAAGTATGGAAGTGATTAAGATAGATCCAAGAATTAAAATCTACCAGTACCTGTATATCCAAGCTAAAGGTGAATCCGAAACCACATGGATTAGAGCCAGATTAAAGCCATGTCAGTTAGGACAACGAAAGTAGCTGTTTACCTAGGATATAGCGGTAAGCGATTTTGACTAAGCTATAAGGAAAGTGCGTGTATTAATGAGATTAGAATTAATCTGTAAAGTTAGATTCAGTGGTCAATTTCGTGATTATTCGGTAATACGTGTTGCGTCTTCTTATTCTAGATAATCTTACTCAGATTATTATTGTTGCGTATTGTGTTTAAACTAAGATCTTAATAAACAGATTTTAGAATGAATTATTTGAGTGGTTCTTCGTTCTTCCCGACAGAAACAGGTCGTGTAGATAGTGTAGAACGTGTGTCCCGACGGACGGGGCTTCACAAAAGTAACGCAAGAACTCTTGGTGACGAACCTCATAATTTTTAATATTGGTCAAAGATTTAAAAGGAGTCACCTGTAGTTGACACCTGTACTGCCCCCATTCTCCGAACTTCCACATGGCTGCGGTAGCCGAGTAGCCAAGATTTCGAGCTCATGGCCGGCATTGTCAAGTCACGGGTTCAAATCCTAGTGCTGTTGCTCATCCGGTATAGTGGTTAGCGCCGCTGAATGCTGTGCCGTGGAGCCTGGATTCGAATCCCGGGGAAGGCATGGATGTTTGTAAATGTATAGTGCCTCCTTCACGACTTGGAGGTACTCTAAGCAGCTGAGGTTGGTGGAATGAAATTAGAAGTAGGAGGCCCCTGATACCCACAGGGTATTCTCCCTCAGAATTGGGGTGGAAACGAACAAAAGTGCTCGTGTACAAGGTGCTCAAGGCTACGCATAACGACAGGTGTACAATTTAGCCCAAGGTTGGGCAGGCGTTTCCAGAGTACGGGCTACTTCTAACTTCTTCAAGGTGTTGCGCGTTCCACCCAGTCTCTAGTCTATCTGGCAACGATCGACTTAATGCCCACCCCTGGTCTAGCCTTTTCCATGTTGAATTTGTGGGAAACCCCCTGGGTTCCACCCTGGTCACTAAGATTAATTTGAGGTAAAGAATGACCAGACGCCATTTGTATAATAATAACTTTTATTTATTCACTTGTTCAGATATCAAAAATTTAATAACAAATAGTAGGCTTTATGTCTACGTCAAAAATGGATTTACCTTTAATATTAACTTAAATTATGAAATAGGAAATTAACCAATAAGTACGCGCAATATCAATAAGGTTTACCTGAGAAATACACGCAACTTGAATTATTAGCTTTCGTTAACTTAAACTAATTTTCTTAAACTAACGCTTGTGGTAAGCGACATTAAACCAGAATATATCACCTGGTAGTACTTATGATCTCTCCAGGTATATTAACCTCCTAAGGTTCCTTCGCTAAATATTAACAGCAATGATCCACTATCGTAATCCAATTGAATCTTATAAACTTTGTCACTACTGCTACTGGTTCAATAGCCTTCCTCTCCGCTAACTTACAACGCTCTACTTAATTATCCTATCCACTTAACATATCCCGTTTTCTCCTTTTAGAGTTGATTGGAAATATTCGCGAATTTACAATCCCCAATAAACGCCTAAGAATATTAGTGGAGAGGTTCCGTAAAGATTCGTCACAAATTTCGTGGGCCCTGATCTGGCACATGCCAAGATTGATTTGATTTAATATTAACGTCACACTGTTCAGCTACACGAGGGCTTTTGGCGATGGACCACGTAATTTTGAACCATGGTCAAGTGACGTGGACGACACCTGAGTTGGCACCACCTCTCCTAACTACCACACCACACCAACGGGAGGACATTTCAGCTCTCGGCAGATTTAACGTGCATCGCTGCCCTACACGGCGGGTCTTTAGTGGTACTGGACTCGAACTCGTGACACTGATACATGCCAATCAGGTGGCATTAGTAACAACAACAATCCTGGTGCCACTGAAAGACCCCGTATAGTCCGTTAAATTTGTCGATGCTCATAGTTCTCCCATTGGCCTGGTGTAGATGTTCGGAGAGGGAGGAGTTCGAGCGTCACGCAATTCCCTGATCTACAGTCGGACTCTCATTTTACAAATCTCTATTTTGCGAATTTTTTCCTGGAACCAAGAATCTGATATATTGAAAGATGAATTAATATTTAATGAATTTTCTACATAACGAACTGTTTTTCGGGATTTAGCGAATTCGTTAAATAGAGGCCCGACTGTTTTTCTTTTCTTTGTACAGGCGAGTAGAAATTGGAATTTGTATACCTTTAATAACCAGAGTAGCTAAGTGGTCACTGTTGAGAGTCGCATGCTCGAGTTCTTATTTCTCATCAAGCGGTAAGATATGAATTGTAGCATATTTAACTGAAATTGTCTTAAAATTGTTCAATGGTGTTATATTGCACACAGGTGCCAACTTAAGTGTTGACTTCTTGATTTAATTTTATTAGGATTAAGATACCCGTCCACAATAGCTTTCGGGTTGCGTGGAAAAAACATGCGACATAAATTCAAAATGTATTTAACCTCACCTTGAAAATATTTTTAGCTTCGTATTTTTTAAATCGAATTAAAAAATTTTTTTTGTTCTTGTATAAATAATTAATTTATGTATGTACAAGGTGATCAGAATTAAAACACCCCTACTCTGAGCTCTCTATACATCGAACTACTCAGTGTAGAGGCTCCAAAATTGTTGAACATACTATTCAAGACATGGGGAAAAGGATTTAGCGAAAAAAATTCGTTCCAGAAACACCGATAGATGGCGCTGTGTAACAGAGAATATACTAAAAAGACACAAAATACACATTTGTAACACATTTTATTCGATCGCACCAAACATTCATATCTTATCGATGCAGGGAATGCTGCTCAATATGGTTCCCTTCTTCAAGATGTAAAATCTGCAGTCTGTGGAGAGTTTGTTCAACTGCTGATTGTAATTGGTCGACAGAGATGCTTCTCACATGCAGAGTGATACTGTCCTTCAAATCTGCCAAGGTTATCAGACGTCCTCGAAAAACAAGATTTTTTTATATATCCCCACAGCCAAAAGTCACAGGGATTAAGATCTGGAGAACGAGGTGGCCATGCTGTCGGAAACACACGACTAATCACTCTATTATTAGTAAAATGTTGCCGAAGAAACTTCTGCACACAGAGTCCAATGTGTGGAGGCGCTCCATCTTGCATGAAGGTAATTGAATCAAGACATTGGTGTTGTAGCATTTGGTGCGCTACAAAATTTTCAAGCATGTTTTTGTACCTCCTGGCCGTCACGGTGCAGGTCACAGGGCCATTGCGAGTAGTCTCTTCGAAAAAGAAAGGTCCAAGAATGAATGTGGCTGTGAATCCACACCAGACTGTAACTTTCGGTGAGTGAAGTGGAATCTCTTGGAAGGTGCGAGGGTTTTCCGTGTCCCAAATGCGACAGTTATGGGTATTGACTGTTCCACTTAGATGGAAATGCGCTTCGTCACTCCATAGATTTTTCCACGGCCATGATGCATCCACTTCAACTCTAGCCAGGAATGTCAATGCAAAGGTCAGTCGCATCTCCCTGTCGTTGGCCATCAACTGCTGATTGTGACGAATTTTGTACAGGAAAAAATGCACCACTTTTCTCAGTACATTCCACACCGTGCTGTAGGGAACACCCAAGTGTCGTGATACTGCACGGGCACTACTACAGCCTATGACGTTATCCATTGATTGATCAACAATAGTGGTGGCAACATCTTCAACGACATCTGAACGGGTCGATTTGCGTCCTCGACCAGGCTGAACACCAAGATGTCCAGTTTTCTCGAATCGAGCGATCATTCTCTTTAGAGCTTGTGGAAGTAATGGTCCTTTGCGTAAATTTTTAAGTCGACGAAACTCCCGAAGTGCAGCTGCAGCATTTCCTTTGCTTTCATAAAACATGCAAAGCGCGTTCTGGCAGCGTGACAGCCATCAATGATAAGAATGACATTTTCCCAGTTTCATCCCTTTTTATGCCAAGAACATAGCTGCAAACCAAGGGTTTATGCAAATTTTTGTGCTTACAGGGCGAAATTTCAATTACATTGACAGTTTAAGTTTCTTCACTTTTTTAATCTTTTTTTTCATATCAGCAATAGAAATCAAAAAGGAAAATTACATATTGCATGTGTTTTGTTTTTATTTTTTGTGATAATTCTTTCCTTTTTTCAGATTATCTGGTGTACAGCGCCATCTATCGGTGTTTCTGGAACTATTTTATCCCCACGTAATCCGTTTCCCCATGTCTTGAATAGTATGTTCAACAATTTTGGAGCCTCTACACTGAGTAGTTCGATGTATAGAGAGCTCAGAGTAGGGGTGTTTTAATTCTGATCACCTTGTATATATGTCTGTAAACACGCTTTTTTCGGATTTTATATAAACTATAAAGCCCATTAAATAAAAAGTTGAAAAGATGACGCATGAAGTGAGATTATTATTATTTTATTTTGCTATGTTCATCTTCAAGAATTTTAATGTAAATGTTGCTGTTTCTGCAGAATCTACAGACTTATTTTATGTCTGGTAATAAAAGTTTTACTCTACTGTGTCTGAGGCAATATTAAAAATTCAGTACTTAGAAATGAAAAAACTGCAATGCTGTAAAAATGTTTGCAGTTTGCAAATAATTTTTTTGATGCTAAAAGGTTATTCGTAGACACACACAATTATTTCTAGGTGTTAATATTCTTTTCTTTTGTTAAAAGATGTTATTTGTTCAAAATAAAAATTTTTCACCTTAAGACTTTAGAAAAATAAGGAAAAATTTTAGGAAAAGTTTAGTTATTTTATTAAGTAATTACAATGGCAAAATATAATTATTAGAGTATGGTAAAAGTACATTCATTGTTTTTGAGAAGGAATTAATTTTCAAACAACTTTTTTAATGATTTATATGATTTTGAATTACCCTTTTGTATAAACATTATCAATGGCTTACATGCATAATCTACTTAAAATCAATTCATGCTTATCGCATTTTAGTTTGAATCTTCCTCAATAACATATCGTTGCAAATTTGTATGGGGAAAAAGGAACCGAGACGACTGCAATTATTTGAAAAATAACAGATTTATTTATAGAGACATATAAACAGATGACTACAGCAGGACAAATCATCGTGTATACACAAAGAAATATCATAAGATTATTTACAACAGTGCAAATCACACTCGTTATAATCACATTTTACAACGTTCCAGAAATGGTTTCGTAAACAGTTCTACTAGTTTTAGAACTTAGACAGAGAAATTCTTTCTCTTATCGCAGTCAAAGCTCACTGACTTGGTCCTTGTCACAAAGCTCCCTATAGCCTCTGGGAAATTTACAGAAGTTTGATCTCAGAGACTTCTAGATAGTTCCTTGGCGATATCATATTTCCCCCGAATTGTCGCTAAAGAAGATTAAATTGTCAATTTGGCTACCCTGGTCAAATCTTCTAGGGTCTTATGTTTAAGTTCATGCTGGGAAGCGAACTTTGGTACATATGTCGTTCAATACATTCAAATCCCCGCTAATAATAATTTTTATACAACTATTCATATTTACAACTGATGCCTCTAGTTATGTGCGCTATTGGCACAACAATCGTTGCCTTAACAGAGGAAGTCCGCTTAATTATGCTGAAAGCAAGGGATGGTCACATAAAGAAGTAAAATATGTCTCTCGGATGTTGCTGCGTCGTTCTATGAACGGGTCTTTTTCAATACCGAATTATCCTCATACACTCTAAAGGGCACTCGCCATCCAGAATATCTTAGGCAGCTTGCTTTGGAGACTATTCATAATGTCCCGTGTGACGCATTACAGATCTATACTGATGGCAACATGGGTGTAGGCGCTGTCTCGGGCAGTGGAATTTTCATCAAAAGGGAGAATGTAAAAGAAATCCTTTTCTGGCAGAACTCTTAGATATAGAGGGGGCTTTTTTTGAAATTTTGCTTTACTGAGAGTGTCAATACATATATTTAGATATTCAGTAATAGCCGCAGCTCTATTCAGCATCTATCTGAATGGTGGAGGCATGGTGACAGAACGACAACGAGTATTGTTCAGCTATTAAGATATCCGACTACCCTAAAATCATGATTTGTTTCAAAAATTGACAAATTTTGTTTATGATTTTATTTTATTGGCCATCATATAAGCTTAATAAAAATACCAAGTTTTTTTTTTTTATTTTCCATTCACTAGAACAAAAATTACAAGTGTTTTAGTAAAAGCAGATGCCATAACTTTACACAAGGTGTCAAACTTTAAAATGCGTTTTACTCGAAATGTGTTTTTTTGCGAAAAGTTCAAACGGGGACAGATAATAATAAATAAATAATAATAAATAAATAAATAATAAATAAATAATAATAATAAAATAATTTGCTGGAATTTTTTGTGTATGTTCTGTATAACAGTAGAAGTGTTTTGACCATGAGATTTATCAATCACTGCTTAATTTCAAAATTTACAGTCCTTTATGAGAATATAATCACTGTCTTTTTAAGCAATTTCGTTTAATCACCAAGATAAAGTGCTCTAGTTTTTGTAAAAATTGAAATATCTCTTATCCTGAAGGTCATTTCAAACATGAATAATAAAGTAACACATCAAAATTGAAAAATTGAGAATTTTCTCATAAATTTTTTTGTACAGAGCGGGCCCCGTTTATGTAATTCTTTGTACATTTTTGCCAGTTTTTTCCCATTTTAATAATTGTAAAAAAATTTTCTGCTTTCAATTTTAAGATTTTTTCCTTAAAATATACTAAATAAATCTAAAAATCACAAAATAATCCTTATATTTCCATTTTCCCCCAAAAAAGTTGTCGCTAGTAGTCGAATACCTTAAATAGCTTGAGTGCCAGAGTTAAGTTTTTTTTTTCAGTGGGTACCGTCACAGGTGAATGTCTGAGGGAATGAGATTGCAGATGGTTTGGCCCGTGAGGGCTGCCATTAAGATTATATGCAGGGTGGCTGCCTTACTTTTTCAGAAATTGCTACACGAGTCAAACACGATGTCAATTCCTCTTGAAAGCAGGCCTCCATACATGTGAGTGGTATGAATTGATTGATTTATTGAATATTAACGTCGCACTGTTCAGCTACACGAGGGCTTTTGGCAACGGACTACGTAATTTTGAACCACGGTCAAGTGACGTGGATGACACCTGAGCTGGCACCCCCTCTCCTAACTACCACACCAACGGGAGGACGTTTCAGCTCTCGACAGATTTAACGTCCATCGCTGCCCTACACGGTGGGTCTTTAGTGGTACTCGGCTCGAACTCGTGACAAGGCAAGCCACGATCCGATACCTATACCACTCGGCTACCGTGGCCACATGAGTGGTATGAAGGAAACCATCCTGGAGCTGCTTTGCTTGGGACAGGCAGTAGGCGAGAAGAAACTACTCTTCCTAGGTTTCGTAATGGGCATACTCGAGCTCAACGGCATGTGGCGGGTCTTAAAGTTTACCCTTCTTGTCCGAATTGCAATGTGACCGAAGCAGCCCCTGCCCACATCTTGGCTTGTATTGGTTGCCTTAAGAGCCAGTTGCTCTCAAGCCCTACCACAGTTCTTCAATATTTAAAAACGCACGGGTTCATGGACTTGATCTATCTTGTTTCTATCGTTCAACTTGGATAAGAAACAACAACAACACACACACAATTGATATCACACACACACACACACAAAAAAACGTGATTAATAATTTTTAATTAAATTTTAAGAAAGATAAATTTTTCACTCAATACTTTGTCTATATATATATATATATATATATATATATATATATATATATATATATGTTGTTATATATATATATATATATATATATATAAAAAAAAGTATGTATTATTTATCAAAAACAAGAAATAATAGATAAAGAACATAACAAGAAATAGCATAATAAAAATATAAAAGCTGAACACGAAGAACAAAATTATAGAGAAATAAAAGAACTACAAAAAAGCAGAACCTAGCGAGTCAGAAAGCAATTTCGGACTTAGAACCGAATAAGTGGGGTTAAACTAGTTTAAAGACGCCAACCTTCCCCCTTTGCAACTCGGTAGGAAAACCAAATAAAATAAAATAAGCAAAACTTCAGAGTAAGGATAATATAACTGCATATATATATATATATATATATATATATATATATATATATATGCAGTTGAATCTTAAAACTATTTAAGCAACAATTAAATGAATATTTTTGAAATAAAAAATGCATTATACAAAACTAATAACGATTAAGATCAAGTGGAGTAGTTTATTGAATTACTAATTATTATTTTTTATGCTTCTAAACTTGAGATTAATCAGAAATATTTTAATCTTTTATTTTTGTTGAGTATTATTTCTCATCGAACAATTTTTTTTTTTTTTTTTTTTTTTTACCAATCGGATTATTTCAATTATTTTTTATTTGTCGAAATTTTATTCATACAAATACTCGTTTTTCGAGTTTCTGTCTCTGATTATTGTAACATTTTTGAATCTTACAATGGATGCATTGTGGATTTTATTGTTCACAGAAAAGAGAATTTCTTATATATTTCTTTCAAACTTTATTCGCTTTTGCGGGGGTTTAAACTTTTTTTTTTTTTTTTTTACATTTCTTTAAGAGCTATTTAGTATTTATTTATTCTGCATGTTCTTTCTGAACACAATAATTTATTTAAGAATAATGTAGAAATGTAAAAATTTTATCAAAATCGTATCATTGTTTTCAAATGTATCGTTCAAATCTTGTTGAGTGAGTGAATATTAATGCCGCACTGTGTTCAACTACACGGGGGCTTTTGGCGACGGACCTCGTAATTTTGAACCATGGTTTTAAATCTTGTCGAATCTGTTTGTTTACAACGCACTACACTGGTGTGCAAAAATTAAGGACGAAATCGAAAAATTTGCATATCAGCTGAACGAAGAGGCAGAGCGGACAGAAAGACCAATCAGGAGATTTAAGTAAGGTGATGTACGGTAGCACATGCGCAGATATGCAGGTAGACGTAATGGGGGAGTGTCTGAGTAATATAAAGCATGTTGTCGGTGTAAGATCAGTATTTCTGGCAAAGAGATTGCACGCCGTATAGCAGTTAAAATCACACCGAGTTGCTGCCTCAGCGAGAAATGGCGAATAATCAATCTGTTAGACGACATCTGGATGCTTTTACCCGAGGTCGAATCATTGGGAAGTTGGAGGAAGGCCGCAGTATGACAAGTGTGGCTGCAGAGTTCGGAATTGCTCACAGCATCGTTTCACGACTTTGGAGACAATTTCAAACTACAGGAACAGCTGTCCGGGGGTTCAGTAGTGGTCGTCCACGAGGAACCACACCCGTAGATGACCGGTACATTGTCTTACAGGCCATAAGAAACAGGCGGCAGACAGCGGGAGAAATCGCTAGACACACGACACAGGCGACTGGACGACCGATATCGCGTTTTACCGTGGCCAGAAGACTGTACGGTGGTGGTCTGTTTGCACGACGCTCTGTACGGTGTGTACCTTTAACGCTTGCCCATCGGAGAAGGCGTTCTCTGTGGTGCCGGGAACCCCGGAATTGGAGAGACAATGAATGGGGACGAGTACTCTTTACAGATGAGAGCAGATTCAGTTTGAGTAGCGATTCTCATCGCATACTCATCTGGAGAGAGCGGGGAAGCCGCAATAATCCCTCGAACATCATTGAAAGGGACAGGTATGGAGGTCGCGGTGTTCTCGTTTGGGGAGGCATCATGCTTGGTAGTCGTACAGACCTTCACATCTTCGACGCAGGTTCAGTCAACGGGACCCGTTATTGTAACGAGATTCTTCTTCCATATGTGCGTCTTTTTAGAGGCGCTATGGGTCTGCAGTTCCTTTTCATGGACGACAATGCACCATGTCATCGCACAGTAGCTGCCGAACAGCTCTTAGAGAGTGAGGATATTGAACGTATGGATTGGCCTGCACGATCTCCGGATCTCAATCCCATCGAGCATGTATGGTATTTTCTAGGCAGACGCTTGGCAGCTCGTACCTTACCACCAGTAACGATTCGGGAGCTTCGATTGGCGCTGCAAGACGAATGGGCAGCAATGCCTCAATAACTCATTGACACCCTCATTCTCAGCATGGGCAAACGCTGTGAAACCTGCGATCTGATTTCTCTTTTAGTAAGTGTTGCTTACATTACACATGTCCTTACGTATTGGGGATCTTACGGTATTAAATGTGTTGATTTGGAAAGCTTTTGTACAAAGTTATATTGAAAAAACCGTCTCGTCCTTAATTTTTGCACACCAGTGTACTTGTTTTTACAAAATTACGTTTGTAGAAGCAATGTATGATATTATGGATATGTCGCAAGAAAATAATGAAATCCCTAAGGGAGATGGAAAAAAAGATAATTCGGATGAAATTATTTCACAAAATTATGTTCCAGGCTTAATGACAGTGCAGTTGATGCATTCTTTTTGTAAGATCACATTTCAAAAATTTGTACTAGTATCACAGACTGAATAGCGATATTTACACTTTTTTTGTAATTTAAATAAATAAGATGCTCCTTTACTTTTTTTTGGTGCGTGTTATTTATATACTGTGATAATTTATAAGTTAAAAATTGTTTTTTGTGATATTTACACTCTCTAATAAACCTGGCAAATATAAAACAAAGAAACACCAGCGTTTTCGTACTTTTTCTAAAATTTCTAATACCGGTATTAAGATCTAAAAAATACCGAATACCGGTATTGAACTTTTGGTCCGATACTGCAATACCTAGATGCAAGTATGAAAAGGGAGAAAATTTTATATGCAGCAGATGACGTAAGCAAAATTATATAATTAATAACTTGTTCTTTTACATTCTTCTATAATACATTCATTTTTAAAAAAATGTTGTTTAACAAACGTATTGGATGGCAAGGAAGGCAACACCACGGGGATAAATGGTGACGCCGGCACCAATTCCAAAATCAGCTGCGACAATGGGTGTGACAAATCATTTTCGAAATATGATACCGACGCTATAGATTCATATATAATTTTAAAGTTTTTACTACAGGTAAAATAAATTGATTGTTAACTTCTTATTAAACTAAACACAAGGGCGCAACACCCCATGAGGGACATGGCCTACTGTGCCCATCTCAGTATACGTGACCGTTGCACTAAGGTACATGAGAGGATGTTCCGATCAGGTGGTCAGCGTGACGCGAACCACCCAGTGTTCAGTTCCCAAGCAAGATTGGTACTTATATATCGACCCACTGAAGGGTTGAAAGGCTAAGTCGACCTTGCCCAGCCAGAGGATGGAATCCCCATACATGTGGTGTGTAAGCGTGATAATCTACCACTCGGCCACTGAGCCTCCAGCTTTTTATTATTTCTCAACTAAACGAAAAAAACTGAGTTTTTTAAGTATCGGATATTGCTGAACCTCTTACACAATTTTTTTCTATTTTGTTCTCAAAAACCTTTAGAGAATTTGGGGTGCAGCTTAGAATCGATGACAACATTTTTTCACAAAAACATTTTGAGAATTTGGGGTGCGGCTTGGAATCGATTGTAATACGGTAATTTAACATTAGAATTTTTTTGTATGAAAATTCCTCACTGAAACTTCAAGGAAGACAGACTGATCTATTACATCCGGGGTAAGCATTACGTCGATCGCGATCGACAGGTGGACCGTTAAGATGTTTTTGGGTGACCGCCTGAAGATGTGAGTAGCCAGTTATTATGTACGGAAATATTCAAGATTGGCTGACAATAAGCAAACTAAGTATTCTGACTATAAGAACGAAAATTAACTTACGATGAAAATGTTTTATTTCTTAATGTATTTGGAATTGCTTAATAATAAATTCATAGTTTCATATTATACACTCATGTCCATAAATTAAGGATAATTCAGAATCACACAGAATTGAACTCTAAAATAAAAATTTCACCTGTAGAATTATCACACACATCTTGAAAAAGAATATGCAAATTACAGGAAACCACCAGGTGGCGCGGATAGTTCGTCAAGATGACGAGAGTGTAAGAGAGGGGTATATAAGGAATGGTGGCAATTATTCTTCACAAGCGCTTTAAAAGCCTTTCAGTGCAATAAACGCATAGTTATGGCACAAAGGAAGCATTTGGACGATTTTTTACGTGGTAGAATTATTGGACGACTGGAATGTGGACGTACCCAGATGGAAGTATCCGAGGAACTTGGAATCGCCCAAAGTGTCATCTCCAGGTTTTGGCATCGATTCGAAGACGATGGCAATGTGAGTAGATGTTACAGCACAGGTCGCCTCCGAGTTACCATGCCGAATGAGGGCTGGTATATATTTGGCAGTTACTGCCAAAAGAAACAGACGGAGCACAGCATCAGACCTGTCTCGTCAGCTCTCTTCAGCTACCGGTACGACAGTTTCAAGGCAGACCGTGAACATACGCTTAGGGCACATTGGTCAATATACTCGTAGGCTTTTCAGATGTGTTCCACTTACCGCAACTCACTGTCACCTGCGATGAACCTGGAGTAGAGAGCATGCATTGTGTACACCACAACAGTGGTCTTGTGTGATGTTTTCCGATGAGTCCAAGTTTAGTTTGCTGTCTGATTCTCGCCGGACTTTAATATGGAGAGAGGCAGGTACCCGTTACCACCAAGAGAACACCATTGAACGACACCGTTACGGTGGTGCAGGATGGCTCGTTTGGGGAGGAATTATTCTTTGTTCCAGAACTGACCTGCATGTTCAGAGTGTAACGATGACAGCCCACATCTATCGGTATATCATTCTGGAACAACATGTACGTTTGTTTCGGGGCGCCATGGATATTGAATTTCTGTTTATGGATGACAACGCCCGTCCTCCCCGTGCAAACATTGTAGACGAATGCCTTCAATCGGAGGATATCACCCGTATGGATTGGCCAGCATACTCACCGGACTTGAATCCAATAGAGCATGTGTGGGATATGGTTGTCCGATGAATTGCAGCCCGTCAACCCTCTTCCACCTGTCTACCGGAACTTCGAAGGGCATTGCTTGATGAGTGGTGTAATATTCCCCAAGATCAGATTGATAATTTGATACTCAGCATGCCTAGGCGTTGTAAGGCCTGTATTGCATCGTTCGGGAGACATACTCCGTGTTAACCATCATACTAACCATGTTATACTGTTTTTTGTAAATAGTTTCTTTTTTGAAATTTGCTCCAGGGAGTAAAAATCGCAATTTTTATTAATTATGTCAAACATATAGCACCATTTTTGCTCTTTACCTTTTGTTTAATAAATAGATTTTACAAATAAGTCAAATTTGTTTTGCTTCTGTCTCTTTCTTTGCCTGAACTTCATTATCCTTAATTTATGGACATGAGTGTATTATTTGTGGTATTATTAAATATTATTGTATGTTGTGTTTTGCTTTAAACGCGGTTTTAAAAGTGTTAGTTTATTTTTATTTTGGTTCTGTAGGTAAAAGTACAGATTCCATATTTATTATTTAGTTGTAATAAATATTGTAGACCTTTTCGTTGCCTCACCCCACCAACGACACTGAGCAGTGGAGCATACAAGGATTTTTTAAGGGGGGGAGCGAAAGTTTACCAATCTCGTATTATACCCCCAAAACAGCCAAACATTTTTTTTTTTATTTTGCCGATTATCGGGAACAAAAAAAAAGTAAAATAATAAATTACTAAATAATAATTAAGATTAATTAATAAAAAAATTATTAATAACACATATTTAATTAAAATTTACGTATTATATACATGCAGTGGCGCACACAGGAATTTTTCAAGGGGGGTTCCGGGATCGAAAGTTCACCATTCTTGTAACGTGCTCCATTTGATTTTGTCGATTTTCGGGAACAAAACACAGTAAAAAACTAGTTTTTGAATAAATAATTAGCTTTAATTAATAAAATTAATCATTAATAGCAAGTAATTAATTAAATTTTACGTACTATATACTTAGAATTATAAACAATCGGAAAAAAATCAAGGGCTTTGGGGGGGTCGGACCCAGGACCCCCTGTGTGCGCCACTGTATACATGTAATTATAACCAATCAAGAGAAAAATAAATGGCTATGGTGGAGTGCCCGGACCCGTGAGCCCCCCTTGTGTTCACCACTGACACTACGTGGACCGCAGCCCCCTGAAAAACTTAGAAGTAGCCCGTACTTTGGAAAAATCTGCCCTCCCATGTATTACATAATAATACACACACAATTAGATTTCCTTAAATTACGAACAAGCATACTTATTTATCGGTCCTCCTTTGAAAAAAGCAGAAATCTATAAGGAATGCTGAAAAATTGTACAAATGTTTTGAAATATGTCCTTGTTACTACTCTTCAGTCGAATTAATGCATGTTGTGGAAGAAACTAGTGGTATATTATTTTCTGCTTCTTTCACAGTAAAAGAATTATCTTCGTCGATAAGAGAAGACTAAGCAACAAACAACAAGTAATATATATATAAACAAATTAAGTTAATTCCTACTCAAAACAAAGAAACAAAAATTTTATTTTAGTTAATTAAATTTAATTAATTTATTTATTTTTGTTTAAAACTGTTTATACATCAAGTGTCATCCATTATAAGTTTAAATAAAAAGAATTTAAAAACTTAGTGGATGGAAAAAAAATAAATGTTTGAAGCCGAGAAAAATTCGTTAGAAAAAATTACTGGCACCATCTGTTGCAGCTAGCTCGAACTTCGTTAGAAATGACGCAGAATAAATTTAAAATTAAAAAATAAAATCTCATTAATGTATTAATATTTGAAAAAAATCTGTAATAACATGAAGTGTCCTCCACTGCAAGTTAAAAAAAATGTATTTAAACTTGAATGGATGAATAAAAAGTATTTTATTCACGATTGAAAATTTGAACAAGGTAGATAGATGTATATGTTTGTATAAGGAGACAGTGAACTATATATAATAGTAGGAATTGAATAAAAGTCCTTTGTTTGTTTCAAACTTTTTAATCATTTTCAACGAAAAATTTAAATTGTATTTACTCTTTTTTTTTTTTTTTTTTTTTTTTTGCTTTCTGTACTTACTTTTACTTTCTTCTTTGCTTTTGCTTCTACATTCATAGAAGTATTATTAGTATTATTTTATAAAAGCTTTGACTAACTAATGACACATCTAAATTGTAAAGTTTGTATTCTTTGTAAGCATCTCGATGAGTAAAAATGAAATTTGCATGAAAATTACAAATTTTAATTGTATGTTATTTAAAAGGATCTGTATATATAAGTTTATCCTAATGAACCATTTAAATGTTGATTTTTAATGTAATTATACATAATTATCAAAAATGGAATTATATAATCTTATAGATCTAAATTAATAGTTAATAATTTGTTACATTTAATTAAACTATGTATGATAAAATACATCTAACTTACAATAAAATTGGAATTCCTCAGATAATTTTCAAGTAATACTCTCTAAGAATTGTAGATTATACAATTTTTAAAACTTTATATGCGATTTTAAATCTCTCAAGCATCTTAGAGATCTCTAATAACTTGTAACATTAAGTTTTTCTAACATCAATTTATACTGTTTTTTATATTAATATAATTATATTGAAGAGGGGTACATATCACTTTTCTGCGCAGTCTCTGTAATTCTTTTTCTATAAATTGCAACAACAATGCACAAATTTAAATGTCTCATAAAATTCTACGCCAAAGTAAAAGACAAGGTTAGAAAGCTCCAAATTTTCACTGAAGTTCGCTGCTTTTATCACAGCAATTTAAAATCGAAATCTGTTATTCTTTTTCAATAAATTATTTTTTGTATTTTATTACATAATGACTTCTTAAAAAACTTTTTTTAAGTATATATATATCAGAATATAGTTTACTTTAAACTACACTTTAGGTGAATAATTTTATTTTTATACAGACCGAAAAATAAATTCGCACTGGCGCGCAAATTATATCTTTCCTTGTCTTCCCTAAGCGGCTCAATGAACAAGAGAAAGAGAAGAATCCTGTTTCTCTCCTTTGCAACTTAGTTCGCCGGAGAAAGATTTAAGGGAGTCAGGGTTAGGAGAAGAAAAGAGAGAGAGAGAAAAGAGAGAGAAAATCTTTACTGAGAGAGGAGCGCGCTAGATGATTACTGTGACGTCAATCCATCTGGCCAATCAGAGGCCACAGGACCTAACCCACTTACGGAGGGGAATCCAACACTTTTCAATTTCATTCCACGCTGTAAATCAGAAATTTTAAACTTTAAAAAAATACTATTTTCATTTCTAATCACTCAATGATTTTATGTGTGAAATATTAAAGTTATGGGGTTTGTAATAATTCAGATACAGGTTCTACTAACCGGCTGATCCGCTTTTCGTTTCAGAGTGGACATATCTTGCAGTGCTGTCGACTGCAGCGCCCTCTAGTTTCCCTTCCGCTGATATTGTTTGCGGTCTCTCGCTCTCACGGCGAGTTGGACACAGTACATGAACAGTGATGGAGGTGCAAGAAGTTCTGTGAGAATTTCTGCCGCTTTTGTTTGAGTTTTTGCCCCTCCAGTGTTGAACAGTGGTATCCTTCTACAGATGGGATGAAGAGGGATACATGGAGAGATACTAACAAAAACTAAACAATTATGATAGCAGGCATTTACCGGGCCCAAACGTTCATCGTTTTGTAGCCCTGTGGTTACTTTAAGTCATTTCTGACTTAAAACGATCGTGGCCGGCGATATTACAATTACTTTAGTGAAATGCTCAGATACCTGACGCATAAACTAAAAACACAATCACTGAATGAAGCCGATTCGTATCCGTCTAAGGTAAGTTAAAACAAAAAATATATGTATACCAACTTTTTTATTTTCACTTTTTTTTGCTGCTCTCCCGAAAGAGTGTTTCCTCACTTTTCTACCGGTGCATAGGTTTCGTATTCACGCGCACATTTAGCAGCTACATCGCGCAGCCGAGCTGTCATGGCTGACAGGACAGGTATACTATTAATTCAGATTGATTAAAAATAAGCGGTGGTGTACTCTATTCGCACATCTGTACAGTACTGCACACATCGCGAACGTCACATGTCGTGAAACTGACTCGGTAGTTAGGAGTTCATGGTCATACCGGAGTACCGTACTCGGAACCTGTACTGAACGATCGGCGTTTGTATAAACAATCTTTTCTCGTCAGCTTTCGATTTGTTAAAAAAACAGACAGTGTCTGTCTATACCTTGTACATTTCCTGGATTATTATATGTTACATTTGTTATTAGAATGGTTTTAAACCAAGACATCGCTTGTCAATGTCAAGAGGTACGTGTATTGGAATTTTCATGAATCGTGCAATTTGTACGAAATCTCTTAAAAATAGATATGTTTATTTTTTGAAAAAAGATGTCATTCGGGTTATTTTAGCTCATTTTTCGTGATTAATTATTCTAAAATTGTTATGTAATTAGAAATGGAATTGTCTTGTGCATGTTACCGGTGTTCGATCTAGTCTGAAATTGTTCTTTGATAGATTTCTAAATAATATAAATTACTTATTTTGACCCAAATTATGAGAATTTCATTGTCAAAATTTGTATTAGTATATTTCAATAATATTCAATGGATAAATTTCTGAATTGGAATTTAGATTTTGTTCATTTGTCAGTCGAAATTTAGTAAACTTTCCGTAATAAGATTATTGTACGTACTCAAAATGGTTTTGATTAAAAATAATTCATTGTAGAGAGAATTTGGTTATGCTCTGAATTTTCTGAAATTGTTTTTCATGCGAATATTTTAGTGCGAAATTTTTTGTTTTGTTTTTGAGTTTGAAATCCTTTTTTCAAGTATCGGAATTATAAAGAAACTCGGAAAAGAGAGTTCGAGCAGCATGCATTTCAATTTCTTCGCCTAAGAATACTCATTCATTAAATAGTTTATCACTGAATAGTAAAAAAGAAGTTAATTCTTGAAAAACTTTTTTTAATTAAATGTTAAAATTGTTATAAAAAAATTCCTGTTATTGCTTAACCTTTTTTTTTTTTTTTATACCTTTTATAGATATTTAAGCCTCATAATTTAAATCCTATTATGGCAAAATCCTATTTCACACATATAAGAATTTGCGTTTCTAGAGAATTTTGCTTTACTATTATCAGTGTACAAAGCTTTCAAAAAATATTCTTTAGATTCATAAATTTTATACCATTTCAATGTTACTGAAATAACAAAAGAAAATATTCCCAGAAAAATCATCAATATATTTTATTGTAATTTTTTACACAAATTTTATACAGTAATTCTCATTTTAAAATGTGAAGTGCACATTTTTCAACAAAGTTTTACCCGTGATTTAGTTTGAACACTTTTTTCTCTCTCTCTCTCTCTCTCTCCTAAGTGATTGGACAAAATTGTAAAACTGTTTAAAAAAATTATATGACTTTTATGAAATATAATTATGTAATGTATATATGTTGTTGAATATTCAAACACATAAAGCTAACAATTAACACATCTTTTTTGTTTAAATTAACCACTCTATTATGATAATTATACATAAATTTTTTATCAGTATTTAATATTTAATAACTTTTGTGATCCTATCATTATGTAGTGATAATTATTTTAACTTATAATTGCAGTCTATTAGTGTTATATTGTAATTAGTATGTTGTTTAAAAATTATACTGAAAATTCTTTAGATTTTTTATTATATTTATAAATAGTATGTGACTATTTCTTTAATATTTCTCAGTTTATTTACTACTTTAAATTGTATAAATTGACCATTACGAATTTCTTGAATGTTTATACAGACTACTTTAATAGTTATCTTAAAATGTAGTAAGAATTCAATTCTGAATTTTTGCTATTTTCAAATGTGTGAATTATATACATATGGTTGTTATTTATATATATATTTAGTGCATCCCTAAATGTATTTTATTTAAGTTTGTATACACTGTACTGTGTTAGCTATGGAATTTTTTAAAATTTACGATAATTGCTGTAGTTATCAGATTATATAACTTTTTAATCTTGAAAGTACATATACATTTCTTATTACAACTTAAATAAAATATTTAATCTGTTAGCTAAAATATTGTTCTTTTATTTTTATTTTCATCATTATCCACATATTGATTTCTGCCAACACATATTTGATTTTAACTGTTGATTGATTTGTTTTGAATTATGTTTTATTGTACACGTTTTCATTTCTGTGTATATCCTAAATATGCGCAAACAATATATTTGATTTTCAAAAGTTTTTAAAATCTTGTAATGAAAACAAAAAAGAAATTATTTTATGATAATAGTTAATGTCTTTTAGAACTAAGATACATTCTATGTTTGCAAATGTGTTATTTCTGTAATATACTTCCTGATTGCAATTATTAAATTACAACTGCTTAAGTAATTTGTTTTTCTGCAATCTTATGAATAATAAAAATTTCTACAAACAAATTTTTGACTGTATACATTCATAGAACACATCTGAGGAAAATTTTTTAAAAAAGTAATTTTACTTGACATTTTAATGTTCAATTAGATTGTGTATGATACTTCTTGAAAATATATTATTTTTTTTTTCTCTTTCTGCTAAGTTTTGGTATGTAATAATATTCTATTCAGTATGTGTATATGTTTCAGATATGTTGTATTTTCTGGATGTTATAGTTTATATACATTTGATTAACTTTATTGAGAGAAATACATTTTTAGGAAATGTTTTTTGCTTTTCATTTTATGATTATTAAGAAATTAAGTACATCAAAGTTTCTTAGTCTAACTTGTCCTCTTAAATTAGCTATATTTTTGTTTATGTTGTATTGCTTATCTTTAAGATATGAAATTTAAACTAATTACAACTTTTTATGTTATTAGTTTCACTTTTTTTTATGTTGTATATTGTATCATTTTTCTTTGCATAATATCCTTCAATGAAAATTAAATACTCATACATTTTCTATGAGAAATAATGATTTTTCTTGAACAAAATGCTTATTACTAACATTTTTCAGTACTTTTGTATTATCGCAACAATGCCAACATTCAGGATAACTCCCCAAGTTGGCAACTGTGTTTCCGCATATGTTGAATGTGCTGAATTAGCAATCATGTGCTTCATTTCATATATTTTCACCAATAAGATTGTGATAATACACAAGTTTCTTTTTTCTTTCGTTACATAAAAGCTTGTTTCCATTACCTCATTAAAAACATGAGCATGCTTTTTTTTTTTAAAGAAAAATACCTATATGGTTGGTCTCTGTTATAAAATGTCATGTCTTACAATTACGGATGCACAATATGATTCGAATTTATTGCATATTTTTTTAAAGTAAGATTTTGAATTTAAAGTCCATGGAGAAAAGCTGATTTATTCCTATTCATTAAACTTGGTATGAGTTTTCTTTTACATTTATTGACAGCAGAGCAACCATATTTTTAATATTACTCTTTGAAAAATATATATTATCATGCATCTTTATTTGTGTTATATTTTAATGGCATCCTTAATTTTTGCATTGTATAAGAAATTAAAAATTTGTAGATTCTCTCTCTTATTGCTGTCATATCTTGTGCACGGCACATTTAGCTATGGAACTTGCATACAATCTGCTGTTAATATTGATCATACAGACTATTACTTTTTTATTTTTCTGTTTTGCATTTTATGTGGGATGGCAGTGATTCATTGGGCAGCATTACCTATAGTGTTAAAGATAATTAAGTATTAAAAAAAATCATTTTTAACAAAATAACGGGGTTTTCCCCTTTTCCTTTCAGAAACAATACTTTATTTATGGAATGCATTCTTCTGATGTCTTTTAATTATTTGTTTAATTTTTTGGAACTATTTTCAGTGGTACATAGATTTCTTATTTTCAAATTTTACACAGAGCTCATTTTTCCTAAAAAATAATTTTTTTTCATGCACTTTTATACCAGTATTTTTATGATAGAGTAATTTTTTTTTGTCAAAATTATTTGTGCATCTACAAATTCATTTTTTCAATGAATTTTTAAATATCTTTGAAATTAATACGATTTTCATTAACTATTTCTCTTAATAATTTGAATTGATAAAATGTTCTTGGGATATAAATATAATTTTATCTTAAGTATTACCTACTGTTTAAGTCACATTTTATTATTTTTTTCCAATAAAACTATTGTAGACTTATGCCTTTATCTTAAGTAAAAAAAAAATCATTCTATTTTTGAATTATTAAATTTCTGAGTATAAAGTAAATATTATAAGGTAGTTGAGAAATATTTTGTTAATATCTTTTTAGTGTGAATAGTATGTTAAGATAGTTGGTTGTGGAATTCCTCAGTATAATGTATATTCTAATTTTATATTTTATTATATACTATATGTATAGATGAAGAGCGATAGATGTAGATATTCTATTTTATGTAAATACCATAAATTAGATGGATAAAAACATTTTACATCTTGTCAATTTATAACAGAAACCCCATTTCCATCACATCAGAAGAAAAAATTAAAAATAAATAAATAATAATTAAGATTTTTGCCATTAGTAATTCTGTAAAATATATATTTGTCTTAGTTTTATATAGCCTTTAATTTCTTTTTGGGATTAAAATTCTCTTTACAGTGCTTTTTTAAAGCTTTATTTACACATTTAACCTCGTCATTAACCCCAAAAATAAGCGCTCAATAAAGACATTCAAAAAGTTTGAAACCCAGTATTTATTAAGAATTCAATTTCTATGTTAGAAATAGAATCGGAACAATATGCATATTTAAAAATAATGTTTAATTCTTTAATTTTTGCTGGCACTATATAATATGAAAACATCGCAATATATTACTCTTCATACTTTTTTTTTTTTTCGTAAATTCCTTATTAAAACAATTATTTCGGTCACTTAACCCAAATAATGCATTACAAAAAGCTTACATTATAATACTTTAGTTCTGACAAAAAAATCAATTGTTTCATTAATGGCAACATAGTATTATGGTAATTAAGGTGTGGTACCCCACGTCATTTTTAAGAACTCTGTATCAAGTAGCTTTACGAAATGAATATTCCACAACCAGTTTCAGAAAAACTGACGTCCAAAGCACTGCGTGTATTCAACATCGATTTGGAACGCAACTCCTAGCGCAGAAAGGTAAACGCGGTCAAGGTCAAGTACGATTGCTTTGACGGAAGGAATAGTGCTTTCGGAATTGTCTCCCTTTTCCTCTATATTCGTGGTTTAATTGATTATGAAATGCAGTTTTTCTTCATAATAATTTGAAATATGTAAAAGAATTAATTATCGGTATCCCATTTCATTGTGAAACGTATTTTCCGCCATTGTGTGTGTATTAGGGCTAATAAATAAAACAATTCTACAGCTCAAGCTTGATGACCAGTACGCTGAACTGCATTGTGACGATTTTAATCCAATCATTTTCAATTATAAATTGGAATACTGCACACTATTTACTATCATTATTTACAGAAGCGTACGTCAATACATTATTGTTTTTCGTTTAATATTGGAAAAATCTTTATTTTGAATACTTGCAGGCGAATGGATCTTTCCAATTTTTAAGCCTATTGAAGACCAATATATGGAATATTGTAAAGTTCCTAATACATAGCATGGGACATCGTACGATGAAGCTTGAGATTTCGAAAGTTGAGAAATCTTGAGTAATTTACGTCATCGGACTGTTTAACTTATGTAGTTCTAGTGTGAATATTAATTCAGGAAATTCAACCCGCTTAAGAAGTGATGTGAGAAAAACGTCATTAGCCAACCACATTGAAAAAAAAATGCTGTTCTGCGTATAATCCAAGGTCATAGAATGTCTGAATTGGTTTTGTCAATTGAAAAAAAAATGTTTTGCAAGAATTTAATTGATAAACTAAGATTGCAAGGCGGAAATACATTTTTTAAAAAGCAGAGAAAGTTTATTCATTGCATTTCGATTGATTACATCATAATATAGGATATGATTTTGTTCAGTGAAAGTAAAATTATTTTTTGAGATCCGGTATAGAGAAAGAATTACAATTGGATTTAGTTGACTGTAACTGCATTTTATCGCAGAAAAAAAAGGTCATAAAATGTTTTGTTTTATTAAAATAACATTTATATTTTGATTTAAATATTTTTGATTTAAAAGATGAACCTAGAATGGTTTTTAGTCTTTATTTTTATCTGTTTCTTTGTGTTTTTTAAATTTTAATTTTGGATATTATGAAACATTTTGAAATCGTCATGTTACTCTCATGATTTTGGCAATTGCTAAATTTGCAAGGTTTTTTTTTATTCGGTTTTCTGCATCATACACTTTTAGAAGTATATAATCATTTATATGAAAAGTAATAAAAGTATCTACTATTTCTCTTGTGAGGCAAAAATTTTCTGTTATTACACCTTATGGATCAGTTTCTCAAAATATAGTTTGGGAATCATAGAAATTTTAACATTATTTAAAAATTTCTAGCAATTAAAATTTAAAAAAAATCCGTCTGGTCTGCAAAAAATGGTAGTTCTTTGCATACTTTATGTTGAAATATTCGTCTGCTGTATTCTTTCTCAAGTATAATTCTTCATAAAGATTTTTTTTCTTTTTCCGTATTTCCTTTTATGTTGATTGAAAACATTTCGAAATCTGTGTATGTAGGTAGTATTGTAACAATATTTATTTGTTCGAGTAAAAAATATCGCTGGTGAAAATTCGGAAAAGGCTTATTTCAGGGTATATTAGCTTATTTTATTTATGTACTCTTCAGTTAGTAGGGGTTTTTTTTTGTTTGATAGGGGAAAAAATTCAATATACATTGATAATATAGCGATGTTTAGTGGTTCTTAATTCTAATGAAAAACAATAGTCACAGATTTTTGATTAATGAACAAAAATTTAATCAAAACGTTTATTTTTTTAAAAAAATTTTATTTTAATTATTTATTCGCTTTAGGATAATCAATATGTTCTATATAATAAATACACAAAACCCGTTAAAAATATTTTGTGTCTGTTCTTAAATTTTTCTTAATATGCGTTCGTTTACATTTATGCATAATTAAATGCAATTATATAATTTTAAATGTAATTTTTTAAAATTTAAATATAAATTAATTTTTAAGTTCTTAACAATTTTTTTTTTTTTTTCAATTTAGAATGATGATGACCACGATTCTGGAACAGAATCGGACGATGAGGGAGCCGATGCAGAAGAATTGGAAAAATGTAAGTTTTGTGTATTATATACTTACTATCTTATGTAGTTATAAGATATCGAGATAAATAATATTTTTTCAATTAATTCATTGGCTCTAATGAAAAATTTTCTTGGTATGAAGTCCTTTTTACAATAGAATTGTTTTATGTGTGACCTAGTTTAAATACCAAATTTCATCCATTTTTAATATTTTATTGAATTTATTCATTATTTTGAAGCAATCCTGAATACTTAACTCTGTCAAATGCATTGTTTTCTTCGTCGAACAGGAATCTGATATTTATTTTTAGAAAAACTCTTTGACTTTTCAGTTATTGTTTTTTTTAATGTTTAGTGAGAAATCATTTATTTTAAATGGAATACTGTTTTACCATTTAAAGCGAAAATATAATTTTTATTTCATAACTCAGCAGGTATTAGCATTTTTCTGCTTCCAGTTATGAACGCTGGCAAGAAGAATTTCCCTACTTTGAGTATATGAATGCTGGCATAGCTAGTTCTGAATGGGCCCTGTTTCAAAATTCCTTGGGGGGCTCTTTTTTGGGGCCCTTTAACATTTTACTATTTTTGCTTGCTCGTTTTGGAGCCCTTGTAGCTTGGGGTCCATTATCATTGACTGTAGTTACTCCTCTGTGTATGAATATTATCAATGGATTTGCTATTTCAAATTAGGTTTTATACTTGAAAGTCTATTCATTAGGTTTGTTCTTTTACATATTTAATTGATTTCATTATTTAAATGATTACTTTAAAGAAAAATCTTTAAAATTTTGAATTTGTGACATCTGGTCACAAATCTATTATCTTGATTTTAAATTCTCGAACATTCAGTTCATATGGTAGAAAATCAATTTCCCTGATTGCAATTTTTTTTTTTTTTTTCTGAAAAGAAAGAAGTTTTCTTTTTAGCATAATGTACTTATAATTTTCTGTTTTTCATTTGAAAAAGAGATATTTTTGAAAATTTCATAGAACTTTATAAAAATCTCCCTTCAGAAATATTGTTCATATATATTTTTTTAAAAATTCAGTGCATTTTGTAATGCACTTATAATATCTTTTCTGAAAAGTTTTCACCGTTGTTGCAAAGAGGGAACAAAAAAACCAAATTGTATTCGATAGCTCCTTATATATTTGTTTAGTTATGTTACTAATTTAATTATACCCTTGAATTTCCTTTATTACTTGAATAATTTTAGATTTTCAAAAAAAAAATTGCTTGATTTGATACAAGTGTTTTCAATATACGGTTAGTATAACTGAACAACCCCTTCTTCATAAAGAAGCAACTTCATGAAAGGTGATGTCCTTGAACTCATCTTTACTTTTAACAAGTAGTAATTCATCAAACTGAGAGCTGATTGATTGTAGTGTTGTCCATTCATGAAATACAGTGTAATTCTGAAACATATGTTTGCTGCTGAAATCATAATTTCGAATTTGAAATATTTTGATCATAAAAAGCTTCTTGTTTAATTATCAAGAGCTTCAGTAATGTTGGATTTGTTCCTAATGTTATGTAAAAAGCAAAGTCATTTAATATTTTAGTGTTTTTACAAAAGTAATTTGCATTGATTTGTAATTGCTATGCCCTTCCCCTTTATTACAATTTCTTAAAACCTTGCTGATTAAAAGGTGCTTTAAACAGAGATAATTTTAATATGTATAATGAAAATTGTTTTATTGCAGGTTGTGTTACAATTTCTAAGTTAATCAAAATGTATATGGCTTTTAATCGTGAAATCAGTGGCGTACACGAGAGCTTGTGAGGTAGAGGGTTAATCTCTCCATAGATCTACAGATGTTTAATTTTTACGATAGATAACCCCAGTGGTGTAACGGATAATATTGCCCCACCCCCTGTAAATTCGGGGTTTGTTCCCCAAGCCGGATCTTACAAAAGATTACGTACTTGGCGTCAGTCAGACTTTGGATCCCCTAGAATCCTGGGCCCCCAAAATCGGAGGTCGCGGGGGTGTACATTACGCCGCTGGATAACCCCTCGGCGCTTTTATCTACGTGTTTTTTAGAATGTAACCAGGCACGAGAGGTCTGTGTACGCCACTGTTTGAAATACTTATTTTCAATCTGCATTGTCTATCTTTGATCTCTTTTCACTGTTTATAATTTAGTTTAGTAAATTCATGTTACATTCGATGTTTCATAATTTATGTGAAAATATGTAGGCTGTTAAAAACTGAACCTTTTTTCTCGTATTGCCATACCTTTGAATTCTTGTCAAATTACTTGCACTCTCTTAAAAATTAGTAATTATATTCACACTCCTAGAGGTATCTGCGACTGTTTTCTCCATCCCAAGATCTTGTATAACTTAAGGTGTAGTCTATAAAAACTCTACACCCAATGCCCCCGAAAAAGAACCGAATCCACTCGACTTTTGCTATCGTAAAGCCGAAATACATTGCGCCATAAAGGTCGTTTATAACATCCCACTTATATGCTTAAAAGTTCTTTATTGATGGCACTCTGGACATTCTTTAAAAGTTACCCCGCATTGAATTACTTCTGTAATTGACTTGACCCCAAGTGAACCGCGCGACGCTGGAGTCCTTACGAGTAATCTCCAAAAAGAAACATCATCCAACAACAAAGAAAAGAAAATTATTCTTTTTTAACTTTGTTTCCTCAGGGGATAAATCTTGGTGAATGCTATTCCATTCTGTTGGTCATGGATGTAAAGGAAAAATCGGGTTTTGGTATGGATACGGTTCATGCCGCGGAACCTTGAGAAGGATGTTTTTAGAGCGTTTCTTACTTCTTTCGCGCTGTTAGTCAAGCTGATCTGAGTAGAATATTTTCGTGTTCTCGGAGGTATTTCGAGATGTAGTTCGTGGACAATCGTAATAAAGCTTGCCTTAACGAGCTTCTGGCCGAGCGTAGTCAATTTCTTTCTTGCCATTGATTAAAAGGTAATATGTTCTCCCTTTCACCTGCCACAGTGATTTCAATGGAAACTTGGAATGTCCAGTTTCGCGCAATTAGGCTTAATGTTGGCCATTGCGTTGCATAAGTTACAGTAGTGAATGAACTGATATTTAGTGTGTATTGCTACATTACATAAATTTATTCATCCTCTGAATCATGTGCAACATGATTCGACACTAGTATAGAATTGCAATGGATTTGCAATAATTTTTCTTAACTTCTTGGACGATAGGCATTGGCGTCTTAAGACATCTTGAGGCCCTGCGCCTTTGTGCAAACGTAGACACCATTTTAGAACCTTTTACGTAGACAGTCTATTGCATACATTATCAAATACTCGTACAAACTGTAACCCGCAACAAATAAATCTGCATGACACACTATCGCACTAACCGACTGGACAGACTGCCGCTTTTCAATTATAGGAGTAATGATGGTATATGGTGGTAGGCTTAGGTCTAGACACGGACGACGGACTTATAATAATGCTGTCTTGCCACTGTTATCAGTTGGCATGTAATTCAAAACCATGTTCTAGAACAACATTCGACGATCAGCATTATTCCAGTCATGATTTTATTGAGGCTTAGTCTTGAATGTTATGAACCCCTCTTCCCAGTGGCGTAACGGAGAACATTTGGGTCCCCCTGCAAAGTCAGGTTTTGGGCCCCCGCGTTGAATTTTACAAAGGGCTTGCCTCAGTCAGGCTTTGGACCCCTTAGAACCCTGCCCCCCCGCGATGCGGGGGTGTACGTCACGCCACTGCCTCTTCCCCCTCAGGCCAAGACCCAGGGCCCATGTTTTAAAAGGTCTTTGCATAGAGCCTCAAAATTTCAACCTTATACCTCTCAGCAGTGGCGTAAAGTACACCCCCGCACTCCAGGGATTCCAACCCTGACTTTGCAGGGGGGCACACGTTCTCCGTTACGCCACTACCTCTCAGTCTGTCAAACACACTTAGTTCTGTGTCCAACATAATGCCTCTGTAACTATCAAACCTCAACTCTCTACCTCCAATTATCTCGGAAGTTGGAGGACATATTCATACATGGTTCTTAATTCATTCCAAATGAAGGGGGGGGGGTCATCTAAAATCTGCTGTCATGAGTGAATTGAAAGTTTTCCCATTGAGAGAGAGAGAGAGAGAGAGAACCCTGCTCAAATGTCAGTGTTCTGTCCGCAGAACTGAGCGGGGATGCAAGCCGCAGGTTTGAAACATTAATCTTTGAAACTTGGGTCTTTTTTTTTTTTGATTGCTTGTAGTTAAAAAGTCAAGAAGCACTCTTGCTACTCCTTATTATAATAGATAAGTATTGATCTTCATTAATCTTCTCATTTTGATTTTTCGATGACTTTGCCTAGGCTTTTTATCTATAAATTCGGTCTTATTAGACTTGTCTCTGTTACTTGCGCTCAACGTTGGACGTCACATTAAAATCTCGCAATCTACATTTTAGATTTCTGACACTTCAATCCATTAACCAAGCATTGAAGTTTATTCTTTTAAGCTGTTTGATATAAGTTCCACGGATACAACAACAACAAAAAACGTTACGAAACGAACGAGGCACATTAAATAGCATGTGCTCTAACAAAGCATTATCTGCACACACTCATGCATTCTTATATAATTGACATAAAAAAAATTACTCCTTAGTTAGTGTGTGTGGGAAAGCATTCATTTCAATTTTCGTTTAATACTTTTCGAAAAAATATTCAAGTGTATTTTCACCCAAAGCATTTGAATTCAGATTCATTTCATTATGTATGTTGATTAACTTCCTAGGCTCTGACGATTTTGCCGTTTTGAAGCTTAAATGCTTTTCCCTTGCCTGTGAGATAATGTTTTAAATCATCTCTGAGGCATTAATTTAGTCTTTCGGGATTATAACATTCAAAATTCTTATAAGATACGCATTTGTCTCGACCTTGGAATTACAAGAGCCATCCGTATAAGAAATGAGGCTGAATCTGGCACTATGTAGCAATTTATAAAGCTTCTTTCTGTTGGGATTGAATTGTAATAAACCAAATGGTTAACATTGACAGTTTTTTTGCGATGTTCATTCAAAACAACCAACAGTCCGTTGTACTACTCCAGTGTAATGTTAACTCAATTTAATTGTATTAACTTTTTTGACCCCAAATCATCACCAGTTTCTATAAAAAGCCTTAACCCCTTGGTATATAGTGTCTGGGAGACGTCATTCATTTAATGTGCCAGCCATTGTAGACTTTGACCCTGTAAGACGTCAAGAATTGTCTCTGCCGAGAATCGTGCGTCAATTCTGTTTTGTTTCAAATGCTCAATGGTATCGGAAATCCGCTCTTCCAGGAAAAGTGTGCATCAAATTCTGTTTTATTTGTGGGTCAAAATGTTAATCCTATGTTATCAAAAATTGAGACGCTTGAAATATCCCGACGAGTGGGAAATGCTGTAATCATACATATGGCTGCTAGGAGTATTTGACCCATAACGTATATACGCTATCATTGAGTGATACTGATAGATATATATATTCGTAGTTACACCTTTTCATCATTTGACCATAGTTCCAGTTCACGACGACGTGACTGCGGTAGCCGAATGATTGTGGTCTCGAACTCGTGACCAAAAATGTTTTTGTCGTTGGTTCGGCGGGTTGTAGTGTCACTTAAAACCCACCGTGTCTTAAGACTGCTTATGCACATTAATTCTATCAAGGCTTAAAGTCTTCACTATGCCTTGGTGTGGAAGCTTGGAGGATAGGGTACCAACTCGGATGTCGTCCTGGTTACTTGACAGTGACTCAAAATTACGAGGTCCGTCACCAATAGCCGTCGTGGACTTCTGAATGCAATGTAAAAAAAACAATCAGCGATGAAGACGGTGGTAACTAATGCGACGTTAATTAAACCAAACCTAACCTGATTGTAGAAGTTGAGATTCCATACCAGTATTAGTTAAATGTTTGGCTTTTGTATAGCGTTAATTTAACTAAATTCCCCTTATTTCCAGAAATAATAAAGAAGTGTTCAGCAATTGAAATATTTATAATCCTGTTTATTGATTAATAATTCAGCTTTGCAATAGTAACATAAAAATAAATATAAGAATCCTTCAAACACGTATGAGTAAGCAGACAAATGAATCATTTTCACGTTGCCCATAAAATTCTAAAATACAAGGCGCTGTACATCTGAGAATTAAATTGGCTACTTTTTGGCATCTTTCCATCGCTGGAAATATAATTTAAACGCACAGGTGTCCGACTTGTACTTAATTGCAATTAAACGCTAAGTCACACAAGTATTACTCTATGAATATTTAATACCGGCTTTGTTCTTGGAAGCAACCTATTAAAAAGCTTTAAAAGAGACCTTTGGAGAACCCTGAAACTTTCTTTCTACAGAAGTGTAAAATGACAACTCGTATTTTATTCAATTTTCGTTCGGCCTTCGAAAGAAAACGCATTTTATTTTGAAGAAATATGCGGCTTCGCAGCAAGAACCACATTAATTTTGTAACAGTGAGCGGCGTGTTTTGGCGGTCCTTTTTTTTAACAAGAATAATTAAGCATTGAGAAGCTTGAGTAATTTCGTCTGGCTGTACACGTGATTAGCTTTGAGCGATATTACCTTTATATGAATTCACCGGGATTTTAGAAGTACTAAATTCACTTTAATCCGCGTAAGATCTGTTAAAGACGATGACCTGATAATTTAAAACATTTTAAAGAGATGAAGAGGACTTCTCGTATACATCACTTGTGGCTGCGGTCGCCTAAAGGTCGTGGTCAGCGTTTCTGTCAAGTACTAGATTCGAATCTTGTTGCCATTGAAGATCTGCTATGTAGAGCGTCTGATGAAGTCAATTCTGTCGAGTTTGAGCAATCCTCATATTACTGTGGTGTGGAAATATTTTGAGGGGGTGTCTGATCAGAGATGTCGTTACTAAGCCGAGGTTCAAAATGTTCAAAATTACGAGCTCCGTTGCCAAAATCCCTCGCATAGTTTCACAGTGCGATGTTAATAATCAAATCAAATCGTATATTGCCCTTCACTTATTTCACTCCATTCTACGTGAGAATATTAGTGGCTCCGGTGGCTTAGAGGTAACGTGCCCGATTCGTAATCCCAAGATTGCGGGTTCGATCCCGGCTGGAGTCGATAGATTTGCTAGATGCGAAGGTACGTATGTCATATGATTGTGTGGCATGTAAAAAACAATCACTTGACTATCAATTTGGCTCTGGTACTCTCGGCAAAATTAAAAATCATGGCAATATTAAGCATCCGATGAGAGTTTGAATGAAATTAATTGAAGCTTTCAAATTTGGTAGTAAGAGCCGCCGCTAGATGGTGCCACCACTGAAATGGCCCTCATATTTGAGGATTTTCCGTGTCTGCATAGTTGCTAATATGCAGCCCATTATGGAAATCAAATTCTTTCTTGGTGGCTAGGTCATGGTCACGAACTTGTGGCTGACGCTATAGACCCGTGGGCTCAAAGCCAAGATCAACTAAGGACACACTTAGAGAAGCTGATGCACTTTAAATCTGTCGAGGCTCGAAGTCCTTCCATTGGTGTGGTGTAGATGTTTGGATGGATAAATGCATGCAATAATAAATAAATGCAATATGCAGCATCTTTATTCTATTAAAAATGCACGTTAAAAGAGGAACTTCGAATTTGTAACCCCTGCGTACCTGGCCTGGCTTGTACTGTCATTATTACATTTACCACGTCGAATAATGCGGGCTATAAATTTACACGTATGGTCAGAGGCATAGCTATCGTCGTATCAATGATACGGGGTCTCCAAGCTACAGGGACTCAAACACGTGTAAGAAAAAAAAAACGCAAAATATTAAAAGACCCAAAGTGGATGGAACCCCAAGGAATCTTCGACCCATTCAAAACTCAGTGCATATGGTATTCGTTTTTCTTATCATATTATGAAAATTATTAGTATCGGTCAAAGTTATACATAAAAAATGAGATTCCGAAAATTCCCTCATTTTTTAAATCGACCTGTTTATCGTGAAAGGCTAAAATTCCGCTTTCAAAAACCCGTTAAATCATACTTAGTGTTCTCCTATCGGCGAGCATACGAAAGAGAATGAAAATATTTCATATTTTAATATTTACGCACAAGTGAGTTGTATTTATTAACCTCTCCTTGTAAAGCAACGCAAGGACTAGTGCGACGGACCTCGTAATTTTGCAATACGGTTCAGTGACGAGAACGACACCTGAGCTTCCACCTTCCTCTCCAAACTTGCAACGAGAGGACTTTGAGCATAGGCAGAATTAACGTGCATCGGCTATACTACACGGTGGGTCATGATTGACAATAGGGTTAACCATAAACACTAGGCTATAGCGGCCACTAAGTACATATTGGAGTAAATATTTTTAAAAAATACTATGAAATTGTCATTTTATTTATTACTTAGTACTTCGTATTTGGATGTTATGAATATTTTGTAAAAGCGTGATTTTATGGAAGGGACCTCTAGAAAACAGAATTCTTGTCATACTACTTCAAGTATTGGGAATCACACAAATTTTATGTTCTTCCACCACTTTACTCGTACTGCTTCGAAGTATAATCTTAAAACCCGATATAGATTGAAATATATATATATGTATAATATATAATCAGTGCACACAGGAATTTTTCAAGGGGGGGGATTTTCGGGAACAAAACACAGTAAAAAACTAATTATTGAATAAAAAAAGAAAACGTGTATATATATCAGTGTGAACACGCGTTAGAAGTTAACTTCTTTAGCTTATTCCATTCGATTGAAAATTTAGTTAACACAATCTTTTATTGCCAAACTATTGGAAGAAATGTTGTGTTGCCACTAAATTTTAAAACAATAGATTGTTTGTATTATTTTCTTAAAAGAATTTTAAAAAACTGTATTTCCAACAAACTCTCCTTAAAATAATTTTTGACAGATTTTGAACCATTTAAATGCCTACTTCGGGTAGATTAAAGACTCACTTCCGATTTTTTTTTTGAATTCATAAAATTGATTATAATTTGACTTCTAGGTAACGTAAAAACAAAACAAAGTATGTATCGCAAAGCTAAAAGAGGAAGGCTTGTTAAAGCTGCTGTTGAATGAGAGGGTGGTGGGGCTAATAGACGAAAAACACAAAAGAAATTTTAAAAGCCGTAATTTTTAATCTATTTTTTCAATGTTTGAACAGATTATGGATAATACTATTCTACATATGGAAAAAAGTTTCGTTGGATTATTTTTTATAAATAATGAAGTTATTAAATATTTTATTAAAATTTTGAGTATTTTTTGAAAAATCACAAAAAAAAAAAAAATTTCGTCATTTTTTTTATGTTTGTTTAGCTTGTTAAGAATAAAATATCAATTCATTAACTCGAAAGGAAACTGAAAGGGAATGATTTAGAAACCATTTTTATAAAAACGTATCAATTTTGACTCATTTTAAAAAAAATCGTGTAAAAAATAGAAAATATCATTATTTTTTTAAAAAAAATATACCATATCGTGGCGAAAAAAATGATCTTTCCGATTCTGTAATTATTTTTTTGTCTGAGATTGATAGTATGAATTAGATGGCGTTTTTTAAAACGGGGGGGGAATTCGGAACTTCATTCATTTCCACCTTACGTTCATCGCTAACCGTAACTTGTAACGCGTAACGGAAATTTCTCCCTACCGTGCCATAAGAAGTTAACTTCAATAATTAGCATTAATTAATAAAATGAATCATTAATAACAAATACTTAATTAAATTTTACGTACTATATACTTAGAATTATAATCAATCAAAAAAAATCCAGTTTTTTTTTTGGGGGGGTCCGGACCCCCAAGACCCCCCTTGTGTATGTCACTGATATATAGATAATATGTGAAGCTCATAAAGTTATTTGCCATGCACGTCCTGACTGGCAATTAATTCAGTAAATTGTTTTGAATCTCTTTCCTTCATTATTTTCTCAATAATAATTTTTATCTTAATTACATGCAACGAAAGTAATTTCATATAATATTTTCCTTTGGCATGCTTTAATGACACATAAGCTTGAGCATTCAGCGAAGCGTGAAACCTAAAAAAAAAGAAAAGGAAAAGACTAAATGGGTGCAAGCTTACTTAATTGTGAAGGAAACAGTAGAAAAAAACTTACTCGATGGTAAGTTCCTTTCAGGTTGAAAATTTCTACCAACAAGCTGAATAAAACTAAAAAGTTTTGCAATGAATGGTTAAAATAAATAAATAAATGAAGGCACGCGCAAGACCCTACCTAAGACCTAAAGAATAAGCAGTCTCGGGAAAATCATTCTAAAATGAAATTACATAGTTGACGATGGAACACGTTAAGTTACTCTGGTTTACGATACAGATAAATACTACTTCTCCAACTCCAGTCTAACATATAGCTTTGCATTGTCAAACATGAATTTCCAAGACATCCAACTGTCAATCCGTTTTACACCGGAAAAGAGCTAGCTTCTAAGTGTGGGCGAAAATTTATTAAGAATTCAGCCTATTCACTGTAGCAATTACGTCGTCCAACCTTTAAGATTTACGACGAGAGACGCGTGCGTTATTTGGTACACATGTAATTAAGGTTTGTTCGAAATGATTCTGAATGTAGCTCTCGTAACTTTATTCTTTGTTGGTCTCTCTCTTTAAAGACCGTCTTCAAGTATGTCTTTTCTTAGAAGTGGGTTTTGATATGGAAAATGGATGAGAACTGTTCAGAGGTTTAGAAGATTGTATGGCATTAGTGTTACAAAACGACTGTGGGGAGAGGAAAAAAGCAAAGTATATATGTATAGAGTTAATGTGACTGCCACACACAGCTATAATTTAAACCAGTTAAGAACTGGTGATTTTTTAAAGGAAGGATAAAGTTTGAGGGATCGAGTAATATATAGATTTGTAGCTTTGTGGCAGTTGTAGAAGAATTTTTTTGTTAAAAGGATTGGTTATAGAGTGAAATATGACGTTTAAAGTTTATTTCTTGGTGGGAATGTATGTTTAGTGAATTAGCTTTAATTTGTATTGGACATGAATTCAGGACTTGTGAGAAGGGCCTAAGTGGCGCAACAGAAATTAGGCCCCTCTTTCAAAGTCAGGTTGGGCTTTTAACATTTTATAAATTGGTTAAATACGTACTTAATGTCAGTCAGGCTTTGATCCCCCTAGAATCCAGCCTCCCCCCTCCCGCGATGTGGGGGTGTATGTTACGCCACTGAGAGAAGGGCTTCTAATTGAAGTTAAACAGTCAGTAACACGTGCTAAAAGTAGAATGACGCGCGCGAGAGCCACAAAATTTCGTCATGTATTGTTCAGTTTGAAAAAAAAAACATATCAGTTCAAGCTCATTTTTATTACTATTGTGGTTTAGAATTGTGAGATCCTTCATCGGATGTGTTAGAGTTAGGTTAATTCAAACCAATCCAAATCAGGAGAGTCTAAATCAGTTTGAATTAATATCAGAATTGCGTGCATTGTAATAAATACAATTGCAACCGTGGATAGAATTTCCAAGATTCAAAAATCAAAGTATTTTATCTCAGAAAATGTAGTTTTTTAATATTAAAAATTCAAACAAAACGGAATGAGGTAGAAGAGATACTCTTAAATGCACACAAATATAACTTTTTTTAAAAAAAAAAAGACTATATATAAGTATTTATTGGTGTAAGACTATCTTTGCGTAACGTCAAAGAATGTGAACCAGATTTGGAATGTTTTCAGATAAAAAAAAAAAATTCCAGCATCTATATTATAATCTGTCCTCGCTATCCTATAGAGAGCAACATATTTTATCACACTATTCAGTTTTATCTGAGTTGGCCCATTTTTTTCTAGTATAAAATATGTATCGTATTTTTTCTCCTTCACCGTAAAGCTGAATTAACTCTATTACTTGTTAAAAGAAAAAAAAAACTAATTATCCATGGAATATTTTGAAATTTTAAAAACGCTATATTATTAACAAATGTATGAATTACAATGTACCGAATTTTCATGAAAATTGAGGCCTTTTTCTGTTTCAAAATGTGCTTCGCGTTTAGTTTTCAGGTTCTCGCAGATTTTGCCGAGAAGTTTGAAGGTCAAGAACTTGAGTGACTGGCAATGTACAAGCTGAATCAGTTAAAAACGTCTTGTTCAATGTGAACTGTGTGCTATATCTTAATTGAATCACACTAAACCTGAAAATCTTAATGCGGTGGGAAGTAAGAGCAAGCTATCAGCTCGTGTTGCCCTCGTTTTCGGATTAAGGTTCGCTGCTAATTGTTCTTATGTAACTTTATCCCTTGAGGGGTTTTTACCTCCTTTAGATAAATACGATGCCCGAGTATAATCGTTCATTTTCTCTCGTAAGGTTTTTTGTGTTTGATGAATACGTGGAACGTGCCGTGGGTATGTTTCTAGCACTTTTTTTCTTAATTTTTCATTTACATCATGTCATACCGTCTTTTCCATCATACTTCTCATGCATTTGCAGTTTAGTGAACGTTTCTTCGTAAGTAAACGATTGCTTGATTCAACTCTGGTGGCTGTGGTAGCCTAGTGGTTATGGTCACTTAACTCGTGGCCACACAGTCTGTTATAAGTTCACACCCTAAGTACCACTGAAAGTCCCGAAGAAGGTCTGATGCACCGTAAATATATCGTGGTACAAAGCCCTCAATTGCTGTAGTGCGACAGTTATTAGAATGGGGTGACATTTGAGGTGCTGGCTTCATCACTTGACCATGGTTCAAAATTACGAGATCAGTCACTAGTAGCCCTCGTGGAGCTTTATAGTTCAACGTTAATATAACTCTATCGCTCTCTTGTCACTGAAGACCCGCTGTGTAGAGGGTGTGATGCATGCTGAATGTTTGTGCAGGAAAGTCTTCAAGTTGCTATGGACTCGTCAGTTGAACATGGTTTAAAAATGCGAGATCCGTCGCCAATATCCATCGTGCTGCTTTATAATGTGACGTGAAATATAGGGTCTAAGTTGCCAAATATGATTGGAAATGCATAAAATCGACCTGATGTTGAACCAGAATGGCCAACAGACCGTTGTAACGTTTTCTCGCTATCGCAGCTGCAAGTACGACTTCCTTCTGCGGTTAGCATTACGCCGTTCATTTCCACACGTGCATCCCTAAAATATTTCAGGGACTTTTCATCTAGCATCACGCCGATAACCGATAGCCGTGAGAAACCTAATGTCTAAATTCCACACCTGCGAGCCGGAACCTCATGTGTAATTCGAGGTGTAAGAGGCGTCCGCCCCACCCCCGGAATTGAGGGACAATTCGTTTTGAAACACTAGAAAGAAAGGCTGTGTTGCCTACTCCTTTACAAATAACACATTCTGTAGAATAGAAATAGACAATAGTTTGAATAAGTTGCCACCCAATGTACGTATTGTAATTAATATATATCTATGGACGTAATAAATCCGTTATCACACTATCCATAAATTTTTTTCCAAAATGGTCACTCCGTGTATAATAGAAAGAATGATAATTTTTTCAATGCCTTTGTCTTTATACTAGAAGTTGGTTATTTTATAAATTTATTATTAATGTACGTTATATAGCAGGAGTACGCAACCTATTGCGTGGCACGCGACGCAGTGGCACTCCGCACTACCCTACACATAAGTATATTTTTGAGAGGGTGGAAGTTGAAAATTTGTAATGGACATTTGACAAACATCTTCAGAATTATCGATCTTTACGGAATTACGAATAAATGTAAAAAGATGACTCTAAAGATAAATTGACTGCAATTTTGTAAATTATTGAATGTCATTGCTGGAGAGATTTAATTGTTTGAAAGAACATTGCATGTGCTCTGCTTTCCGCTTTTGGTTCTACAGTGACTCCCAAAATTGAGAGTACTCTTAATTCCGAATTCACCATCGGATCACCAGGTGTAGAAATTAATATGCTATGTTAACGCACTTTTGTACATTCAAAATGCATACATTACTCTTCCAAATAACATTAAATGTAAGACATGGAAATTGGTTGAAACAAAAATATGAAGGTTTGAAAGAAAAACTACACCATTTTAATGTCACAAAATTGAGGGTACACTTCTTTAATCACTACCAGTGCAAAACTACCAGTAATTTTTTAAATATAAATTTGATGATAGATCTATAATAAAGGAAGGCTTTTTCACACACACAAAGGCTATCTGATAACAAATTTGTTTGTGATTTGATGTCTTGATTAAAATGGAGAATCGGAAGGAAACGACGATCGAAGAGAGAAAACTTGTTATTAAACTGTCAAATGAAGGTAAATCCCAGCTGAATATTGCTAAAGTAGTTGGACGAAGTGTTAACTGTATCCAAAAAATCCTGCAAAAATTTAAGAAGACTGGTATGCTGGCAAAAATAACGAAGGAAGAGGGAGAAAGAAAATTATGAACTCCATAACCGAGCGAAGAGTTATACATCAAGTGAAGATTGATCCTAAAATTAGTGCTCCTAAAATTGCAGCCAGTACCTCTAATACCTTAGGTCGATCGGTTTCTGCAGAAACGGTACGAAGAGTCCTAAGAAAGGCTGGCTATAATGGTAGAGTAGCTCGAAAAAAGCCCTTAATTGGTAAGAGGAATAGTCAAGCGATTGAAATTCGCTAAAGAACACATTTTAAAGCCTCAACAGTTTTGGAACGAAGTCATTTTCAGTGATGAGAGTAAGTTCAACATCTTCGGCAGTGACGGTCGTCGTATGGTGTCGCGTAAACCAAATACCTCACACCACCCAAAACACACAATTCCTACTGTGAAGCACGGAGGTGGGTCGGTGATGGTTTGGGGGTGTATGGCTATGTCGGGGGTGGGAAAGCTAGTATTCATTGATGGAATCATGCACAAGATGGCTTATCTTAATATTCTGCAAAATAATTTGAAAGAAAGTGCTGATAATTTGGGATTGGGGTCGAATTTCATATTCCAGCAAGACAATGACCCCAAGCACACTGCGTTTGTTGTAGAAGAATGGCTGCTTTACCATTGTCGGAATCAACTTATATACTTCCACAGTCTCCCGACTTAAATGTTATCGATCATCTGTGGTCCCACCTTGAGAGATCTGTACAAAAACATCACAAATTACAAGCAAGGAACAATTGAAAACGGTATTGCAAGAAGAATGGCTGAATATTGCTCCCGAGACCACTAGACATCTTGTGGAATCGATGCCTCGGCGATTGGAAGCTGTCATATCAGCAAAAGGTTATGCTACTAAATATTAACTCTTTATTATTCATGATTTATGCAGGAAAATAGATGCATGTACTCTCAATTTTGTGGCTATTAATTTCTGTTAATTTTCTTTATAAGTTATTATATGTATGTTTAAACTAAGAAATATTTTGTTTTATCATTGAAAATAATGAATTATGATCTAATAAACGCATCTATGCTTAAAGGTTTTAATTATTTCCCTCATTTAATATAATTTTTTCATTCTAAACATTGATTCCCGTTTTAAAAGTAGGTGTACCCTCAATTTTGGGAGTAACTGTATATACCTAAGTAAAAATATCTTTCTTTGTATGAAAAAATTTTTGTGAATCCGCAAAGAAATTGTTGAACAACTGGATGCTCAGAATCGTATCAAATTGAAAGTAACAAATTTTACCCCTGATTTTCGATATGAAAGTAAAGCGGTGCAAGCACTGGGTTCGCATTAAAATTTTTATTTAACTATAGTGAAAGGAAATACTTATATATTTTATGTTATTTATTTTTTAATTTTAATACAAAAAATATGTGCTTAAAAATACATAATACATGTACAATTTTATTTTTGTTTTGTTTTGTTTAAGAAATAGTTATAATTTATGCTGTTCATTTTTATGTTAAGAAATATCTTTAAATAATGCAACATTAATATGTAATAAAACAATCAATCCATATTATTGACCTCTATTCTCTAATTCTGCTTGCATTATCGCAGGAATCGAATTGTTTCAAAAATGCCCTGTTTACCACGTTGATGATATTGGTAGATTGGTTTGGCACGCCACAGCTACATGGTTGCCGGTCCCTGTTATATAGTGTACGTTATTACGAATTTTTATTAGTGTATACGTAAAAGTTATGCTAATGATGTCTTCTCTTCTAACTTTTCATATGTATGTTTTTTTGTGCTTGCATGTTCTGCTCATCAGTTCGAACACTTTTGGCATTCAGCATCTCTCTTTCCCTAATCCTCCCTTTGCTTTGAGTTGTAAACAATAAAAGAACTTTATGTTCAGGGGAAAAATGTTTCTCTTTTGGCATATATTCAAGTCTTGTGCAAATGTTTCCTATAAAAGGCTGACAGTCAACCTTTATCGTTCCCGTACGTACATTCCAAAAGATCAGATTTTGATTTCGTGGCGTAATTGCTGTTGTAAGTGATAATTCAACGAATTTTTGCGTGAATCTCAAGGTCTCCTTTGTTATTATCTTTTACTTGAGAATACTTAATTCAAATTTTGAAGCTAGTTAAAAATAATTGCCTTTAAGAAAAATGTAATAAATCAGCTACGTTATGTTGATAAACTTTCGATGTGCAATGTCATTGGCCTAATTATCAGAATGCGTAACTCCTTCTGGAGTGCTACGTTCCAAATTGTTGTTTGTGTTCGCCAAGATCGGCAGTAACACATTACAATATATGGATATCGTAATATTTTTATCAGGTGGTAATGCGCCATCTTGGATTCCACGTAACTCGACAACAACCGCTGCTTGTCGAGATTTAGGAATCGCGCCAAACAGCGCTTGGCGCGTAGCACTCCTATTTCAAATTTAGTTCCTTTGTGGAGTTACGCATTCTGATAATGATTGATGATGTTTGTCAATTAATTATGTATGATTCAAAATTTGAATTATTTAGAATATTTTATTTCTCAGCATTAAATTATGATAAATGATAGATTAAATATCAGGATTTTGATATATATATATATTCAGTGAGTTTATGATTATCTGATTGGTTAAACGGGATGGGTTCAAAACTCATTTTGGCCGCGGTAGCCTGGGGTTCAAGATAACGGACTCGAGGATGGCTTGTTATGAGTTCGAGACTAGTATAACGGTACTAGTCTCGAACTCATAACAAGCCCGCCGTGCAGAGCGGGTCGATGCACGTAAAATATGCCGAGGCTTTAAGTCCTTCCGTTGGCATAGCGGTAATTTAGAGAAGAGGTGACTACTCTGTTGTCATTCTCGTCACATGATCGAGGTTCAAAATTACGAGGTCCGTTGCTTGTGTAGTCTTTGTGTTGCTTTATAGTGCTACGCTAATATAGCTCATTCATTCACTCGAAGGATATCATGTCGACAAGGTAGTCGAATGGTCATGGTCATGAACTCGTGACCACCGTTATTTCTATTTAGTTACTGGTTCGATGGGTTCTTGTGCTACCAAAAACCTATCATTTAGATGGGCTAATACACTTTAAATCTGTCGAGGTTAAAATATCTCACTCTGCTCTGGTGTGGGAGTTTGAGAAGCAGCGTGTCAGCTCGAGTGCCGCCTTTGTTACTTGATCATGATTTAAAAAATTACGCATTCCTTCGCCAACAGCCCGCACATAACCTCAAAATGCAATTTCAATAAACAATCAATCGAGGGTTCGATTTCAAATTGTGTTGCACTCTTAAGAAACGCCAGTGCTATATTGGCGGCGGACCTCCTAATTCTAAAGAACTGTCAAGTGACGAGGATGACACCTGGCAACCCTCTCCAAACTTCCGCACCATATTAACGGGAGGATTTTGAGCCTCGACAGATTTAACATACATCAGACTCTCTACACAGCAAGTCTTTAGTGTCACTGCATAGCCGCGGTAGCCTAGTAGCCAAGGTAACGGACTCTTGGCGTGGCCGCGGTAGCCGAGTGGTATGGGTATCGGACCGTGGCTTGCTTTGTCACGGGTTCGAGCCCAGTACCATTAAAGACCCGCCGTGTAGGGCAGCGATGCACGTTAAATCTGTCGAGAGCTGAAACGTCCTCCCGTTGGTGTGGTGTGGTAGTTAGGAGAGGGGGGTGCCAGCTCAGGTGTCGTCCACGTCACTTGACCATGGTTCAAAATTACGTGGTCCGTCGCCAAAAGCCCTCGTGTTGCTGAACAGTGCGACGTTAATATTAAATCAATCAATCAACAACGGACTCTTGGTAAGCATGTCATGATTTAGTGCCGCTGAAGACCCGCCGTGTAGGGGAGTGATGCACGCGCAAAATCTGTCGAGAGCTCAAACATCCTCACGTTGGTGTGGTAGATTCGAAAGGGGGTACCAGCTCAGGTGTCGTCATCGTCACTTAACCATGGCTAAAAATTACGAGGTTCGTCGCCAAAACTCATCGTGTAGCTGAACACAGTGCGACGTTAATATTCACGCACTCATTGGCACTGCAGCTCAAATCCACGACTCGATAACTCTATCCATGAACTCGTGACTATGATCACTTGGCTACCGCGGCCAAATCTCGTGTCTTGAACCTTGGTGTCATTGAAAATCCGCCATGTAAAGGGGGGTTGACGTTCGTTAAATCTATTCAGCTCAAAGTAATTCCAAAAACGTAGCATGGTAGCTTGGAGACGTGTTGCTAGCTCAGGTATCGTTCTAGTCTCTCAATCGAGGTTCAAAATTACGAGGTCCGTTGCCAATAGTCCTTGTGTTACTTCATGGTTCGACGTTTTCCGTTTTCGGCGTGACAAAATCAATCAACGAAGAGTATCATTTGTTTGCGTGTGAGATGAAATTTAAATTTTTCAAAATTCTTACATAGCATGGTGTAGATGTTTGACAAATAAAGGTATTGTCTTTCATGTTACTTTAATTCGAAGTTGCGAGATCATTTAGTAATATACATTTGAAACAAGCGTTATTTGAATCATCCAACTTTCATACTTCTCGTGTGATGCTGTGTGGAAATAAACTACTGGAATGTCGTCCTTGTCACTGCACAGTTTAAAACTTGGACAAAATGGAAATTTGGACAGCTCGAGCAAACGACTACATGTCGATAAAAGTAAGGCATTTAAAAACAATAACAAACGCATTTTTTTTTTACAGGCTTCGTGATTTATTTAATGTTTATGGGACTAATTTTTTCAATTCCTACTATTAGCTCACACCCTCTCTATATATTTATCTTGGTGGAATTTTCAATCGTTAATAAAATACAGTTTAAAACGCTCAGTTGAGTTGAAATTTTATATACAGGATTATTTTGGATGACAATACAGTAATTTATTTATAATTAATAAAAGTTAATTGATTGAAACTAATTATTTAAAGAATTACAAATACAGCCACGTTGGCATCATTTTTGACGATTTGTGTCAAAACTTGAAAAGATTTTTTTTTCTCACGTTTTAAAGCATTTAGTTGAACTGAAATTTTATAGACACGATTGTTTTGGATGACAGTACGATACTTTAATGATAATTAATAAAAATTAATTACCACTTAATGTTCTGATTCTGTCACGCGTATATATATATTTATATTGTAACTATTAAATAAAAAGTTGCTAAAATAAAAATTTTCTTTGTTGATCTAAGGAATTGACTTAAAAAATATATCTTATATTACTTGTTTAGTAAATATTTAAATAAGTTTTATGTAATGCAGAAATCAAAAAGACTCGTGTCTGTAAAACTCGATTTATCTCGGCATAACCGTGTTTAATACTTTTGAGGGGGAAAAGCTGTGATGTATGCCTCAATTTGACTAATTTCGGAAACATTTCGATACGTTTCAATTATTGGATCTTATCCAAGTACCGCAGCGGAGGGAAATCCATTCCATGTCGCACACCTGCTCTGTTATAGCAATATAAATGTACATTTGCTGAATGTTTCCGTGACTTTTTCACATATCCTCGCATACAGAACTAGAAAAAGGGAAAAGTACTGCTATCTATTTTGGGCATGAGAATTGTTTACTTTGCAAAGAGGAAGAGACTTGAAATGGGGTAAAAGATTTATTCGAAGTCGGTGATGTACTAAAGACTGCTTCGAGGGAAGTATAATTTGGTTTATTGTTCATTTAAATCAGCATATCTTATTCATTTTAAAATACTTGTATTTTGTTTTCTTAAGGCTGTTTTCGGTCAATGTTAAAGAATAGGACCCGAATTTGGAACATTTTTTCAGATATAAAAGAAATGAAAAAATAATGATATTCTGGCTTCACACTATCCTTTAGAAAGCAGCATTTTTTCTCATACTTCCCTTTTTTAGCAGAGTTTATTCATTTTTTTCTGGTATAAAATGTGTTTTGCGTTCTCTCTCCTATACCGTAATGTTAAATGGGTTATTCCTTCCAGTATTAAAATGGAAAAGAAAGTATTCATCGAATATTTTGAAATTTTTAAAAACACTATAATGGTAACAAAGATACGTGCTATAATTCTACAGATTTCCATGGAAATTGAGGCATCTTTTTCTGTCTGAAAAATGCGTTTAGTTCAAGCTCTCGTACTTTTACCGAAAACAGCCTTAATGTATTTCGAAGTGTAAAGAATGAGTGAGAGTTTGAAGATATGAAAGAACGTCGCCATGTGACCGTACCGGCCTAAAGAGTTGATCTGCCTAGGTTCAAAGTACTCAAGTTGGCGTATGATCGCGGTCAGTGCCCAGTTAAGCTCATTTCGGGCCTGGCCGCAGAAGATCGACAGGGCCCTTTGGTTCTGAAGTATTGACAGGTCCCCTTGGCAGTGGAGGAGTCCAGCTTATCTGGGTCATTGGGTAAACCGGCACAGGTCGAGTTAGCCTAGTGGTCAAAGTGACGGGCTCGTAACCAATGTCATGAGTTCGAGTCTTGTTCCGTTTAAGATCCGCCGTGTAGGGGGGCGATGCACCTTAAATCTGTCTGGGCTCAGGTGTTCTCGTCACGTGACCATGGTTTAAATCTACGAATACCGTCCCCAAAAACCCTCGAGTAGCTGAATAGTGTGACGTTAACGTTCACTTACTCAAGTTGGGCTGGTGTGAAATTCGGGGGGTCGGTTTATGTGTCGTTCTCGTCGCTTGACTGTGATTGAAAAGTAAAGATTCGTTGCGAATAACTTTCATGTTGCATTTAAGTCAGTCACAATATTTCAATTGCCTAGTGGTCAATGAAAAGATTTGCGACTGTGTGTGATGTATAGTATTATGATCCCAAATTATTCTAAATTACCAGAATAGCCGTTTTACTATCTTTAGTTAATGAATTTTTAAAATTGTGTTATGAATTACGACATAGAATCATCAAATCAACCCTTTTTTGTCATGTTCCCCCCTATCACTATTTTTCCACAATTCGTTAAGGTCGCGGTAGCCTAGTAGTCATGGTCACGAACTTGTAGCCAGCGTTGTTGAATCGCGGTTTCTAGTCTTGATACTAAAGATCCACGGTGTAGAGTGGCCGCGGTAGCCGAGTGGTATAGGTATCGGACTGTGGCTTGCTTTGTCACAGGTTCGAGCCCAGTACCACTAAAGACCCGCCGTGTAGGGCAGCGATGCACGTTAAATCTGTCGAGAGCTGAAACGTCCTCCCGTTGGTGTGGTGTGGTAGTTAGGAGAGGGGGGTGCCAGCTCAGGTGTCGTCCACGTCACTTGACCATGGTTCAAAATTACGTGGTCCGTCGCCAAAAGCCCTCGTGTAGCTGAACAGTGCGACGTTAATATTCAATCAATCAATCCACGGTGTAGAGCAGCTGATGCACGTTAAATCTATCGTGAATCAAAGTTCTCACGTTGACGTGTTGTAGAAATTCGGAAGGTCAAGTGCTTTCCTTGTCATTTGACTATAGCTCAAAATTGTGAGGTCCGTCGCGAATAGACCATGTTGCATCAATCTGCGACGTTGACAAACATTCAATCGAAGTACAATCTTTTTGTATCTTCAAAGAAAACATTTTAGAAAATTATGATTTGCTGATAATCTTTTACTTGAACATGAAACATCTCTTTATGAACGTTAATTTTATTCACGTATAATTTGCATAAGATTTTTTTTCTTACTTTTTTGTAGTTGTCTTATGTAAAAACATAAATTAAGGATTTTTTTTAAGGAGCTACTGGTAGACAAACTAAAGCAATTATATTAAAAGTACTGTCCATATTCGCGCGCGCGTTACCGCTCAATGGAACTAGATAGCATTGTTTTCGGTCAGACGAGTACCGCCATCTAGTGTGCGACAATGTATTTATCTTTCGCATTGTGTATTTTTGCATAATTTTTTTATCTAAATTTTAAATGTATTTTCAAAATTTAACTTCAAAGTAAGTCCATTAAAATTTACAAATGCAATTTTCTCCTAACTAACCTTTACGGCCATTTTGTATGTAATTTTTATATTTCAAAACAAAATATCCCCCTCCCTTTTTTTCCCCAAGGTTATATAATTTTAACTAAAAATTCTGTGTCTGAAATTATGTGTTAGTTTATACTTAGAACACACGCTCGAAAAAAATTTATTCAGAATTCTATTTATAGTTATAGACCTTGAAGAATAATTTATTTAATCTTAAATTAGAATAATAGATAAAACATTTACTTGGATGGGTTTTTCATGTGCTTGACTAGATTTGAAAAAATAACTGTTTGTTGTCGACGCCAATTTGATCACGATTGACATCAAAAAAGGAAACTAATTTGATATCGGAGGCCTAGCTGTAACAAATCGTTACGAAATAATTTTAAAAATCTGATTTGAAATATATTTCAAATAAAGGAGAAATAAATAGAAAATAACCAATATCAATCAATAATTTTAATATCAATATAATATAATTATATTATGCAATATATAATAGTGCAATATAATTATTATATATAATGATATATATACTATACATAAAATAATGATATACTATATATCAAAATTAATCGATTATGAATATCAATTAATAATTGCTGATAACTTGCAATATTCCAAAAAAAGCTGCGAGTTCCTTTAATGAATTTCATCGAAGAAGGAAAAAAAGCATTATTAAAGAGTAAAATGAAGTGGAAATGTGCATGGTATTCACCATGTGCATGGTATTCATGGTATTATTGTGGTATTCACCATTGATGTTAAAAATATGCATATTCGAAAATAGTACAAAATACAACAGAAAACTGAAGCAGTAGCTCGAAGAATGATTGCAATGAAAATGGTTAAATTTTTAATGGTTAATTTAAAATTGTCTGAAATTAATAGGGTTACCGTAGGAAAAACAAAAATTACGTTATCCCCATGGCAACCACACGATAAGAACATCAAAGTAACCAGATTGTGTTATTGCGAATGGTTACTGTATGGGATGTACAAGTGAGGGTGAGCGAGGTGGGAGTGACGATCGCAGCTCCATCAGTAATGTTATCGTCCATCTTGGCGAACATAAATAACAATTTGGCGCGTAGCACTCCGATATCAAATTAACACAAAAGAAAAATAATCCTTAACTAGTACCAAAATTCTTTAACGTTTATCAGCCATTGTTTAACTGAGCAGAGCACACTACATCAATCGACGAACTGCGCTATTGTGATCTCGTGACATTATCAAAATAAATTGCAACATTAGCACTGTTAAATCTTTAAATATATATCTGAAATATAATTCATAAAAAGTATACCAACAAGAGTTTATTTCCCTACAAAATATAGGGAAAAACGATTTATAAGATTAATGCTTTGCTTTTTTTAAAAAAAAATATCCCGTCATGGATTTGTGTGAATATACTAATATCACAGAATTTTTTTACTTTTCCGTATTCAGATCTATATTGTATATAAATATAATTGCATCTGAAAGAGGAAAAAGACGAATTTTACCCGTAAGTGAAGGCTTATTAACGTCGCATTAAAAGAAACACGAGGGTTATTGGCGAGGGACCTCATTATTTTAAACCTCGGTCAAGCGACGAAGTTAACATCCGAGCTGACATCTCATCTCCAAACTGCCACAATACGCTTACGGGAGGACGTTGAACCACGATAGATTTAACTTACATCAATCCTCTACACGGCAGGTCTTCAGTGACTCTAGGCTTCAAATCATGGCACTCACTGGGACGTGTTAAGACTTATTGATGCCCTGGGCCCTTTCACCCCTTGGTTCCTATACAAATGTATAGGCTCTACCTATGACCAATAAAAGTAAACAGTGCATAGCACGCGTTGTCAAATACTGGTACAAACCTGAAATAAATAAATGTGCATAACTTACAATCGCACAAATCAGCTCGACCGACTGCCGCTTTTTCACTGAATGAGTAATGAGGGTGTATGGTGGTAGGCTTAGGCCTATGCAAGGATGACGGTCATCACATGTAGCCAGTTGACATATCGTTCGAAATTCCTAGTTTTTTGGAGAAATAGTATTTGACCATTGAAATTATTCGAATTAAGCTCTTATTAAGGTTGAGTTGAGAACGAGACGAGGCCCCCACTGGTGCTGAGGCCCTGGGCCCATGCCATAAGACGTCCCTGGAGGCCTAGTGGACAGTAATCTAATGGTTATGGTCAGGAGTTCTCTACTAGGCGGCCGCAGCTTTCTAATTTCTTTCGCATTATGAAAGTAAATATAATTTTCGCTAGACTAAGAATTCGTGGAAAAATTCAAAATGGCTGGTTGGTAATTACTGGTTGAAATTTACAAATGTTTCAATTATTCTTGGCTGTATTTCTGAGAATCTTTCTCGTAACTTTTATTTTCGGACGCATCATACTTTTGTTAAATTCAATGATTGGGAAAATATTAAAAGTCAATTTATTAGAGAAACATACTACACAAAATCAGTACGGTGTTTCCTTTCCGCCGCCTGTTATCGCAGTTATCATCAGTTATGGCACATAAATAAATTTCCAATACAAATGAATGCAATTTTCCTGTCATAAGCATTCTAATAAGTCATACCATCGACTGTAAGGGAGGAACGCTGCGCCGAAGACTTAGTAACATAATGAATCTGAGCCTGCTGCTGACACAGGCCTCATTGCATATTTTTGTCACATGTTGCGTAGGCCTGAAAACTCGTTAGGCCTTCCCAGTTTCTATTTACTTTCTGAAGATTAATAACTTTGTAAAAACTTGTTTTATGGTGAGAACGTACTTGTAGTATTTTTTTTTGACTCGATGTAGCATCAGTGTAGCGAATTGTATTGGACATCGTTCATGTTAAGACACATTTTGTGGGCCCACCCTACCTACCTGCCTGCCATTCAAATTTAAAACTGTTCGTACTGTAAATTTGTATACTTTATGATCGCAAAAGTAAGGTTTATTTATTGATCCATATGATATAGCAGAATGCTAAAGAATTCGTTTCATAAAGATACATTTTTGTAAATAGTAATTTTTCACTTTGGAAATAGTAATTCCTGCTAATTGAGAAATACTGGTTGTCCGAAAAGTATGAACAAAGATAAAAAAAGAAAAGACAATGAAACAAAGATATTCACTTAAGTATCTTTTTTTGTCCTGTTCTATAAATGAAACATTAAAATTTGCTTTACAACAGCACCTCTCTAGGGGGTCCACAGAGTCTCGTGTGACGTTCCCTCTTTTACTGATTCTGAAAGGTCTCGTGGAAAAATTGAAAGTTGTTCCATGTTAGACTAGATTACTAAACAGTCTCCAATGGGGAAAAAAAACCCTACTAGAACTTGTATTTTTGTCAAAAATATTAAGTCGGGGAGAGATGTTCAAAATCTTAGAGGTCTGTGAAGTCATGCTGATGCATAAAGGAGGGCCGCGGCGATCGAAAGTTTAAAAACCGCTGCTTTAAAGCACGATTTCGATGTGCGCACCATTAGTTGCGCGCAACACATGTAAACTATACGATATATCTGGCCATGTTCTGCAGGATTAATGATCTGAATGGCCACTGTCCATTTCATTGTCATTAATTGAAGATTGGCAAACAATATTCTTCACCTATCTCTACAAGAAATCCAAAGGTGTTATGTCTAGAGATCTGGGTGGCCACGGTATTGGACTTTCTTTTTCCATCCATCGCCCGGGGAACTTTTTCTTGCTTCCAAAATCCAGTGTGTTCCATTTCGCTGTACCTACATGTGTTGCAGATTTAAATTCGATAAACCATGCTGCAGCTTGCGCTTATTCTTGAGGTGAAGCCATTTTAAAACGAGTGTTGAAAAACGGAGACATCTAGTTTGTATTTCATTTCACAGACGCCTTAATTTTTTCTTTGTGGAACATTAAAAAAAAAATAGTAAGTGAAAATAATCTTTGTTTATTTTTAATTAATCTTGGAAAGTGTAGTCATACTTTTTAGACACCTTATATATAAAGATCGCTTTTAATTGTTGTTTAACACAAATTGAAAGACATTAATTGGAATCCGAAAGGTGAGCATGGAGCGCTTTGAGAGTGCAGGGTAAACTTTTTCAAAATTAACACTGAAAAAGAATCTCCAAGAAAAAGTTTTCCCCATGAAATACTTCATTTATAATTGGACAAATTTGTGCTTTTTTTTTCTTTCTAAAAATGATACATGCTCTTTTTATAAATTTGCGCAACGCCTCATTTCAGATCTAAAATGAATCACGTATTCGATTAGAGCGATTGCTTCCAAACTTATTTATGCATGCCTTTTCATTGTTGCGAAAGGTTTTCGCCTGAAATTTTGAAAGGAATTAATAATTTTTTTCTTGAAACGTTATGTTTAAGAGATTCCTGCGATAAATGAATCATAATAGAATTTTGAGTTAAAAATATCTGTGTATTTTCTACCTCCGAGTCCACTTGGATGTATTTTAAAATTGTATGCTACAATATAATTTTTAAGGAATATTTCTGTATGTGAAATTACTTGTTTTTAGTGTTCCAGTGACCATGTAAGCGAGTGGATATATCACAACTTGGATACATCATCTTTATCAACAGCATGTGGCTCAAGATGACAAAAATATCTCTTGTACGTTATATTACTCTCTTCAGCGTAACTTTTAACATAGACTGAACCCAAAACGAAATTCTGTTGTTATTTGACAATAAGATATGATATCATTTTGAATGTGTTTTTGGCTTTGTGTAATTCTCGATATCATGCGATCCGTTGTGTGATGTTTGGGAAAATCCAAGGGTTGCGTGAGAGTTAAGAAATTTAATAATTGATTTATTTATGTCCACAGCTATCAAATACAATATTTACATTTGTATAGAAGTTATTTATACTCTATTGATTATTTTAATACTACAGAGTATGCCCTTTGTGAAGGAGGAGGCGTAAACAACCGTTCTTTTTGGTGTTTCCCTACGGACTGTCTTTCCACTGTCTTGGGGTGAGGCCGTAGCTTCTCACAACTCAAATCACACTCGGTGTTCCGGTTCGTGGGTGAGGTTGCGTGGTATTTGCGGACACATAATGTTTCGGGGTTTGAGCGGACATATTTTTCCCCCCATCTTAGAACAAACAGATAAAGGGTGCAGATAAATAAGGAAATAAATACTTTTAAAAATCACAAATATAATTCGAAACATCGAACAATTTAGGAAAATGTCTAAAATCTTTGTTTTGTAACCAGGTGAGACTAAATCCAAAGGTAAATTACATTTATGCCTTTATAATATGTTCAGTCCGTAATTGTATCTATTTTTTGTCGCGAATGCCATCCGCCGACTGAGCACCTCCACCAATGTTTTTGATGTAACCCTCCGCTTCAGTTGTAGCTTCCATCGTGGAACAGCGTGCGAATAGCACCATCTCGTAATAAACCTTAATTTACAGTCCAAAGGTCGCAACGTTTTAGTTAAAACACGAACCAGCATTTGACAACGAACATTTGTAAAGCAACATTACATAATAAAGGATGTCAGATAAAAAGACCCTGCGATATCTTAGGAGTGCATGTGTGAATATGAACGGTATGATTCTATCTACATAAAGAAACAGATTTTGCTACTGCCTGGCGCGAAAACGTTACAGTGACCATTTCTCCTAGTGGTCATGGTCACGAACTCGTATGCTGCTTTGTCAAGTCGTGGTTTCAAGTCTTGTCGTTGATAACCCGCCACGTAGAACGGCTGATGCACGTTATATCTGCAGCGATGCACGTTAAATCTGTCGAGAGCTGAAACGTCCTCCCGTTGGTGTGGTGTGGTAGTTAGGAGAGGGGGGTGCCAGCTCAGGTGTCGTCCACGTCACTTGACCATGGTTCAAAATTACGTGGTCCGTCGCCAAAAGCCCTCGTGTAGCTGAACAGTGCGACGTTAATATTCAATCAATCAAGCACGTTATATCTGTCGGGTTTTCTTCTCACGTTGGCGTAGTGTGGAAATTAGGAGAGTGGGGTGCCGACTCAGATGTTAACCTCGTCACTTGACCTTCAAATTACTAGGTCCGTCACTAATAGCCCTAGTTTTACTTTAGAGTGCAACGGTAATAAATACTCTCATCCATCGTGTACTTATTTAAATAAAGCTCACTGGATAAGGTAGTTTAGTGACGATGTGTCGTTACTTTTATGTAAATTGCGCTGTGATCAAAACCGTTGAATGAAAATAAAGAAGGATGCTTTTTTTACAGTAAACTCATTTTTTAATGCACAAGCGGCGTTGTGGGGAAATTAAAGTAGAATAGTAAGCCTTAGTAACCAGAATTTCAATATCTGACCTCGAATTCAACTTAAATGGCGTTTAGTTTCGAAATTTTTTTTGATAAAACAGTTAATGTTGAGGATAATTACGAAACATAACGTAAATATACACAGCGTAAAGTGCAAAACTAGGTTAGTATATATCAAATAACGTGCTTTGTGGACGGAGATTAAATCTTAATTCTGTCAAAGATCGTTCTGTAGCACAATAAGAGCTATGCAAATACAACCATATCTCGATATTTTCATATTTCGATTTGTGGAAGTAAAGAGATTAATATACTTAAAATACTGCATTTCTCGTCACTTTGCCGAGGATAAAACTATGTGCCTCTTGTAATCAAGCTTGCAACGCTTCACGTCTGGCAGCTCCAAGATCGGCTCCCTATGTAGATAGCATTACGCAGTTCACATCCACACGTGCACCTCTAAAATATTGCTGGATCCTTTCATCTGACATCACGCCGATAACCGATGGCCGTTAGAAAACCAACGCTGGATATCGTCTACAAGTCGGAACCCCGAGTGTCATCGAGGTATAAGAAGCAACCGCCCGCACTCCAAGGGAGTAGAGAGACAGTCCGTTTGAAACATTCGAAACAGAAGTTGTGTTTGCTTCCTTCTTTAAAAATAACCTATTCTGTTGAATGGAAATAGTCGAGTTTGAATACCTTGTAACCAAATGTTGTATATAAATAACTTGTTTGAATATATTGTAATTAATAGCTGCAGACTTAATGAACCAATAATTTAATTTCTTAAGTCTCACGCTACCCATCAATTAACCCAAACGTTACAACAGTGGCACTCGCAGGAATTTTTCAAGGCGGAGGAGGGGAGTCAACGTCCACCGTTCTCGTATCATACCCCCAATACGTCGCCGAACATATTCTCTTCATTTTGTCGGCTGAGAACAAAATAACTGTAAAAAATAATTGAATACATAATTATCATTAATTAATGAAATTAATTATTAACCAATATTTATTTAAATTTTACGTACTCTATATACATAGGATTATAATCAATCGGGGGGAGGGAGGGGTCCGGACCCAAACACCCTTCTCCCCCCCTTGTGTGCGCCACTGCGTTACAAACGTTGCCAAAACAATCATTGAATGTCCTGTTATCTGTATCAACATGTTATACATTTTTCGCTCCAATCTCTTTCATAACGTAACACATTTCAAAAAGTAGCGCACACAGGAATTTTTCAGGGGGCGGGGTCGAAAGTTCACCATTCTTGTATCATGCTCCTTTTGATTTTGTCGATTTTCGGGAAAAAACACAGTAAACTAGTTATTGAATAATTAATTAGCATTAATTAATAAAAAGAATCATTAATAACAAATACTTAGTTAAATTTTACGTACTATATATGTAGAATTGTAATCAATCGAAAAAAAATCAAGGGCTTTAGGGTTCCGGACCCCCAGGACCCCCTCCTTGTGTGCGCCACTGCATTTCAACACTCCCTTGCAAAATCAAATTTCAAAAGCGTACAAAAAGATCTTTGCAAGAACCAACCGGTTTCTCATTCCTCGTGGATTCCCTATATATAAAAACTAATTCCAGATTCCCGTCATCTCGCTCCCGGTCCAAATCAGCATTCCCCTTTCGTAGCAGAACCCCTTTCATTATATAGGCCGTAAATGTTAATGCCGATGAAGAAGGGGGGTGGGCTATTCCTACTCCACTCTGTGACACTCTGTTCCGCTCTCTGCTATGGCTTGGAGAGCATCCAAATGTTGTCCTTATCAATCATAATTAGCCAGATATCTACGTCTGTCTGTGCGTGTGTGTGTATAATATATACGCAGGCCCTATCGAATAAGTTTTTTTTTTTTCGCTCGTGTCTCTCTATCCTTCTCGATTCAATCTATAACGTTTTACTTGTAATTCTCGCTCTCATATTATTTGCCAGCAATTTTCGGGGTGCCTTTCGGTGTGGTCTTTTTTAGGATCCTCCGATTGCCATTATAGTGTGCAGCGTTCCTTTTCAATAAGGGAATGATTTCCATTTTTTTTTCTCTTCCTTTTCTTTTGCCTTTTCTTTTTTTTTTTAGGGCTTTGATGTGTAGGGGAAGTGATCGCATTTATGTTCAGGAGTGTGCCATTAGTACAAGGTCGTTCGAATTGATGTTGCTCGTTTAGTTTGTTGATGTTTGATATGTTGTGAAATAACTCTTAGGATTACAATCTCTATAAAATTGAACCGTTATGCATGTGAAACTTGGTCCATGTCTCGGAACAGATGAGAACGTAAATATCTACGAAAGGAAGAATTTTAAGAATTATTTTTTTTTTGAATACTTCAAGAAAATGGCGCGTGATGAAGATCAAATTTAAAACTATCACTCATGTAAAGAATCTGACAACGTTAAATTCATCAAAATACATCGAGTTAAATGGGCAGGCCACGTTGTCAGAATGGACGAAGACCTCACAACTAAAAGTCTTCAATGGCCAAGCAATTGGCACTTGGAGGAAAGACAGGCGAAATCTAAAATGGATTGGTGGCCCAGAAAAAGATCTCCTAGTTTTGAGAACTAAAATTGGAGAACACTAGCAGGAAGAAGGCTTCTTGAGAAGGCCAAGGCCCACCCTGGACTGTCGAGCCACTGAGGAAGGAAGATTGGACCGTGTTCATTAGAAAGAAGCGTAACCAGGTGGCCCACTTTAGCTGACTTATGAATCTTTGTATATCTGCTCCTTAACTTAAACCCGTAACGTTAAATCTGCGTGAGCTCAATGTCCTCCCATTGGCTAAGCTGGGAGAAGGGTATCGTCCTTGTCGAATTACGAGGTATGTCATCAACAACACTCTTGGGCGACATTAATGTAAGTCTCACTCACTAACTGCAGCAACAATGTCCTAACGTCCACGGATAGCTCGTTTATGTCTGGATTCATTTTAAAACAAATTGTTTGGTACATGGATATTTTAAATTGAAAAATGTTGGAGTTCCCTCATGGTGTAATGTATAAAAAAAAGTGTAAGTTATATTTTCATTCAAACTCACTCCTCATACTATCTAGCCGTACATAAAAGTACAAGGAGAGTACAAATGATAGACCCGATTTTAAAAAAATATATTATCGACAGGGACGTTTTAAGACTTCTTGAGGCTGTGGGCTCCTACGTAAAAATAGGCACTGGCCCCAACACAAATGTAGGATTCATCTATGAGCTTTAAAAGTAGACGGTACACAGGATACGTAGTCAAATACTCTTACAAACAATAACCCCAAACAAATATGCATAGCTTACAATCGCCCAAACCGGCTCGACCGACTACCGCCTTTTGATTGAATGACGAATGGGTAATGTATGGTGGTAGGCCTAGACATAGACGACGATCATCACATGTAGCCAGTTGACATATCGTCCGAAATTTCCAGGTTTTTAGAGAATACAAACGGAAATAATATTTGACCGTCGAATTATGCTCTTATTTATGCTGGATCGAGACGAGGACCCCATTGTAACTAAGGCCCTACGTCCTAGCCCAAATGACCCCCCCTGCCTTAAGACATCCCTGGTTATCGAAACTACTGCACGTATTACAGTAAGTGATACATGAATGTATAGAGAAGTATACAAAGTTTTGTTTCTGTTACTAATGTGTGATGTGTGATCCTCTTGTTATACGACATACATCAAATCTGTAATCCAGTTCGTTCCGTACATTTGTAGCATTACTCTATCAATGGTTCGTAATACTGCACAGATGTTTACTTGTCATCCTCTATTATTTGTTGTGTCAATTGCAAATGATACGGCTTGAAATTTAATTATTTTCGCAAAATTTTCCATACCGTTTTCTGGGGCATCTCAAGCGTACACGCGGCAACAACTTAGACTTTCGTTGACTTCGAACAAAACTCTGCCTCCCCCACTCCACTAATTCTACCGAGACGTTTGGCTAGCCGCTGCTTTTTATCTTTTCACACAAGCAAACTGTTTTCTGAAATTGAAGATCTCATCGCAGAATGTTCTTGTTGGTTGGTGCTTCTTTTTCGTAGCGATTTCTAAATGCACGTTGCAGATCCTCTGCAGTTGATGAAACCAGTACATCTATTCTACTAAAATTAAAGATTTCTCAGAACCACACACACACACACATGACGCCCATCTCCAATGGATCCCATCACATGTGAACGTTAGTGGTAATGAGCTTGCAGGATAGTTTGGCTAAAAAAGGCAGTGAAGATGAAACGGTCACTGGCTCTTCGCTAACTTACCAGGAATTATACTCCAATGAGAGATCTAAATTAAATTTAAGTTGGCGCACTCCGCCTGTGCACCACTGGTATGCCGGAACCATCCCCTGGAACCCTTCTAGAAGTTAAATGTGATCGCAACTCTCAGACCGCATTAGATAGACTTAAAAGTGGCCACCTTTAAATGCCTATCCTTTGAATGCGGGAGAAAAATCCATCCCACTTGCAAAAAATTCTGTGACTATCCAGCCTCTCCGGAGCACATTCTGAATTGAGTCGGACTTTCCAAGGAGGACTTAACATCTCTGTTCCACATCTAGTCATTGACTTTTTGACGGTCAACAACCTAATGGAGTTGATCTGACTTGTGTCAGATCTGTAAAGAGGATAAACAACAGCAACGTTGCACCGAAATAACTGAAAAACCCGTGCATACTCTAACACGCAAAAACTCTTCTCTGGCATTGTCGCCTTGTTTGGATTTCAATCACAGCGATTTTGAATGGGATGTTGATCATTGATGGAAGAAAAAAAACTTGTTATATTTCTCTTTACATTCATGTGTCACTGTAATATATGCAGTAGTTTTGAAAATATGGTTTTTTAAAAATCGGGTCCATCATTTATTGCTCACCCTGTATTTAGTAAAGATTTTATCTAAATTTAGTGATATTTCTACCCTGTCTTTATATTCCTGTGCGTCATTATAATGAGTTTTTAAAAAATTATATTGCTCAAATTAAGTGAGATTGATCTTTGTATGAAATCGTCCTTCGCAGAATACATTTGCTTGTGTTGCAACGGAATTAAAATGAGAGATATTTGTCATTATTTGGCGTGTGTAGATAAAGATTTAAATGAATACGTATTCCTTTTATTTTACAAAAAGAGAAATTAATATCACCTTTAATCCTCTCCTAAACTTTGATTCATTTGGAAATTATCGGTCTTGTAATATAGTAATAAATTCACATAGTAGTTTTTCCTGGCTTTCAAAAAAAAAAGCCCTCTTTTAATACTTTTGGTAGCATACGTTTTCAGTTTAGTATTTTATTCATGGTTACTTATTCCAGTTGGTCATTTCTTAGGAGATTTTATGGTAACAATTTTGTAAAATAGATCTTTGTATAATCTCAATGATCCGCCCCTCCGCAATTTTTTTCTTTCTTCGGAAAGCAGAAATACAGTTTATTGAAATTTTATTGTACATTAACTAAGTTAAATGCTTGAGTTAATTTCATATTTATTATAAACCGTCACAGGTGTAGCTAGTCCTTTGTGGAGCCTCTATCAAAATTTCTTGGATGTCCGTTTTGGAGCCCTTCAACACATGTTAAGATTCTTCAGTTTGTACATTTTGTAGCCCCTGTAGCTTAGGGTCCTGTATCATTAAAATGGCGTATCATTAAATTAAACCGTTATAACTCTATACCATACCACTGTATTGGTACCTCGATTGTTAAGCGAAGATATTTTTGGATAGGTTGTACTTCACTTGAATATGTTGCTCTTTAAAACTAGATATCGTTAAAGCTGCTGCATTTATTTCCCTGTACTTCGGGGTAATATGATTTTGTTGAGTGAAGTTAATATTGTTACCTATATATATATGCTGTTTGACTGTACCTGAATAGGGAGGGGTATCCCCGCCCCGTTCTCAGTTTTTATGGTTAAAGGTTTTTACTATGAAATCTAACGGACTTGGGTCTAATCCGTTTCTGCATTTGTGCCCATTCCCAAAGTAGTTTTTAAAGTAGCCTCGCCGGAGGACATTCTCAGCTCCCTAAAAGTAGGAAGCAAAGCTGATAACCCTCCCCCCTTCTAATCCACCTTCGAACAAAAAAGCCACCGTGGGATGACTTTAGGTCCCTTTGTATGCCCCGACCACGGACTTATCCACCATGTGGTCGCATCCTCTTCCTCTGACCGCTACCACCCCATTTTCAATCCGTCCTTGGAAAATGCTCTTCAAGTCTTTATTCATTGATCCACATTCCCTAGGCAACAATTGATTTTTCCTCCGTATACATGTGCCTCGTACACCCCGTTCTTCCAGCTTCAAAATCTAAAAGATATCTTTTCTTTCTTCCATCCTCTTCCACACCCCTTGTCGTTCGCTTTTTTAAATACATTCATTCCCTCTCTCTGTACACTCCCCCGCCCCTTTCTCCAATACATTATCCCGGAGGAACGAATCCGCCGATGTAATGTATTGCGCAAAAAGATGTATGGCTCTATAAATAGAACGGCCGTGCAAAGAGATGTGTGATTTATGTGGAAAAGAAAGTGGTTATAGATGAATAATATGGCTTTTTTTAAAGCTGCTTCAGAAATTTTTTCTTGACTTCCGATGGGGTTTGATTTTTTTTTTTTTTTTTTTTAACGTTGTTTTGTGTAGACACGCATGTACATGATGTATTTGGATTTAGTCCGTCAGAATGTTCGCCTTTTTTCGTGGTTGATAGATTTGGAAAAATGTGATTTCTCCCTCTCCCCGTCTTTCTGTTCGGGCATCAGTATTCCGCAGTTGTGGCCAACTTTTGGAATTCTTGCTGAACTGGGCTGTTGTAAGCCCTATTTTGATTCTTTTTGCTTTTTGATCAGTGAAATAGTTTTTCTCTGAATTTTTGGTTGGTATCGTTGTCGCTAAATCGCTTCTCGGTGGGGGGAGGGGATTTGATTCCGAATCGCATCCTGTGAGATATTTAGTGAGAATAAAATGTTTTGTATAACAAATTTGTAGAAAGTATGTGCGGATGCTTTTTACTAATTGTATGGATACTTTTAGATTTTAAAGGGGTGATGCAAGAATTCTAAAAAACGACGTCTGCTTTTGCAATAAAGAGACTTGTTAAAATAGTGAGTGCCACTTACTCAATAGAAATTTTACATATAGAGAAATTAAAAAAAATATTACAATTTATGGAAAAAGGTTTAAATTATTTTATAAATAATGGTGTTCATAAATTAATAAACTAAACAGCATCCGAAAGTACAAGCAAACCGATTTAAATACCCTTACTTCTAATTTGCTGCAATTTTTTTAAAATTAATTCTGATCTTTTAAAACTTATAAAAGACTATGACTTATGTGAACACAATTATCATTATTAAAAACATACTGCGTTACGTGTTTTTTTTTCTGACTAGATGAAACTATTTTAATTATACGAATCACTAAAATAAATTCAATTTGATTCGCCGATAAAAACATTATCTGGATTGAGAGACATTTTAAACTCTAAGTCATATATTTGGAAATATAACATTTTGGAATACAAAGTAGATTTCTCCCATTACTTGAAGCACGCTAGCGAAATAATGTTTTTATCTTTTGGAAAGCTTGAATTTTTGTCCGTATTATTAGCGCATGATGTCAATACAAAATAACAATTTTAAACGCTTAACTACGAACTATCGACTTTTACCCTCACTCAAAGTAACCACTGGTTGAAACATTTAGAATCTAAAGAACATAAGTCCTTTCTCAACTAATGGTATACTTTTTTTTTATTTATTTATTGTCGAAAGAGTGCTTCTCAAAAACATACTAGTCGCTTTGTGTTGGCCTATTAGTTAAGCAACCCTGCATAGAATCTTTCAAATGTTTCTACGTATGCTTCCTGTTTATCTCGGATAGTTAAGAGTTTAAAAATTTAATGAGTTTCCTTGTACTAATATTCCTGCTCTCTGAAGAAGAAATTTTATTTTTAGTTGTAGATTTTAAAAATGCACGTCGCTCGCGTTATGCATATCTGTTTATACAAGACTTAATTAAGTTCATTAAATTATAAAAAATTATGGTTATTATATGCTCCTAAATTTTATGCACAGAAAATATTTTTTGTTTTTAAACTTTTTGGAAACGTCTAATAGTAACCTTTTCACTATACAATAATACCCGAACTTATGCGATAGGTGACTGATGGATAACCCCGCTTAAATTGAATTCGCGTAAGTCGGGTTATGATTTCGCCTATAAATACATATAAATTATTTTTATTTGGGTCGGAGATGAAGGAAAATAATATTTTAGAAAAAAACATGTTAAATAAAATTTTAGATAACACAAATACAAAATCCCAAACCAAAGTAATATGCCAGCTCAAATATTTTTTTCTCCCGCAAAATTTCCTCGTGGCATGCCTATCATTTTTATCATTATTATTATTCCTTTCTTTGTCGAAAAAATACGCTCTTTGTAGGAAACCATATTTTCTAAAATTTGTAACCCCTTTTCAATTAACTGAAACTTTCTGTAAAATTCCCTGCCGTCATTCGATCCTCTGATTGAAATTGGTCGAAAGATTCAAGTTCTTCAATGTCTTGCTCTCGCTCGTGCATTTCTTTGATTTCTATTGTCAGCTCCTGACTGTGGGAATCCAGCAGTTCTTGAACGTCATCACTATCCACTTCGAAATGTATTTTTGCCTGGCAAAATTGACAACTTCAATCACATTACCAATTCCATCATTTATTTATTGATTTTGTCAAACGTATCGACGAGATTTAAAAATCTCGTAACTCCGGGGTAACGTAAGTCGAAGTGTTACTGTATATCACAAAAAGAAAAAAAAGATTTTGGGACTTTGATGGGTGTGATTATTATTATATATAATTGTTTTTCCTTTCTCTAACTCTTTGACAGAGACGTATTGGCTGCGTTAATATAGTGGTCATGGTGTCCGACGTGTCCTGAGTTCGAGTCCTAGTGGCACTGAAAACCCATCATGTGGAGGGGGCTGATGCATGTCTGGCTTGGTGTGGAAGTTTGGTGAATGGGGTGTCTTCCTTGTCACTGGACCATTGTTCAAAACCGCGATAAATAGACCTCGCATTGCTTTAGTGTGATTTTTATTTTTTTAAAAAAATCAAATCTTGACTGCATATTCGCACGTAAAACAACACACACACACACACACACACATATATATATATATATATATAATGTCATGATTTTTAAGACAGAATCAGATTAAAGTTTAAAAAAGGAGATCTTTATTCAATCGTTTGTACATCTGTTCTGACGCTAAGGGCAGGGAGTAAAAAGCACGCCATGGTGGTGGTTTCAAGTGGATAACACTTGAAAAACATATGGTAAGTATCGCTGCTTTGAAGAGGTTGTTTGCAAGTTAATGCTGACATATGTTGACTATTAAATCTAACGATCTGGAATTAGACATGTTTATTGGCTAGGCCATATGTTCGGAAGAAATAAATGGGTGATTAGTTTGATACTTGAAGATGAGACCTGAGAAAGATGAATCAAGTGCTAGATAGGGAATTTAATTTTTAATCTAATTTAATTATCCTTACATATATATATATATATATATATATATATATATATATATATATATATATATATATATATATATATATATATATCTCATATATATATATATATATATATATATATATATATATATATATATATATATATATATATGTGTCATGTATTTTAGAGTAGCGTTGGCCGGTGTTGGTTTGTTGTCATATCTGGTTTATTGAAACATCTTTAGAATTGAGTTTCATCTTTTATTTGGAAACACACATAGTATAACTGGTCAATCACTTTATGTTTTGCATCTATTTGTTAGAAACACGTAAGCAGACACATATAACAGAAGCGACATCTTGACGGACACAACCCAAAGACAAACATAGAAAGCGTTGCAGCAGGCTGAATACATGATGAAAGCAGGTAGACAAAAGAGAGCGCGCGATTACACAAGATTTTTGGTTTTATACCGGCAGTGCAAGCGCGTGATGATTACGTAATCGTAGTTCTGATTGGATAGAGTGGGCAGGACAGGGATTTCGGACTAGCCGATTACGATTAAGATTACAATGTGAATTTTAAACCAAAGAGTTATTAAAGTTATTTTAAATATTAGTACAAAGAGTTAACAAAAAGGATACTAGAGGGAATTATTATATATATATATATATATATATATATATATATATATATATATATATATATATATATCTTATGTTCTATTAATTGAAAATTTAAAAAAAAGAAGAAATAAAATTGTACGGGGTTCGTAAGTATGTTTCACATCACCGAAATAGAATTCACCATACCATAAAACATTTTCAGTATTAGATTCCCCTATCATACCTGCGTAGCCTCTGAAAAAAAATCCACCGTGATCGTAATTGATGAAGTAGATCACCGCATCTTGACCTCTTCCATAAAGGTCAAGCGAAGGTTCCCAGAAGCCTTTTATTGCCCTCCCTATCTCTTGAAGCCCTTGTGGGAAGCGAGACGAAAAACTCTCCAGAATTAACTGGTACGTCTCGATTTCCGCGTTCGTGATCCTGATAGGGATTTCCAATCTTTCTCCGTTTTTCCGCCGCATCAGCTGTTCGGGGGAAGAAAGGTTGGTCCTTCTCACCGATTTATCGGATTACCATCCCTTCCCCTCCCCCTTCATCTTTTTATTTTCTTTATATTGTTCAGTTTTCATGTGTCGAAACTCCTCGATACTCCCATCGATAGCTATATCGGTATCAGTCGCCAGAAATGCATGAGATGGCTATATTCCCTCCCTACCCCACACTTCTCTTATGATTTTTTTTTTTGACTTGAGAAGAAATGTATTCAAATATTTGCAGTAGATGCCTGAGTTGCTTGTTTACCATTTAACGTTATCATTTTGCGCGTGTACAGTTTGTCGGTTTGTTATCAAATGTTACAACCGGAATTGATACATCTTAACTTACCCTAGCAGTCTTCACTGATAAGTGTGAATCTAGATTGAGTGCGACTAAAAATTGATCGGTAGGCTGCAAGAGCTCCAATGTCGCCCGCTAAACCGGCCAGCTCGAGATTTTTTAAATTCCTGAGAGGTTCATCTCAGTTTTCGGTCATGTATAAAGTCTCGCAAATAATCCAAGTAGCATAGTGGTCATGGTCATAAGTTCGTGGCCGGTGTACCATGCGTTCGAATCCTGGTGCCACTAAAGAACCACCGTGTAGAGGAGGAAGATGTGCTTTAGATCTATCGTAGCATAATGTCCTCCCGTGGTGTGATAATAGTTTGGAGAGATGTTTGTCATCTCAATTGTCTTCGTCATTTGATCGCAGTTCAAAATTACGAGGTCCGTTGCCAATGACCCGTGTGCTGTTTTTAACCCCTTGAGTATCAAACAAAAGTTACGTGATTTGCTCCCCAATGCCACCATTTTTCACATAAGCGAACGTATGGGGTGTATGAGGGGGGAGAAAAGGCACAAGTAAGTTTTCCTAGTAAGTAAACTCTTCGCAAACATTATCAAGGTAATCTTATTGCATTCTATTACTATCTTATTGCATATTGAGAAAGGACGGATATATACGTCCAGGGCACATAGCGCATGTGTTGAGCGAGACGGATATATACGCCGACGGCACTTAAGAGGTTAATGCAACGTTCGTAAACTGTCACTCACTCACTAATTATCTTTCGCATTTTTCCTTCGAGTATTATTTCATTTTTAACAGTTGTAACTTTCATGCCTTTTCATCATAACTTTTTCTGTACAGCTATATCCACCGCCCTGCTTTTATTCCACTGCAAACAAGGTTAGTCGTTAGATAGATTTAAGAAATTTTTTTAGACAAGTCACTTTGTTTTAAATTGTTACTAGAAAGAATTCTTAATTCGTTTTGTTTAATTTTTGTAGTCTTATATTTTAACAAGCCTTAACAGATCATGAATACATATGAGCAATAAATTTTTACAATCGTCCCTTCTTTTAATGAACGTATAAAAAGATGTAATAAAATCGTTTAAAAACCTTTTTGATAATAAGCTGCTGGAAAGAACTGGAGGAGGGGGGGGCATAGCACTTTGTACGATGTAATGACATTTTATCGTTGACTCTTTTTATCACCTAATTTGCATTGGCAGTGAGCACAAATTTTATCTTGGTCTTTGTTTCTTGCGTAGAGGTTTCATTCATAAATATCGTTTTTCCAGATCAAACGAAAAACTACATTTTTTAGGGCTGTAATAAAAAAAAATAATAAAATTATTGAACAAGATCTTTTCATGAGACGTCCCAGCGAGCAATTTCAGAATGACGATGGATGAATAGGATATTTATATATAGAATTGACTAAATTTATGACGGTCACATGATAAAGGCAATCACGTGTCCTCCATTCAATAAAAACTATCATACTAGTAGTTCTGGTAAAGTTTAGATGCCATTTAAAATTTTTGATGATTGGTTAAAGATGTTCACACGTGTTAAAATTCTTCAAATAATTTTTTTAAATTCAATAAACTCTTACATTATTCGTATACTTCTCTAAATTGAGCTCAGTTTGTTTAACTATGTGCATTATTATATCCTTGACAGATATATAACTTTTAAAAGAAAATTTCTGCAAAAAGCAAAAGTTGGCAACAGTGACAAACATGGACTAATGGGCTCAATTCATGTGACGTCATAGTTACATGATAGTGAAAGCCACGTAATTCTAGCGAATCAATTCAAAAACCTCATGTGACGTCATAATCACACAATGAAAACTGTCTTGTTTCCAGCTAATCAGTTCACACGCTTCGGTGTTGTCAAGTTTTGCTCTTTGCAGAAACTTTCCCTTAAAAAGTACACAGGTATACAAAATGCATTTTATTTAAAAGTATAAGCGTAAAATACGATTTTTTTTTTAATTTAAAAAATCTTAAGGACACCATTCACAAAAGAACTGCATAAACGATCCTGTTGATTAAACTTTCGATCTCCGTGGACCCCTTACCCCATTACGTATCAGTCTGACATAGTGGACTCCCAAGATTTTAAGTACCCATCTCTTGACTCCCAAACTTTGGCTGAATGATGTAAAGATTCCTCAATAATCCTAAGACTGATCTGCTACTTATGCAGACACTGCTACTTATGCAGACACTGCTACTTGTACAGACACTGCTACTTGTACAGACACTGCTACTTGTACAGACTCTGCTACTTGTACAGACACTGCTACTTGTACAGACACTGCTACTTGTACAGACACTGCTACTTGTACAGACACTGCTACTTGTACAGACACTGCTACTTGTACAGACTCTGCTACTTGTACAGACTCTGCTACTTGTACAGACTCTGCTACTTGTACAGACACTGCTGCTTGTACAGACTCTGCTACTTGTACAGACTCTGCTACTTGTACAGACTCTGCTACTTGTACAGACTCTGCTACTTGTACAGAGACTTGTACAGACTCTGCTACTTGTACAGACTCTGCTACTTGTACAGACTCTGCTACTTGTACAGACTCTGCTACTTGTACAGACTCTGCTACTTGTACAGACTCTGCTACTTGTACAGACTCTGCTACTTGTACTTTTTTAACAGTAAGAAAACAGTTAATATTTAATTAAAACAAAATTAATATTAGATCGAAATGCATGTTCTAATGGTTATTTCGTTGGAGGCAATTTAGTGATCTAGTATAAGATGGCACTTATTTCAATTTTTTTTTTCATGGGGTCTTTCAGAGTGTAAAAAAGGGAAACTACGCGAACTGCCTAAAAAGGTGCTGCGGACCCCTGAGGGTCTTCGGACCACAGTTTAAGAATCGCTACTATGGGGGATTATTAAATTTTAATTTAACATTTCTGATCTACGATTGAAGGTGCATTAACATTTTAAACATAGTTCATTTTAAGATAGTTTCAATGAATACTTTCTCTTTTAATCTTGCATGTTTCATTATGCTTTGAAAAATATTTCGTTTGCTCATTGCCGTGTGGCCGCCGTAGCCTAGTAGTCATGGTCACAGACTCGTGGTTATCATCTCTTCATCAACGCGACCTATATTTGAAGGAATAAATGATTGATTACTGAAATTCGCCATAATAAATCTAATTTATTATGTCTAAATATATATTGATCAAAGCAACACAAGTCTTACTAGATGGATATAATCAGGAGTGATACTACGTAATTATAAATTCTAAGTAAATAGAGCGCCTGGAATCATAATCACTATCTTTATGAAAAGCCATCCTAAGAATCCTAAACACACTAAAGTCCGTTCTATAATTACACTTCTATAATTAATGTCTTACCAATATCTCACTGCGATCAGCATCTCAGCTTTCTGTCTTTCTTCTACTATTCATCTACTATTCTTCTTCCATTCTCCTACTATCAGACTTCTATTCTACTACTAACCGACTTCTATTCTACTAACACGCGAATGCTAAAGCTCCAATATATATCTATCAACTAATCTGCATATCGCGGTTTCTTCTTGAGAGAATTGGATTGAAATAATGCCATTCTGGCCCCAAAGATTCCCCAAGAGGATTAGTAAGAAAATCCGATAAAGCCTCGCCACAGTGGTTGCCGTCTCGTGAACTAGAGCGCTAGTGCTACTGAAGACCCGCTGTGTGGAGGAGCTGATGCACGCTGAATCTGTCGAGGCTTAAAGTAATCTCGTTGGTGGGGTGGGAAAGTTAGAAGAGGGGAGGGGGAGTGCCTGCTTACGAGTTCTCATCCCTTGAGCATGATTCAAACTTATGGGGTACGTTGCAAATAGCCATCGTGTTGCTTTATAGTGAGTGCAACGTGAATAAACGCTTATTCATTATCCCCAATGCCTTCTCTGTAAACTCCGTAAGTGCCGAATAAAAGTTCGCTTTTCAGTGCCACCGTTTTTCACATAGGCGCGAGTGTACTGTCTATTGGAGGGGGAGGGGAAGAAAAGGCACAAGTTAGCAAATTTTTCTCTGAAATTGGTATATCCTTCGCAAACACAGTGAAGGTAATTTTATTGCATTCAAAAGCCTTCAGAATACTTTTACTGATGACAGCGCAAAGGAAAAGGTCTTATTTCGGTGACGGATATGTACGTCTGAGGCACTTAATGCACTGGTTGAGCGAGACGAATATATACGCCGTTGGCAGTTAAGGGGTAAAAAGACGTCTTTGAGGAGTACTTCAAAATTTGTAACATGTAAATTAAATGCATTGCTCCTCCCCTTTAAGTATCGTTTCAATACATGTACTCACATTTATAAAGATAACGTTGTAAATAAGAATTAACAAGAAATATTTTCCATTAATTTAGTCCAGGAAAAATGTACTAACTGTTCACGGTAAAGTTTTATCGGCTTATTATTTCCGGTTAAAAAGTTACCGCTGCAAAACCCTACGCTTTTCTATTTTATGTATCGGATACAAAATTTCAGAATATTTTCCTACATCTTAATCTCGTCCTTTTTATAGCATGTTCTTTTCTTCTTGACATATGCCCTCCCTCCTCTATTTCCCCAGTACCACTAAAGACCCGCCGTGTAGGGCAGCGATGCACGTTAAATCTGTCGAGAGCTGAAACGTCCTCCCGTTGGTGTGGTGTGGGTGTTAGGAGAGGGGGTGCCAGCTCAGGTGTCGTCCACGTCACTTGACCGTGGTTCAAAATTACGTGGTCCGTCGCCAAAAGCCCTCGTGTAGCTGAACAGTGCGGCGTTAATATTCAATCAATCATCCCTCCTCTATTTCAACTCTTAAGACTTAGTTCTTCATTTTAAGCCAAACAATATTCTTAAATCGCAATGTTTTCTCCGACGTCCTCATTCCCTACCTACTACATGTCATCAATTACCCCAAGAATAAATCACCATTATATGTAGAAATGGACCTCGCGAAATAACCACCTACGACTACACCTCGTGCTCTTCGGGAAATCTCCGATATCTATATTTTCCCCTCTCCTTCGAAATAGCCATGCACATTTTCGCCTTCTGGGCTTCATACCTCTAATAATAACCCACCAGAAGAAGAAGAAAAAAATACGTACAGGGGGGAAAGAAATTCCTACCCTCCTCGAACCTTATGCTCAAATTGCACCAAATTATACTATAAAAAGTTAAAATGGAACCCAATAGAAAAGGGAATTGTAGAAGGAAAAAACTACCATCTGTACACCGGCATATCCCGAAGTCTTTGGGCAATTGTAAGCACCGGATCGTGACTCCATTCCGTACGTGATGCCCATCTTGAAAAGTCCCCATCTCTCCTTCAGTGCGAACTGTGGACACGCCCTGCGATTTGCTTATTTCTCTTCAGCAGTTTTTCATGCGAGTTAAATCCTCGTTTACACATCGCAGTTTTCCTGGGGGTTCGCGGGCAGTATTCGTTTTTATTGTGCAGCCGATATGTATCGGGATATCCATTGTGTTGATATTGTCTTGTGTGGGTGGTATACATTGCTTTTTTTCCCTACCTTTGCAGGTAGTATATCTATCGGACACGAGTTTTTTATGTACGTGTGAGGCTGTGAAAGATAATCCGTTGTACTGTTATTTGACTGGGCTTTTTTTTTTCCACTTAAAGATTTTTTTCCTTTGTGTGTAAGACGGAATGTCATACAAGTGTTCGAATGAATGAACAATCTAAACAATGTAGGAAGTATTTAGTTAGTATGTATGACGTGGAAATATTTTGATCTGTAAATAATTTTGTCTCCCTCTCCTATCAGTAGCGCACACAGACCTCTCCTATGGGAACGGTGTGGGGGTTCGCATTCTAAAAAACAGGCAGAGACAAAAGCGCTAATGGGTAATCTCTATGTTAAATATTTAAAATCTTAGTCAAAGGGGGGTTGAACCCCCAACTCTCACATTGTGTTCACCGCCGTCTCCCTTTCTTGTCAAATCCCTGCAAATTCGGTTTAGTATGAATTTAATGAGCGAAGTATTTTTAAATAATTATCTGTTTAGTACGTAAGACTTGATTTTATGTTTCAAAAAGAATATCTACTGGAGTAAAAAAAAGTAATCTGGAGGAAAAATGTTCATTTGTAACAAATGAACTTCGATATTTGTTCAAGATTCGCGAACATCAAATATGTCGAGGTTCAGAATCCTTATGTTGGCGTGGATATAGAGTGAGGTTCCAGATCTGAGAGAGGTCGTCTTCATCAATTGACTGTGATTAAAGATTGCTAGATCCGTTGCCTTCGCGGGGTTTCTCATGCAACGTACATTTAAACTAATCAAACCCACGAAAAGATCATGTGGATTAACAAGACCAGCTGTCAGACACCCAGATTAGTTAGGAGAGGGGGGTGCCAGCTCAGGTGTCGTCCACGTCACTTGACCATGGTTCAAAATTACGTGGTCCGTCGCCACAAGCCCTCGTGTAGCTGAACAGTGCGACGTTAATATTAACTCACTCAGACACCCAGATCGAATTTCGTCTTAAGGTACTTGTCGTTCTCTTTAAGGTTTAAATGGTAACTTAAGTTTTACCTTTAATGCTAATAGCCGGCTTATCGGTAGTTGAATGTTATATTTTTAATACATTCTCTTAAAATTAACCCTATTGAAAATAAACTCCCTCCATAAAAGTAAATTACTCTCCACGTGGCGCCTCCCGCCAGATCATAATTGGTATGCTGCTAGTCGCCAGGACTATCTTTATTGTGCAGTGGCCTCAGGGTTGTCCAATCGGCTTGGCGAGGTTCAGAAGTGGATATTTGAGACCTATAAAGTTTCAGAATAGTGAAAGGATTTTTCCTCTGTATTCCTGTTTCCTCCCTGCCAGCCCTTCTCATCTACTTGCCTGTCTCCTGGAGGCATCTGCTGAGCAGAATTTTTGAACTACTTGTGCGACGAGATCTTTTGGGCCTGGTATAGGCTATCGTTCACCGGGGGAATAAGCACAACAAAGGAATCGAATTTTTTTTTTCTTGCTGGATATTTGCTGGGAGTGATTTCGTGAAAAGGGACGGATGTGTGTAACAGGATGTGACGAAAGCGCGCGCTACTTGATTTGACCAATGAGAGTGCGTGGCTGTGTCTTTTCGCTACCCTCGCATGGGGGTCCAACTCTAGTAGCGCCTGACTCTAAATCCGTTAGTCATGATATTTGGGGACATAAGTGCGACAGAATGCTTATTTGAAAATGGACAAACAGTGATTTCGGTGGTCGTATACATTTCTTCGAATCATACGGTTAAAAAAAAATTAAAGATTTCCTGCATTTTGTACTTTTACCATATAACGAAGGTGGTTCAACTCTTTTAAAAAAATTTATCACTCGCTTCCCCTGATTTTGAGTGGTGATTTTAACTTCAGTTTGCCAAAAGCTGAGCCACTCATAGCTTTTATGAATGATGAACTCAAGCTCGAAATGAACACAAATCAAAATGTTTCGACTGCTAACAGTGGTACTGTTATTGACGCTGTTTTTCAACGGTTTTTAAATACTTCGAAATCACAAGTATGTGTGTCATATTTTAGTTATCATAAGTCTATTGTCTCCGCTCTTCCCCAAATTGAACAAGAATAATTATTTTCGATAAAATATTACATTTTTTACTCCTTTTGTTATATAATTAAGTACAATTTTCATTAAAGATATAATTATTCTCGATAGAAAATTATTTCCAATCATACCCGATTCATATTTTTTTCACGAAAAAAGTTAATATTGCGTATTTTTACCACGATAACATGTCAGATGTTCACCTTTTATGCGACTACTGTAGGAGACTCGTATTTTTTTTTAAATACATATATTATTACTGATGCTATAACACACGAACAACTTTTTTATTTTTCAAGGAGTTGTGTCATCTCGTATAGTTATAAAACATTAGATTATATGATCCTGAAACATTAGATTTTATTGTCTTATCACAAGAGAGTAGAATCTGATGTTTCACTTAGTTTTTCGCGTCGTACTTATTTCAAAACATCCTAAAAATACTAACTTTTAATTTTCGCCATCTTCTTCATTTCACGTAGGTACACCATTGCTCATTTATTATTTTTATTAATACCAAATTATGGCATCAAGTTGTGACGGGCTCACCGCGCTTTCTATTAACGATCCTCTTGTGGTTATTTGGGGCCGAAAAAGGCAAATTCTTTCCAACCAAACCCAGAAGTGAAGTGTGATTATGCAAATTAGGAACCTTTTAAATAGCAGAAGTTTAGCGTAAGCGGTGTGGCCTTTTGGGGAGCGATTGTGCTAGTCTGAGTTTAAGCGTGTAAGCTGAAGTAGGCCGATATTCCAGTGTTCAGCTATCCGTGAAAGTGCGTTCAAGTCAAGGGGGATACCATTCCATGCGAGATAAAGAAATGACATTGAGGATTCGAGAGTGTTGCTGCTACCTAGGATATAGAGGTAGGAGCGTTCTTTTAGATACTAAGAACTGTGTATAAACAGAAGTTAGGAGTAAGCGGTAAAGTTAATTATAGTGGTCAGGATCGCGCTTATTTGGTATTACGTATTGTGTGTTTCTTCACCACAGATCCTCTAAGTTAAAATATAAATATTATCTTTGTATAGTGTTTAAGTTAAGATCTTAATAAAGAGATATTAAGATATGGCAACGCCTGGTTCTTCATTCACCCCACACCCATAGGTCACGAGGATAACTTAGCAGTAAGGCATCACCCACGGGCAAATGCCTTGCCAAGTACTTATTTGTTAATGCATATAAAATCACCAAAAATTACAAATAGATGCCGTAGTCTGGCTGAAAAAGCATATTAGTGACTTAGATAGCTGCAGATTCAAATTTCAAATCCGTTGAAGGCCGTTATATGAAATAAAGATACCCTGTATCTTACATATAACTCGATTTTAAAAATCCATACGCTACTCAAAAAATTTAGAGAACTTTGTATGAACCAGAACATTAAAGTTGCAACTACATGTGTGGAGACTTCTGGCGGCCGCAGTTGACGTCTTTAATCGTTGGGAGATTAATTAAATCAAAGTCAATGCTAATTAAATCAAACTGAAAATATCTACTTAATTAGTTTTTTTTTCTTTTTTTTACTCTGCTGTCATCCAAGGGCGTATTACAGAGTGGAACGCCAATCCTCAAAAATTAATCCTAATATACGAAAGTGCAGTCAAGCACGCGAATCAAATTTCTGTTCTGAATTTACTGCTGAAATCTATAAAGTTGCTATTTCCTGTTACAATCTGAATAGAAATATTTCCCCATTTTAAAACTTGTATGTATCATATAACTTGGATATGCCTCTGTAACTGAAGGGAGAAAGAAACCTTTTGATCACTGGAACAATCCATCGAGATCACCGTCATTTGCATACAAATGTCTACCCAAACCTTCAGGTGTACTTCACGGTGTTACTTCTTCCCCTCAGCAATGTAATCACATTTATGAGTGTTACGCACGATCAACCTTCTTCCAATTAATTGATATTGTGGCTCATTTCTATTCATTGAATGTTCTCATGAAAGCCGCGTTGGCATTCTTTGACGTCCCTTTTTTAACCCCTAATCCAGTCGTTGTATTCTTACTCTAATACGAGATCGAGGTGTCTCTTTGCGGTTTTAAATAGAATTATATCTATACGCAGAAAGTAATTAAATTTTGCAAATTGGGAGTAAATGATTTGAATACGTAATATTTTTGGATTGCTTGTGCATGTAGATAAATTAAATATCTCTAAGTCCTTCAGTGGTAAATTTGGATTCAACATGCATCTCTTGAATGGTAAAAAGGATTAACCATGCTTTCACGTTTTCGTGAGAAATAAATGAATTTAAATACGAACTAAGTATACATTTCTATACTTTGTAACGAAAAGTTAAAGGTTGATTAATGTGGTAAAGGTTGCAATGCATTGTAATAAGATTCTTTGGAAGTCATCTCAGGTAAATAAGAATTCTGTGCAAGATACTATGTTGTTAAAGGAAAGTAATTGGAAAAATTGTTAAAACTTACTGGAGAATGATGAATTTAATTTTAATTCGATTTTAGTGGGAAAATCATGCCATGGAGTATTCTCAAAGCCTTTGGTTTTCGAATAGAAAAATCAATCCAGATTGATTGATTCAATGACTGATCGATAGTGATTCATTACCCATTCATTATTTCTTGTAACGACTTGGTAGGTATTATTTCGCTGCACCGCGATAGCGGATCCCACCTCATGTTGACCTTTTTGACCCTGCAATGGAGGACGAAGTAGCAAGGAGTGTTATAATCTTCTGCCTTAACTTACTGCGAAAAATTCATATAATTTACTCGTTGAAAAAACCCACATAATATGAGGTGAAAGGTACCTTCCACCCATCATTGATGTTTAGGTAATATACAGAGTTGAGTCCTAGAGTGTGATAGAGGTACTAAGACCGTACTTGCACATCTTGCCAGTGGTCACATCAAGTACCTCTGATTCTCCGAGGACATGAAGATCTTCGCCACCTGTGCGAAATGTCGAGTTCACCAAGCTTCAGCCTATGTTACCTCTCTTCTTGGAAAGATATGTATTCTGATCCCCTTCTTGCTGCTCGACTTTTTAAGAGTCAATAGTTTTATATGGATTTTTTGTCTTCGTCAGTTAGTTTCTGGATGAATAGTATATTGAAACACGAATCGCAATTAATCGAACAGTAATTCAATTGATAAGTTTAATAACTTTTTTTTTTGGCCTGAAGTTGTGAACTGTTCTATAAAATTTGGCCTTGGTAGCCTAGTGGTTATTGTCAAGAACTCGCAGACAGTGTCGCGGGTTTCACTGAAAACCCTGAATTCTGTATCACTGAACTGCCCAACTGTATCATTGGAATAATTCGTTGCTGTAGATTGTGATAACGTGTGTACAGCTCCAGTTATAGTAGACAGACATTTGGAGATAAAGCTAAAAAAATATCATTGGTGCAGATTCCGTCAACGAAAATGAAATGAGTAATACAGCTCCTGTTCCCACGTCATCCGAAATGAGAAATATCGTGAAAAGTATATGCACATCCCAATGGTGAAATGAATAATAAAAAAAGACACGAGCAATTTGTTGATAATTTGGTGCTAAAAAAACAATTCAAATAAAAAAAATATCCCCCAAATTCTCAATATTTTTTTGCCTTTCAAAAAATTTCAAAATTTTGTATTAAATTTCATTAGTCCTTGTGTGTGAATGCTTTTGTTTCATTGATTTTTATTAAATACATGCATATATACACATCTACGTCAATAACATGTATTTTAATACACTTAATTGTTTTCCCCTGCAATATTCTTTAACACAAAAAAAAATTATTTAAATCCCATCAATTTCGTGTAAAGCTATTTTCACTGTAATTGTCAATGTAAATCTTATTTGTATTCTTCCAAATGTGAATGACATTTAAAGTGATTTATAAATTACACCCTGTAAATAAACGTCTCCAACTATTATATTAGTTTTTCGATTAACACTTAAGAAGTTCCTTGTAAAGCTCTCCTACAGGTGATTATCAATGGGGGTGAGAGCAATGAACTGATAAAAGTCGTATCCGCCGCGTTGATAATTTGGCTTGTTAACGAACCTATCTATAGCCCGACAGGGAAGGATTTAAATTCTACGGTGGGAAGATAAGTGTTGGAGTATCGAAAAACAAATATTTAAATTTATGGCACTCCCCTGAAATTAAGATACCGGAAATATGAGTTCATGGGAGAAAGGTTTATATGCGCATGCGTTATTTATTTTAAATGCCTAATAAATTCATATGATCTTTCAGTTTAAATGTTTCGATAAGTAAACAATATGTTTATTTAAAAACAGTTGTATATGCTCTATTATTTATCTCAAAATGAATTCCATAATTGAAAGGTTTCTAGTTCGGAATTACATTTTTCTAAGCTTTTGCAGAGGCCGCGGTAGCCTACTATTCACTGCCGACGTGTCATGAGTTCTAGTGCCACTGCAGACCCGGTTCAAAATCCTCTCGTTGGCGTTGTTCGTTAAGAGGTGTGCCAGCTCAAGTGTCGTCCTTGTCGCTTGACCTTTATTCAAAACTGCGAGGTCCGTCACCAATAGCCATCATGTTGCTTTATCGCGCGTTATAAATAGAAAAACATTCACTAAGCTTTTTAACTTGTTTGCTTAAGTATTTGCTTAGTGGCCAGTGACTTGTCGGTTCGAGGTTCTTTCAACAAGTGTGTATCGTTTCAACAAGTGTGTACAAGTCGTTGTATCCAACTTAACGCAGAAGCTTTGAAAAAAATATATTGATTTGGGTGTTGTCTTCAATGATCATTGTGTGGCCGCGGTAGCAGAGTGGTATAGGTATCGGATCGTGGCTTGCCTCGTCACGAGTTCGAGCCCAGTACCACTAAAGACCCGCCGTGTAGGGCAGCGATGCACGTTAAATCTGTCGAGAGCTGAAACGTCCTCCCGTTGGTGTGGTGTGGTAGTTAGGAGAGGGGAGTGCCAGCTCAGGTGTCGTCCACGTCACTTGACCGTGGTTCAAAATTACGTAGTCCGTCGCCAAAAGCCCTCGTGTAGCTGAACAGTGCGACGTTAAATTTCAATCAATCAATCAATGATCATTGTGCGTAGGTATGCAATAACTAACGCAGGCAATGAATTTTTGAAATTATTTTAATTAGTATCTCTAACAGAAAGTTATTTCTGGACAAGCTTAACAAAGCCAATATATAGGAATTAAAATGACTAAATAAGGGAGGTTGATATTGTACCACTTGGTCCGTGTAAAACTTGAATTAAAAGGGCATTTGTATTTGACATAAATAACACTCAGTGGTATACACCAGGATGACATTTGGTGGACCAAACCCTTTCACAGATTTTTAATTTTTAGCGTAAAAATTACGCCTTAGTGCTTTCGTCAATTTTTAGAAGTGTAATCCCTCCCATGCAAGTAGTCTGGGTACGCCACTGATAATGAACGGATTTATTCATTATGGTGCAAAATTTGTGAAAAAAAAATTATTAATAATAAATTGTGAAAAAAATATTTTCAATCATTCACCAACAGCTGATAAACAATTTTATACACGGAAAGACATGAATCCATAACGTACAAGAGACAGATGGGTATAGGGCATCCTTCTAAATCCACCTAGAATGTACTCTGCCATAAATATGCAAATTATATCCACATCATAAATTTGTATTGTCTTTGAAATAAAAAAATAAGCTTTTTTCTGGTGAGTTTTTGACACTGATTATACTGGAAGATATCCCAAAGTCAATACTTATCTGAACAGGCGATCTCATCAATGTCAAGATGCTTTCTGCCAAACAATACTCGCATCTTTCGCTTTTAGCCGGACACCACTAATCTTCAGTGCGTTGGCCCCTTTTATGTTGTTTGCGAACACAAAATTCGTGATTTCTTCTACCCACAGCTGTCGGATTTGCATCAGAAATTGCAATTGATTGTGGAGGAATATGTATAATGCATGCTTATTTGTGTAATCGCTCTTGTTTTGAAAAACATGACTGAGAGATCTCCACTTTTTCCGCGACTTCACTGCAAATAGTAACCCGTATTCGATGTTGCATGACAGAATTTGAATATGTAAAGATTTGGAACTTTATTAGAAATAACTACTGCATATTAATTTGTAATTTAATACATATTGAATGTTGTAGCTGTAGGTTTCTTAATTTAATGACGTCTGTGTGCAATAGAGAGAAAAAATATGCCACTTTATTTTAAGTATCGTATAACATCGAAGAAGATTTAAAGAAAGTACGAGTGAAAGTTTCAGGTACAGCTGTATAATTTGAAAATAAACGTATTACCCTCCCCCAAGCCAGCAGTAGCTTCAAATGCATGTAGTTTTTATTCCCTCCCGTTGAATTATCAAGACACTAGTTGGATTTTAAAATAAAACTCAATTCCACTACTAAAAATAAGATTTTTTATTTGGTTATCCACGTACACACACAATAGAGTCGAAGACTATATATATATATATGTTAGGCTCTGTTTTTTTTTCTATTATGTTGAAAATTTCTGCTGTATGGTGAAGGTGGATCCATAAAGCATTGATTAACCCTAAATCGCTAACCTAATTCAGCGACAGCTGTAGAAATCGCACAATAGGTCTCCATTTTAGTCCCAAGACTCTTTTTGAAACGACATTTGTTGTGTCTCTTGAACTCCAGTTTCTTTCTTCCTTGGCATTGTAGGTTTTACAACTTTTTTCACTTGGTATCTTATTTCCTTATACTATATATATGTAAATATATATTGCCAAAAATATCTTTATTTTAAAGGAGGAACCACCTCTAAATAACCTAGAGATAGTTTTCCATGAATTTTTTAAGGATTTAATTATTTTGCGATGATACAGTCGAAAAAGAAAACTGGTTCTGCTGCATAGGACAGACGAATAAATATTATGATTTCCAAAAATAAATATTTCATTTCAGGTAATAGGGTCTGCGCTATACGCTGCAAAGAGGTAGTCCTACGTGTAGGAGTGACCAGGGGTTGCTGCGGTAGCCTAGTGGTCAAGGTAACGGACTCGTGGCCGGCGTTTCATAAGTTCGATCCTAGAACTGCTGAAGATCCACCGTGTAGGAAGGCGATGCCCGTTAAATCTGTCGAGAGCTCGAACGTCTTCTCGTTGATGTGGTAGTTAGGAGAGGGGAGTGCCAGCTCAGGTGTCATCCTCGTCATTCACACAAAATTACGAGGTCCATCGTCAATAGCCCTCGAGTAGCTAAACAGTGTGACGTAAATGTTCAACCACTCACTCAGGAGTGACCACGGTTGCTAGTGGTCGTAGTTAAGAACTGGAGGCCGGAACAGTCGTGTTACGGGTTCAAATCCTGTTGCCACAAGGCGTTAAACGAGTTTAAATCCTGTTGCCACGAGACGTTAAAACTCTCATTCATTCACTCGTACACGAACTCATGTGTATAACATTCTTTAATCTATGTTCTTTTAATGAAAGAGAGCCAAAAGTTCAGTCCTTATAATATTTGAAATCCAATCATATGATTCAATAGATATCTTAGTAAATTTCCAATTTTTTAAATAATTTTAACCTGGCGTATAAAAAAAAAATTGACTTGTTAATTTACTTCGTCCGAAACAGTCTTTATTTTTTGTTAAATAAAATTGATCCTTTGATTGATACAAGAATTAAAATCCTGTAACATTTCGTTTGAAAGTTAGACCGCAAAGTATATACCATTTATCTCTTCTACATTAATTTAAAAAAAAAATCTAGCAACTATATACTCTCACACACATGAACGTTAGATTTGGATCGGAACGTTCCTGTTAATCGCAATCAATCAAAGAGTGAATTAAAAATCTGGAATTAATTTTTACTTAATCTTTGAAAATTATGTAATTCTTAAGTCTGTTATTTGTTTTCAGTAATGGATTGTGAGCCAACTATAAGTGGACATATGGTTGAATAAATTAAAAATATCAACTTAATATTTTAAATAAGTTGAGGAACAAAATTCATAATTTGTTTTGTGATTGAAGTGTTCAATCGCGTTTTGCCACTTTCTCGAAAGAAGTTTCTTTGAAATCCAAAATTATTTTTCTTCGGAGGAAAAACATGCTGTGTTGTACGTTCTTTCAAAACGGTTATAAAAACAGTTTCTTTGAAATGGATTTATTTACGATGGAATTAAGTGTAAGTTGTTTTCTTCTCTGAAGATTTTGAAGAGTGGTCCCCGCTATTTGCGAATAGATAAAAATTAATGCCGCAGTATTCATTAAATTATTATAATTACCTAATTTATTTAAGGTATCAGACTACGTTCGGAAACGTGATTTTGCAAAAGCGTATACACGAATATTTTTTAATATTTAGTGTCTCTTTAACAATAATACACGTATAGAATTGTTTTAAGATTATTATTACAATAAAAAATTATTTAAATGCTTTATTTTGGCAAAAATTCAACATAGAATTATTTATTTTCAGAACATTTTCCTGTTATGAAAAATGCTTCGGTAATAATATTTTGCCCATATATAACTCGGACCTTTGTACAAAACCTGAACTGGTATTTTTGAAATAGAAATGAATCTATCCATATTTTAATACATCAAAATGAAAACATTTTAGGAAAACAGCACCGATTATTATTTCAATTGGTAGTAACTCTGAAAAAATTGTGAATTTTTCAATAATCCTAGTTCAGGCTCTCTGGAGAAGCCTTAGATATCAAAAGGAAAAAAATATTATTATAGAAGCATTTTTCATGTAAGGAGAATGTTTTGAAAATAAATAATTCTATGTTCATTTTTTACCAAAAATATTGCATTTAAATAATTTTTTACTGTAATAGTATTCTTAAAATAATTTTATACGTGTGCCCTTATCTAAGTGACACTAAATATTAAAAAATAATTCGTTTGTAGGCTTTTGAAAAACTACGTTTTCGAACGTGGTCGGACATCTTATGAGACAATGGGGGGCTTTTTTAAAAAATGTTTGAAAATTGGAAATATTGGTGTTTTTGCACTAAATTTCAACAGAAGATCATTTATTTTTAAAGTTTGACGTTCATAATTTAAAATGCATCTTTAAAATACAACATCTGGTCTGGATTATATATAAATACTCTACTAGCCATCAACATATTAAATTTCTTGCTTACAACTTTGATTGCTAATTTTGGTTACTAACAGTTAATCCAGTTGTTGGTCTCTAGTGTTATTTTTAAATTTAAAATGTTACATCATCATAAATTCTTTATGGAAAATCCTTTTTCTTTATCATGCACGTCCTTAGATTAAACTCTTCTTTCAAAACCTTTATCCCCCGGGCTGTTTTACGACCAATTTTTTTCTCTGTCATTGGCAGTCGCCTTTATAGATCAGAAAAGGATCAACTTAACCCAAGGAACTGAATTGTACAATACCTCCGCTGATTGGAATGCATATGACTCATATCTCTTGTATAAAATGACTTTGACCCCTTTTGGTCCCTTCCAAAAAAAAGAAGGGTAAAGGGAACGAACATGTTTAAGAACTTGCATGGGAAAAAAATTATTTGCTCTCTATATCCCCGTCTATTCTTATTACCGGTTGTGCATCAAAGGGCTTCTCGTATAGAGGGCGGAGTTTTTTTCCGAAAAAAGTTAGTAATCCCTCTGTGTTGAACAGGGTTCATTGTAGTTGTCCATAAGGAAGAGGGGAGAACATTACTTGTACTGGCAATTGATATGCAAAGTTATTTTTTTTAGCAAATTCTAATATAGGGTCTTTGCCTTGTTAGGCATGTCTTTGTCCCCCAAAGTACAATCTGTAGATTTTAAATTCTTCTTGAAGCAAAATTTACTATGTGTTCGAGATTAACCGAATGCAACAATTCATTTGGAAGAAAAAAAGTCTCCAGATTTTTCCATTCTTTTTGTATTGGAAACCTTCCTGGTATATATAGATTTTAATAACAATGAATCTGGTTTGTGTGTGTTTAAGCAATGTAATTATTCACGCTTTCTACAGGGTGACCCAGGATTATTTGGACAAACTTAAAGGGGGGGGGGTGCTTCACTAGAATTCAGATTTGCATAGAAACTCATGGTCGGAAACGTTATGGAAAAGTAGTATGACACGTACAAGAAGCGAAGAGATGCAAGACTGAAATCATTTAGAATATTTATTGGTCGAAGCTATTGCCTGTGCCGTGGCTGTTTGAAGATGATATGAATCTAAGCCTTCACGTTGTAAAACACGCTGAACACTTCTTATATATATTGAAGAGGGATATGTATCCCAGGAGTCCGGATGAGCTGGATTTAACCACATTCTTTTGTTATAAATTTCAACAGGCCAAGGGAGCCTGTAGATCTTCTGCGCCCAGGGCCCGAAATGAGCTTAAATCGGCACTGACTGACGCTAAATATCAAAGTTATTAATTTATACACTTCTTCACAATCACGGTCCCAAACGTAGGCGGTCATCTTAAGTGCTTTTTATTGTATGCGAACTAGTCTTATTATCCATAAGACTAATATTTAAGAACATCGTATTCAGCTACTATGTACTATGTTTATTAGAAGAAAAGACTGAAAAGTAAATTCAAACTATACTGAAACAGCACACATGTAATTTTGAATACATTTAACATTACTAGTAATCTTCATTTTTATACGTCTTTTTTTTAAAAAAAAAATATATATATATATATATTGTCAGAGCTAAAAATGCCAACGGATGATTTGGCAGTTATTTGCTATTCAAAACAATTTCTAGCGATAAAAATCACACCCTCTGTTTTGATATCTATATTGATTGCTTTTCTTCTTTGGTATTTATATAGACGACGAAGATTTAAAACTTCTACACGTTATTGTTTCATAGATATTCATTGTCGATGCATCGATCAATTTAAAAAAACCTTCAGTAAAAGCTATTCTAATCTGCATATCTCACTACACGAAACAATATATCACATGTTGCTCGTGTAGAAGGAAGGAAATGAACAAAAGACATTATCTTCGTTTCAACCTTTGGGGAAAAGCTGTAAGATCATTTGTGTGTCCCGTTTTAAAACAAAAGAGGTTTGCTGCTGTGTGTTTACGTTTGTTTTCTCGTGATTTTACAGTTCTTTATTGAATACTTCGTTATTTGCCCGCGGGTTTGTTATGTTTTGAAAGCAGTTTAAAATGTTGGAAGATTTAAAAGAAAAAGTAATCACATGGAGAGAATTTCATTTCTGGCTTGGCTTTTTAGTCTTATTTTAATTTCCTGGATATTTTAGTACAGTACGATGAAATAACTCGTTCGAATGTAGTGGTATGTATAAAATAAAATTTTTCTGTGTCTGGGGAGATATTTGACAGAATTGTCTATTTCATTGAAAGTATAATATTTTTAATGGAGACAAATAAATTTTATTTGAAATTCGAGTCATTGGTTTCTCAGATTTCGCGGTTTTTTATTTAAAAATTTAAAACAAATTTAGAATTCTGGATCTCGCTTCAAATTTGCGATTGTTTTAATATTAAATTATTTATATCCGATACAATTGCTTACAAATTTATTTAGCTTTTAAAATTCATTTGTAGTCGAGATTCGTCATAAAAATAACTTAAACGCCAATGCAAAGGGCCGGTGAAAGGTTATAAGCGCTCAAGGCCTCACAATCCTGTACGATTATACTTTTTTCTAACAACTGTATTCGTTAGTTTCATTATATTTCGTTATTCATGTCGATTTATTTACAGTGTGGTAACTTTAAAATATTATCTTCCAACGAATCGGTTACTTCTACAAACGATTCTTCTCAACAAATTTCTCAGTAAGTTTTTTGTAAGTTTTATAGGTTAATATTTCTTTCATTTTATCTTCTGAATCAAAATTGACCAAACATTCGAGATTGTATTAATTATTTTACTTATATTTTAAGTTTGTAATTAATAAGCAGGCCAACATTAATCATTATGCTGGCCAGAATACTATAGTAAACTTTGGATGAATTCTCAAAATTTCATGATCAATTTCATAAGTAAATATTTTTTGGCAACAAAAAGGGGATCAACTTTAAGGTTTCTGTTTCATCAACCTCATGGATAATCACCTAAAAGTATTTGATTCTGATTGTAATTTTACTTATAAAAAAAGCTTATAATGTGTAAGCGCCGTGCCAAACGGTTCAATGTTACCAAGTTCCAAAACATTTTATATTCAAATGTTGTTTTTCGTAGGTTATTACGTACAAGATCGCTTACGATACCATTTCTTGATTGATTGTACTTTTTTATTGGTCCGATACTCCTAGAAATTCATCACAGCGGGTTTTAAGAGTACCAAAAAGTTAACACTAATCAAAACAAATGAAGCACTTCACTGTGGGGAAAGTACTTGACCGACATGAGCGCTAACTACCTACACCCCGATTTCGAAATGCTACATCATTGCTTTTATAAGTACTTTTTTCCCCTATTTCCCTCTACAATCATGCGGCTTGCCAGATGCCGCTTTGGTAGTATCCCACAGCTCCTTCCTATTCACTACTGTGTGTACAGAGAAGGAGGGGTTCTTCAATGTATACGAGCAGCCGATTTTATTCGGCTGTCGCTCTTTCAGGTTCCCGCATTTTACGACCGTCGGAGTTGGCAACTCTCATTCCACCTCATCACACACGACATCCTCCCTGCCATCGACGAACAATAAAAACTCTACCCTCCGTGTGTATGTATATATACCTTCAGGATTTCTTCCCTACGGCCGGCAGATGTTCTCTATTAACAGTCGTAAATTCTCCCGGTTGTAAAGAATATCGTAAATTCCGTAGTGGGGTGGTTAAGGGGGTGCCTCGAGTGCTTTTTAGAACAGTGCCTGAATCAGGAGGTATTCCATCTCTAGTATTGTGCCCTCTTCTAACACAATCAATGATCTTTCGATAAATTCTGGACTTACGCTTCTCCCACACCATTTTTTTTTATTTCCTTTAAATAGGGGTGCATATTTTTAAAAATTTTAAATCCGTGAGAGTTCTAAAAGAATGTTTTCGTTGTTGTTTGGGTGGCCACGGTAGCCTTGTGGTTATGATCATGAACTTGTGGCCGGTTTGAGTCCTGGTGTCGAGGGCAGGGCCGCTTAGGCGCGCTAGACACGTGCCTAGGGCGCAAAAGATTTGGGGGCTCAAAACATTGAAGGGTGAAAAAAAGAAAAAAATTAAATTACCGAGCGTATGTACCACCGCCTAGCGAATCGTGAAAAAAAAAACACTTCTGCTCTCAAGAGAGTAAGGATTGAAATGAGATCTACTATGAAAAATGAAAAGCTTAACAATTCGATGCTGCTTATGCACTCAAAATGGTATTGCGATGGAAATTGATTACAATGAAGTTATTAATGATTTTCTCGAAAAAAAATCATTCGTTTTTCGAAGAAAATCTTCGTTTTTGTACAAGCACAATGACATTGACTCCACAATGAATACGGATGTCAAAAAGTAAAAGATAATAAAGCGATAAGCGATGCAAAAGAGGATAATTAACAAGTATAAAACATTATCCAATAGCAAACCTTCTACTGTCAGTCGCCGGTCATTGGGGTGGGTTTTGGAGCACATAGTCTTGTCGGACTCTAATCTTCTATCCTGGAATGAAGATGACTGTAACGAGTTATACCATTGCCCATTTTAAAAAGGAATTAAATTAAAAAGGAAATTAAAATTTGAAAAAACATTAGTGAGAAGAAAATTGACGATAAAAATATTTAAAATTAAAAATAAAAGGCTCTTTTAAGAGCTCAAAAATCAGAATTGAAGAAATCTGAAAATGGGCGGAGTTAAACTGGCCAATCAGGGTGCAGCAAGGAGCCGTCGATCAGAAAGTGCGGAAAAATTATCATAGAACAGAAGTTTGATCTGAGAAGTGAGAGGGAGCATTCCTATTGGTCGAGCCAAGAGTTCGGCTAATAGGGTACAAGTAGTTTTGCGAAAGTGAAGAACCAATCAGATCGCCCAAACCAAGTCCGACTGATCGCTTCCCATTGGTTCCTGCTTCATTTACCACGCCTATCTCTTACAATGACTGCAATACCAAGACCAGTCTAGTCCCAGATATGGAACGGAGAAGTCAGCCAAGATTCCAGCTTCCAGTCAAGTCTAAACAGTCATACAATAATCTATACTCTATACTGTATTTGCAAACGATTTCATTAATTTACTGCACTAATTTACAAAAGGGTGGGTGGTCCGTAATGCCGCAAAGTAAGAAATGAACAAGAGTGACTAAACCGTACACAAATATTCTTTCCTTACCACTGTCAGTCCATAATGCGGTGGGTCCATAGGTGGTGGATAACGGAAAGACTATTCAAACAGCAAAAACAAAGTCAAGAAAAAGAGTAAGAAAGTCAAGGGAAAATCCCTCTCGAAACAAAGCAGGAAGAGTAAGAACTAAAGGAGAGGGGTGGGGTGCTCAGGAAACAGGGAAGCGTAGCTTTTGAAGTGCCTAAGGCGCCGGGGAGGCTGAGAGTGACCCTGGTCGAGGGGGCCTATGCACGTTAAATCTGTCCAGGCTCAATGGTGTTAGGACAGGAAGATACCACGCACAGCTCTGGTGTCGTCATCACTTGACCGTGGTTCAAGATTTTGAGATCCGTTGCCAGTAGCCCTCTTGTTGCTTTACAGTGTGACGTTAATTTTACTGTCGAGGCTGCTTGGTTTGCTAGAATACAAAGGTTAATGTACGGTTTTTGTGTAATTTTTTCAGCGGGTGTTTCGTTTTTTTTTTTTTTTTTTTTTTTTTTTTATCGATGTCTCGATTTACGTGATGTCTGCGATTTGTTTTGGCGTTCTCTTGTTTCCATTGTATATTGTATGTTAACCGGGAAAGAGGGATTTTTATTATTTTTTTTACGGTGTGTGTAACGATGCCTATTATTCATGCATTTCTCTTGTTGAAGCCCACATCGATCAGCTAGCTCTTTTTAAATCTTGAATGCTCTTTTTTTATATCCTATTGAAGTTAGGAACACAATGAAATGGTTTTGAATAGTTAAATGTATGATATAAAGGGATTTGAATTTCTTCTCGTTTATTTTTTTGTCTTTTGCTGGAATTGGTTTATGTTGAATTATAGAAGACAATTAAATTTTTTGTAGGTACGAATTCTCAGGAAATAGTTTGAAAAAGGACCATTGAAATGTTTTGTGTATGAATTCTTTTGATGGGGAGTTGTGGTTAAATATCTGGGAAGAACAATTTCATTGATTAGTTTTGCGTTACTTTTTTTTGATTTCTCCGGTTTGGGTTGAAATTTGCGTTAATACCATACGCAGATTTTTAATGCTTTGTAAAAATGTACATTTTCATCCTGCCATTTACATATTTTTACTTTCTATCTTCTAAAAAAATAATATACTCCAGTGCATGCATATGCTATTGTCAATACGTTTTATTGGCTATTATTGATAATTTCCGGTTATCAATAACTAACTAAGCTTTTTTAAAGTGAATACGTGGTACTTACGTATTATCGCAACCTATTGGCGACATATGAAATGAAGCACATTGCCAATTCAGAGCGTATGACAATAGAAATCGAGGTTGCCAACTTGGCGAGTTATTAATAGAGTTGGCAATTGTTGCGATAATACTTTAGTACCGAATAATTTATCAGAATTTATTACATTTACCAGTTAATATTAAAAATTACCAATGGATTTGGGTTAAGGCAATAATTTTCAGTAAACTTTCGCCTTTTTTGACGAAGTTTTTTTTTCTTTTTCGTCCGCGTGTCCCCACCCCAGATATATAAATGATATATATCTGGGGTGCAGATATATAAATGATATATAAATGCAGATATATAAATGATACTTAAAAATAACTTTAAGCAAACAAGAAAACCAAAATGAACCGTTTTTAGTACAAATAGAATGCAAAAGTTAGTAGCAAGATTGCGTAAACGATTATGCGGAGTAAATAAACGAATATCCTGAAATTGCCCGATTTGAAAACTTGCCTTAAAAAGAATAAGTGTCTATATAAGTGTTTTATATAAGCGCTTCTTTGTAGCGCTTAGATAAAATATATATGTTGAAAACTTTTACTTTACTTTAAAGAATATTTTTAAAAAAGAAGGAAATCGGAAAAAAATCTTTTTCAGTTTTGGTGTCACTTCTCGTCAGAATTTGTCAACTTAAGTGGCATCTGCTTTTACTAAAACAAATGTAGCTTTTACTCTAGTAAATGAAAAATAAAAGGAACACTTTGTATTTTTATGAAGCTAATAAAATAGCCCTCTACAAAATGAAATCATTAAAAAAAAATTGTTGATTTCTGACGAAAAATCCACGATTTTTGGGTTGCCGGACACCTCAACTCGGTACTTGCGTATTATCGCAACTGTATTCGCGACACTATATGAAACGATGCACACGAGACAGATTTATTATTACGGCACATACTTATAAAAATATTACATTCAAGTCGAAGTTTCAATAAATTATACTTAATTAATCAGACAAAATCTTATTAACGTGCATTATTTATCACATTTACCCAAGAAACGTTGTTATTAATAATATAACCAGCGATATTTAATACTAGTCAGATTTATTACTTTAACTGTTTAGGGTGAATGAACTCATGGACCTGATCCAGCTCTCCTGATCTCGGGGATGAGAAACAACAACACTTTAACTGTAACGTATACGTTGTGTTATAGTCTTGCACGTTTTACAGTTTGAAGCAAATTTAACTACACTTGAAGTAATTGATTACACTAATTTTTATTTTATTTACTTTCTCGAGTATTTTTTTAAATATGCGAACAATACGGCTGAATATATAAATTTCGTAAGTTTTTGAAGTCCAACAAATATTAAAGACCTTTAATTAATCATTCAATTCCTACTATTAGTTCACCTCTCTCTCTCTCTCTCTATATATATATATATATAATCAAATTTTCAATCGTTAAATTAAAAATGAATAAATAGTAACAAAAATAATAGTCCAACAGCATATATAGAAAGAAAAATCGTTCGTTGTGTCCCTGTAGCGCAATGGATAGTGCTTTCGACTTCTAATCCAGCGGTCGGTGGTTCGAAGATATATGCCTAGTTTCCGAGAATATGTGTGTGTGTGTGTGTTTTACTATATTATTTTACTAGAATATTTAAATTTAATGAATAAATGATAACAAACAAAAAAACATAGTCCAACACCATTTATAGAAAGGAAAATGGCAAATTGCAAGGAAAATCTCTTTTTATTTTGTCACTTAATATTGTGATTCTGTCGTATGTACATACATATTTATATTAATTGTAACTATTTAATAAAAAGTAACTAAAATAAATTTTTTTTCTTTGTTGACCTAAGTAGGAATTGGCTTAATTTTTAAAAATATGTATTGCTTGTTTTTAATAATTTGCATATAGCTTGATTCTAAAGTGGTGAAGAAGACTTAAATATGTAAATGAAAATCCGGGAGACCCGTTTCGGATTGATATATCATCTTTTATATTATGTTATATATATAAATTCTTTAAAATTATTTCTTTTTATAATTTTCCTTTATATGAATTTAATTTCGAATTTCCAACATTCCACGATACGCCCGCCAATACGCATAAAAGCACATCTACTTCCATTTTAACTTCCGTTACAGCAGCCTGGATGGAAAAAACGCGGAAAGATTGAATGCGTTGGGGTGACGCGCTGTTTATCCCATTATTTGTTGGTCTTGATTGGCAGTTGGTAGGTTCACTAACCTTAATTTGCCTTGAAAGTGAATTGCTTTTTGACAGCTAGGTTGTACGACTTGTGGTAGCTGTTAACAATGAGTTACTTTCCGATCGAGAATTTGAAAAGTGAGATTGTGTTGTTGTTTTTGTTAAGATTTATATATTCGTGTTATTGTCGACTTTGTTAAGTTGCAATGTTTCATTTTTTTTTAAAATTCAAAGACTCTGATGCTCTTTGAAGAAATTGGTCCAATGTAGAATGAACATTTCGCCAACAGATTATTTCTGAAAATATATTACTTTTTTTATTTTTTTTGCTTTTAATTGTGAATCATATGGATATTTCACCATATGTATATTGGGTTTTTTTATTTGATGTACAAAGCTTATTTGCTACAGATTTTTATTTTACATAATTATTAATCATTGTCATCAATACAATATTTGTTAAAGTAATGTTTGTTAGTGACAGTGAAAATCGCTCATCACGAAACTGGAGGAACTGAAATATTTTTTCGTGTCAAACGATATTAAAAAAAAATATATCAACAAAATTAAGCTTATTAAAGTTTATTTTATTTAGAAAAATATATGTATATATATGCATGTATTTAACAAACATCAATAATTTTCAGCATCAAACTGTCAACAAATTGTTCGATGTCGTCCATTTCGTTATACAGTTCACCATTGGAATGTGTGTCTAAATTACTGCACATACTTTTCATAATGTTCCTCATTTCGGACGACGTGGGAACATGAGTTATCTTATTCATTTCATTTTCGTCGTCGGAATCGGCATTAATGATATTTTTTTAGCTTTGAACAAGCTTCAAAATGTCTTTGCCTTCCATAATTGGGGCTGCACGCGAATTATCATCATGTACTGCAACGAATTCTTTCGATGATACAGTACAACAGTCCAATCCTACTGATGTCTTCCTTATTTTGTTCATTCTCAGTAGGGAAATCCTTTCGTGTTAAGAGAAAAAATGCATTGAGGTACTACGTTCGGAACCGTGATTTTGCAAAAGCGCATAAATGGATAATTTTCACGATATTTAGTGTCACTTAGATTAGAATACATGTTTAAAATTGTTTTAAGGACATTTTGACAAAAAAAAATTTTTTAAATACAATATTTCGGCAAAAAATTAACTTAGAATGATCTTTTTTCAAAATGTTCTCCTTTTGTGAAAAATGCCTTGTATTATAATAATATTTTGCCTGCATATAGCTCAAACCTCTGTACAGAGGCTGAACTAGAATTTTTGAAAAATTCACATTATTTTCAGAGTTACCACCCATTGAAATAATTATTGGCGTTTTTTTCTTAAAATTGCTTCCCTCTGTTGACGTAAAATGTGAATAAACCCACTTCTAAGTTATATATTTCAAAAATTCTAGTTGAGCATCTGTAGAGAGGTCTGAGCTATATACAGGCAAAATATTATTATAATAGAAGCATTTTTCACAAAAGGAGAACATTTTGAAAAAAAAAAGATTATTCTAAGTTAATATTGTATTTAAGTATTGTATTTATTTTTTTTTCAAAATGTCCTTAAAACAATTTTATACATGTATTCTAATCTAAGTGGCACTAAATATCATAAATATTATCCATTTATATGCTTTTGCAAAATCACGGTTTCGAACGTAGATAGATACCTTAAGCGAATTTTAGTGCTGTATCCTGTATTTCAAGGATTGTTTTTCTGCAATAAATTTTCATCGCTCCTGGTGAACTAACTGTCTTGCTCTTTGAGACGTAGCATAAAATCTTCGAACTCCCATCTACGTAACAATATGTAGGTTTAACTAAGGTACGAATGTTTGAAGTGAGAAATGGTTAGAGAAGCAATTACATGCGACATTTGTGTCGCCTCTTATTCATTTTGAAGTCTACTACTCGGTTAAAAAGGATCTGAAACTACATTTTAAAAAAAATCTGTTGGCTTTATCGTGTTATTGTAAGGTTACCCGTTTTCCCGTTTTTGCCCATCTCGTAAAAGGGAAGGATGAAGGTGCAAAACTAACATGTTCACATCAGCATCAAAGTATAGCCTATGACAAACGTGCCGAGAAATTTTGTTGCTTAATTTATTTAATTTGATTGGATGACCTCAATTTTTATAGGTAAGATGCAAATAGAATTGTTACCATTATCAGTATTAATGTAATTGTATCCGTAAGATTTGGGAATTATTTTTGAAAATTTCTAGGATGATGATTTTTTGTGAAATAGAATAGAAATAGATGATAGCGTGGGATAAATAAATTTATTATCCTAAGGTTAAAAGATCGTTATTCATTTAGATATCGCTTCTTATTTTCTAGAGCATTTTTTTTTTCAATTCCTACTATTAGCTCACACTCTCTATATATTTATTTATCTTCGTGGAATTTTCATTAGTTAATATACATTTTAAAGCGCTCAATTGAGCTGAAATTTTATATACATGATTATTTTGGATGACAATACAATAATTTAATTATAATTAATAAAAATTAATTAGTTTAAACTAATTATTCAAAGAATTACAAGTATAGCCATGTTGGCATCATTTTTGGCGACTTGTCAAAGCATGAAAAGGTTTTTTTCTCACATTTGAAAGCGCTAATTTGAGCTGAAATTTTCTATACGTTATTCCTTTGGGTAAAAATACAATAAATTAATTATAATTAATTAAAATTAATTGACTGAAACTAATTATTTAAAGAATTATAGATACAGCCACGTTTATTTCATTTTTAGCGACTTGGGGCAAAACTGTAAAAGATTTTTTTCTCACGTTTTAATGCGTTCAGTTGAAGGGAAATTTTATATACACAATTGTTATGGATGACAATACGATACTTTAATGATTATTAATAAAAATAAATTACCACTTAATGTTGTGATTCTGTCATATGTATATACATATTTATATTAATTGTAACTATTTAATAAAAAGTACCTAAAATAAAATTTTACTTTGTTGATCTAAGTAGGAATTGACTTAAACAATTCTTTTTATATTATACTTGTTAATATTACTTTTCCATTTATAAGAATTAATTCTCGACAATACACGATAAATAACTAATGAAATTGTAGTTGTAGCATTATTTATTACCTTGAGTGGTATGTGTGTCATAAACTTCCTCGTTTTCATAAATTGCATTTTCCTCCAGTTGAGACAAAAAATATAATAGTTATATATATATTAGCTTAATGAAATTTTAATAGCAGTTGAAGTGATATTTTTGTTCTTAATAAAATTAACTTGTTATTTTTCATGCCAAAAAGAAAAAAATAATTGAATCTGAAGGCTTTTATGTGTGAGTGGGGATGAATGAATGCATCAATAACTTAAAGATATGAAATATAGTCGTTATGATTCAATAAAAAAATTTGTTAGTAATTCAAAAATATTTTTTTAAAAAAAAATATTCACTTCTATCTAAATATTCTATGCAACACACATATTTCCCTTAGGTATCTAGTACCGTAAAATCCGGCGTATATAACGCGTACTTTTAACACAAAAAATAAGATCGAAATTTGTGCGGGTGTATGTTATACGCCGGATATGAAAATGAGAGCTTTAAAAATTGTTAAGAAAAGCATAGAAGAAAATTATACTTCTACATAGATCGAAATAATGTTTATTTAAAAGAAATGACATTCCTTATGAACTTGAAACGTTGTCGTTCTAGAAATGTTCTATATTTTCCTAAAGCTTAGAATAATACCTCCTCTAAATTATTTCAAAACATAAGAGCATTGCGCAAGTACATTTTAAGTTTCTTCGTAAAAAAAGTTCGCGTTATACGGCGAACATACCTAAAAATTAAAATTGCAGCTTGAAAGTATAGGTACGCATTATACGCCAGATTTTACGGTACTTTTGCAGGTTAGGTAGTAATTGAAAAGTATGTGCTTGTGCAGGATACGTATCAGATTAGGGAGTAATGCATTTTCATCCTTGAAAATGTGTTGGTGCTCAAGTGGAATTCTACTCTTGTATAATTTTACTGAGTGGCTACGCTTTGAATTAAAGCATTATTACGTAGCAGTGTCTAGTTTTTTTGGGAGAGGGAGGAGGGTGGCTAGCTTTTGTGTGTGTTACTGTTTGTAGTTAAATTATTTTATATGGTTCGCAAATGTAATTTCTTTAACCACCTCGCTCTTTCAAACCTTGTTTATAAAAACCCCATAATATTGAACGAATGGGTTATTGATTCAGTTTACTTTACTGAATCAATGTTCCCATCTCCTCCAATATTGAATTTCTCCTTTATTTCTCGTCTATTCAAAATAATTAGATCTTCCTCTAAAAGAAATCGACTATGAACAAAGCAATCCGAAAAGTAGGAAACATTTCCAAGTTGAAACTTCGTAATCGGCCTTTCCATCAGGTAGCAAACTCTTCCGGAAATGACGCGCCGCTAAAGATGACACAGTCTTATCCCCAACCCGACTGACTTCACCTTTAAAGTTTCCTTTTCTTTTTCTTCCTTTAATTTCCCGTTCCTTTTTTCTTTTCTTTTCTTCTTTTTCCTGCATCGTCGTTATCTTCGATCCTCTGCAGAACTTCCCTTTTTCTAAAGGATTTCATCAATGCACTTAACGCGTGGCGTCCTTTTGAAGTGCTGCCTTTTCTTTTCCACCCCTACTGCCTCTTTCTAGTCCTTTGCTTTCCCCCTTTTTACTGTCGTCCCCCTCCTCCCTTAACGGTGACGACCACTCTTAGGAGTGGTAGTTAGGTGGGCGAAACCGTGGCGATCTTGAGAGAGAAGTCCTCTTTTCCCAAATTGCTGCCCTATTTTTAGACCCCCTCTATTCTCTCTCACTTTTTTTTTACCTTCCTTCACCACCCTGACTGATAAATAACTTATAAAATGCCTGAAATTGGAACTTCTTATTTGAGACCCCAGGTAATTTCTATTTCCCACTTACAAATTTTCAAACTCGGCGATTTTTGTTTATGGCTGTGGTGAATATTTTCGGAGCCGTGTTTCGCTGTTTTATCAATTGTTCTGTTGAGTAGTTTTTGTGAGAAGCTGAATATTTGTGTGGATTTCGAATAATTTTTTTAAAAAGAGTGTCAGCTTTTCTTAGTATTTGATAGGGGAGGGTTCTCAGTGACATGTCGGGAAAACGACTACGATTTTTGTAATCATTCTGTATTGTATGTATTGTGCTGGTCATTTTGGAAGTATTCTTCTGAAGTCTGTCTCCGTGTAATATTAACTAATAAATTGTATCCAGATTTTGGAATGTTTTTTGATACAAAAGAATTCCAACATTTGTATTATACCTGGTGTCCGAAAAGTATGGCTACAATTTCAAATATTAATTACGAAGAAAGAAGCAAGGATATTAATTCACGGTTTTTTATATTCCATAATGAAAATACCAAAGTTTTTTTTTTACGTTGTTTTATTGTATGATTTCAATGTGCACACCAAAAATTTCCCACAAAACATCGAGTCTAAACGAGATTTCTGTCCACGTTCTATGAAGCTGCATCGGCTCTTCCTTCTGCAAATCACAGGGATATAAAAGCCCTTAACGGCTGGCTCGAATAGGGATTTCTTTCATCTCAGTCGTCTAAGGCAGTGTTCCGCAACCTTTTTATCGCCGCGGACCGGTCAACGTTGGATAAGTTTTACCGCGGCCCGCTGAGGGGGAGGACGTTGATTGTTTATATTTTAGATTGTTTTGTTTTAATAGTTTTATTTTAATTGGATTTAAATGTGCCTTCAGAATAAAATATAGCTACACCAAAAATGAATATAAAGTGATTTAACAAGGAATATAAAGTGATTTTCATAAAAAGTAGCCCAAACCAAAGAAAAATATGCCGCAATAAATAAAATGGAAATAATTTAATGTTTTTTTTCTTTTCTTAACCAGTAGTATTTGATCCACGGACCGGGGGTTGCAGAACACTGGTCTAAGGCAGTGCTCCGCAACCTTTTTATCGCTGCAAACCGGTCAACGTTTGATAATTTTACCGCGGCTCGCTGAGGGTGGGATACGTTGATGGTTTATATTTTAGATTGTTTCGGTTTAATAATTTTAATTTAGTTACATTTAAAATATGCCTTCAGAATAAAATATTGTTACACCAAAAATGAATATAAGTGGTTTAACGTGGAATATAAAGAGATTTTCGGAGAAAGTTGCGCAAATCCGAGGGAAATGCACCACTTTAAATAAAATGGCAATAGTTTAATGTTCTTTAAGCGGCCCGACACCATTTGATCCACGGACCGGTGGTTGCGGATCACTGGTCTAAGGCGTGCACTTCAGACCCGAAGGTGGCCAGTTCAAATAACACTGTACCCAAGCAGCACTCAAGGTCATCACGGGTCTTCCTCCCCTCCATCACCAACTGTTTTTCGCGGAAAAGCTTTGTAGCATCGCCGTTCTGAATAGCCACTGTAATTCGACTTTTCCAATTCATCTGTTTTACAAATTGGAGATTTGTAAATGTTTTTCACGTATCCCAACAAAAAATCCAAAGGTGCTGTGTCTAGAGATCTAGGTGGCCACGGTATTTTGCTTCCTCTTTCCATCCATTGGACGATGAACGTTTTCTCATTTCCTAACTCCAATGCTGTGGTGCCTCATTTACCCTGTACTTGTGTTGCAGATTTAAATTCGATAATCCTTTCAACAACTCGTGCTTCATCTTTGAAACAAAAATGTGGTGCAACGGAGATACTACGCCATATAATTTTTATTTCATTAAACAGAAACTTTAATAGTTTCTTTATGGAACGTTAAAACCATAAGGGATTATTTTTAATTCATTTTTGAAAGTATAGCAATTCGTTTTGGACACTTTATATATTCTAGTTTCACTATCCTATGGGAGCAGCATATTTAATTATACTACACATTTTTATCTGAGTCAGTGGCGCACAAAAGGGGGTCCGGACCCCCCAAAGCCCTGGATATTTTCCGGTTGATTATAATTCTAAGTATATAGTACGTAAAATTTAATTAAGTATTTGTTATTAATGATTAATTTTATTAATTAATGCTAATTATTTATTCAATAATTAGTTTTTTACTGTGTTTCGTTCCCGAAAATTAACAAAATCAAAAGGAGCATGATACAAGAATGGTGAGCATTCGACCCCTGACCCTCCCCTTGAAAAATTCATGTGTGCGCCACTGATCTGAGTTGATCCATTTTTTCTGGTACAAAATGTTTCGCATTCTCTCCCCTATACCGTAATTCTAAATGAGGTATTTTCAACTTGTTAAAAATATTTTGAAATTTCTTGAAAATCTGAAAACACGTGCATTATAAACAGATGCAAGAATTACAATGTTGCAAATGTTCAGGAAGTTGAGACTCCCCTAGGGAACAGAGGGAGAGGGGAGGGGGCTCTGTCTGAAAATGTGCTCGGTGTTTAGTTAAGGTTCTCGTACATTTGATGTTAAACAACTTTAATATTCACAAACATTGAATCTCCATAAAGCCCATCTGGGAATCATTGGCTTAAATTATAGTCAGTTCTGTGGATTACATTACAGTCAGTCCTGAGTATAGGGTACATTAGGGTTGAAATTTATGTCAACGACAGTGCCGAATTAAGCTCATTTCGGGTACTTTGCGCAAAAGATCCACAAGGCTCCCTTGGCACTGGAGGATCGAAATTTATAACCAGAAAATATGGTTAAGTTCGGCTTATCCGGGTCCCTGGGCGACCGCCCCAAGCGCCCAGTGGGTAAACCGGCACTGGTCTCCAAAGCGACCTATTCGACTATGAACGAATGAAATGATAGCTTTCGTCCTCTAACTCACACAGCCCGTTGAAATATTGAAAAAGGAAGAGGAGACCAAAAAAAGAGAAAATAACTTTTCAAAGCAGATAGAGCGGGGTGTTTTACTATTATCTTCCTGTTTACAACAACCAGATCCTGTCGTTCATCGGTAAAAAGGAAAAAAAAAAAACCCGGCAGAAAATAGTATCCTAATCAGTTGTTCCGCAGGGTTCGTTAACATAGTGGAAGCGCGATGAGTAATCTAACACTCTTGTTTTACATATCGTTGTCTGGATGGGCTAAAATGGAAAATTTAAGTGCATTTATTAGGGGCAAAATTTTTATATAGATGTACTTTTGATTGATTACATACTCATCACGAGTACTGTATACTCGTTAAGTTTGACTATATTTCATCAAAATTTGTCTTAATCATGTTTATTTTGCTTGTTTTAACATGCTCAAGGACTTAATTACCTGTTACTGTAGTCACTTGTTTCGTATATTTTCTTTTAAGTACACATCGTGATAAGACACCTGATTATATATCATGATAGCTGTATTATCTTATCACAATCTATTGATAACTGTTGATTATATTGTTAATGTATATTTCTCTCACTATATAATTAACGAACTAAGTGGAGTATATTTATGTAAGAGTACTTATCTCTTTTCATGTTTTTTTAATAATTCCAAAGATATACGATAAATGCAATACATTTTAAATGCTTGTTAAAAAATTAGTCATAACATGCATGTGATATTCCAGCCTTAAAAACTTTCTCTTTTTTCAGGTGTTCTGTTAACTTTAGTTTTGAAAATCAATATTCTATGTTTATTCTTGTATTTTATTATTTATTTATTGAAATGTGTGTAACCTTTTAATGCCAAAATTTCTTTCAGCTGGAGAAATCTAATGGATTAAGTACAGAATATTAAAATGTATTTTGTAAGAATTTACGCTTTTTAAAAAACTGAATGTTGCTAGTAGGTCGCTGCCATCATCTATTAAATTTGTCTCTTCGCATTCTGCATTCAAAAATCGTGCTACCTAAATTAAATAACGATTAAGGGCCGGCTGATAAAAGATCTTTGCTGTCATGTTGGTCATATGATGGAAAAATCTTTGATCAAAAACATAACTTTTAATGGAAAAAAGTAATGTTTATGAATATTGACCATAAATTTCTATTGAAGTCAATTTCGTATTCGGAAAACATGAAAACCCTATTTTGGATAAAAATCCGATACCTATTATATACATCTGAATGCTGCGAAGCTCGTCTGTTGAGATTGTGGAGACTAAAACGTTGACTTGATCTTTCTAACGTGATAATTTTAAACCATGTATCAACTGGCAATTTTGATGTAATACTCCAACAAAATCAAATTAGTAGGAAGTTAAACAAATAGATATGGAATGATGGATATAGATATGGAAATAGATATACAAGATTGCATTTTTCTTAATTTGGAACGTCAAAAAATATTAACGATAGTAAAATATCTTCTAGGATACGAATTGACTGTAAACGTTTCAAGTGTGATAGTCTCAATTATGGTATATGTTCGTAGAGGTACAGGAATGATTTAAGGCTTTTTTCGGTAAAAGTACGAGAGCTCTAGCTAAACTCGAAGCACATTTTTAGACAGAAAAATTATCCAATTACCATGGAAATTTGCAATATTATAACTCGTACCTCTGTTAACAATATAGTGTTTTTAAAAATTTCAAAATATTCCGCGCATACTTTTTTTTTTTTTTTTTTTTGTTTTAATACGTGAAGGCAAGGCCCATTTAACATTACGGTATAGGATAAAAAAGGCGAAACACATTTTATACCAGAAAAAATGAATCAACTGGGTTAAAAATGGGAAGTATGATAAAAAATGCTACTCTCTAAAAGATAGTGAAGCCAGAATATCATATTAATTTTTAGTTTCTTTTATATCTGAAAAAATGTTCCAAATTCGGAGCCTATTCTTTAACACATTAACCGAAAACAGCCTTAAGAGTACCAAAGTGGAATTGGAAACTTTTCGTTGCGATCGAGAAGAGAAAAATGTTGAAGCCCACTGTCTTTTGAAAACACGACAGTAAAATCTATAAAACTGAAATAGTCGATAAATTTTCGATGTCAGTTACAGAATAAATCCTCCAAATCTTATTGTTGATATATTTATAGTTTGATTTCAGAACATGCTTTTGTATTTTCTGTTAGCTTTGAATAAGGTGATTTTTATGGTCCATTATAAGAGCCTGTTTCATCTTTTTGATACTCTTATATTGATGGATGTTGAGTTATATCTCATTTTTATGGCGCACCACGCCTTGATTTATTTTCTATGGTAATTGATATTACCTCGGGCAAATCGAAAACTTATCTACAGGTTTAAAGAACGTTTTATTGCTTCATGGATTGTCTCGTTTCTACCTAGTTCTTTTCTGTTTAATTTGCTGTTAATGTGAATTCAGAAATTAGATTCACCAAACACCAGATCGCCCTTTTGCTATTTATATAAACGGTTTCTTGTCTTTCACTCCAAGTGGGTGGTCTGTTGGCAAAAAAAATCTCACTTTTAGCACTAGGCATCGAAATTCCATTTCCCTGAGTGTCGTGCTGTGATTGATAAATTTGTTGGTCTAACGTATATATTAAGTTACCTATGTGCAATAATTGCAGCAAATCAGTAATTAAGGCATATTAACAATATAATCGCTTGTTTTGATGTTACTTGAAATTTTAAAAAAGTTTCGGGCCATTGGTAGCCTAGTGGTTAGAGCATCTGTCTCTAGACCGGAAGGCATGGGTTCGATGCCCGATGCCACCAAATACAATCTGAGTACACACGGAGTACGTGCTCGTTAAATCAGTGGGTCCAAAAGTCTTGTGGGCTGAATCACGAGTGCAGAAGACTGGAGAATATTAACCTCCCCTTCAGTTCCATGCCTGAATTGTGGAGGTGAAGATGGGTGGTGTCGCCATCTATCGTCCCTTCGGAGAATTTCACTTAGCTAATTCGTACTGTCACCTGTGTGGTGCTCAAGGCCCAGACCAACGACATGCGTACTTCTAGCCCCTTGCCACGATGACTTTCGTGGGCCTCGACCTGACTACATCACACAGATGGCATTAGTAACAACAACAACAAAAGTTTCTTTATGGCACATTATGGCACTTTGGTTTTATGTTTGAGAAAACTGTTTTGTCATTTATAGCTGAGTGCAAAATTGACTAATTTTTTATCTTGAACATTTAGTTATGTAATTTAATCATCATTCCATAAAAAAAGTAGCTTTTTTTTAAAATTACACTGCTCGGCAAAAGAAATTTGTTGAGTCTCGATACCATTCCTACCGATTCTTACGTACAATAACCTCCTAAATCCGAATATGACCCTCATTTTGCTTCCTTTGGGACCAGAGGATTGTGAACGGCATTTTTCTAACTGGTAGTAATAGTTTCTCAGCGAGGGCAGTTCCTTATTATATAATGTCTGTCTTCTCTGTCCACATCCACTTAGGAAGCAGTGGTCTTTTGTGAAGCCTGTTTCTAGGCCCGAGAGTGGAGCAATAGCTTTTAAGTTAGCACAAAGCTGAATTATAATCATAACAGATTTTATCAAGGATACAGCTGATGTTTTTCGTTTGTCTCCTTTACATCCGCAGAGTATGCAACTGAAACTTATAAAAAAAATCATTTTCATTAGCCAACAAGGTAACTTTAAAGCTTGTTTTTGAATTTATAAAGTTTCCATTTGTGTGGAGATAGATGGCATCTTCAGTTCTGTCATCAATTCATTTGAATCATTTTATCTTCACCTTTCAAAAAACAAAGTAATTTTTAGGGTTGGATATATGGTCCTGTATGAAAATATTTTTGCTTTTTTTTTTTCTAAGAGATTCCACTACTGAAGTCGAAATCCTAGAAATTGAAATTTACTTTTGGACAATTCCAATATCCGGTTTAGGTCATTCAATTCTGGCTGAGTAACGAAGTGAGGTTGTCGATGAACTAAATCAGCTTGATATCTTCATCACTGGACGTTGATGGAAGATTTTGAGCCACAACCTCAACCAAGCTCATTTCTGGTTGTAGAGTATTTGTTTGGGGGCACCACTGGGATGGGCAAAGATTCGCTGTGAGGAACTGGTCTTGCAACCTACAGGTAGTAAAATATTGAATCGTATGCTTATTTTTGCTGGGAAACCCAAAACAATGATTAGTAAAGGTAATGTTCAGTCAGACGACGGCGAGGCTTGCGTCAATCATGGGCGCAGCAAAAAGGCGTTGTGATTTAAGATTACCTATGATCCATTTGGTCAAGCTACTGTTTCAAATTGCGCAGCAAAACTTCTTAGTTCAATCCTTGTTCTGATCGCCAACAACTTAGAGACACAGAATCACTGCCTAGAACACTGCAAAATTGACTCTCCGATTACAAGATGTGTGCTGAGAGAAGGTAACAATGCACGAGAGACTAGTGATCAGAAAAATAAACTGTAAAACATGTCAGAACGACAGATTTATTGTTCAAAATACGAAGCTTGAGAGTTACTCAGAGCAGAACATTTTAATGTGAAGCTTCCAGATTTTCTTGTAAAAGCTTCGGGACCTCTTCTTCCTCTACCACTTTCAGTTAAAATTGTTGCTATATATTTTAATTATTTTGTGTGTTAGATTGAGAAAAAAAATGGTTGATGACTTGGGAAGCTTGAGGGGAAAACAATTTTTATTGATTTGTTCTATTAATTTAGAGGGGGGGATTCCCTCCCCCGCTACAAATGCTCAAGTTTTAGAACTTTTCATCTCTCTGAAATCCTCATTGCTAAAATAATCCTTTCCTTCTAAATCAAATTCATGGCCATAAAATTACGAAGAAGGAGGCCCTTACTCCTAAGAAAGCAGTGGGTGAGGCAAAATGGGGTTCATATCTGGATTCAGGGGGTCATTTTACGTAAAAATTTGCAGGAATGGTGTCGGAGCCGATTTTCATGCAGAGTAGTGTTACCAGTGACTGGTATTTTTAGAAAGTGACATCTCGAGTTAATAAGAAAAATTGATTGAAAAAAACTTAAAGGAACATTGCAGTACAACTTTTGATGTGATACGGAGGTCGTAATTTTATTGTACTTTATGAATTGCTGAATCGGCCGTGTTTGTATTGATTCTTTCGACAAAGCTTACCGTGATTTGGTTTCAGTTACTACTCAATTGATTACTTTTATCCAAATTTGGATGGTGTTTTAGTTTTGCGTCGTCTTGATTCGTCATTTCGAGATTTTATCAAACCGATTATAGTTATGGGTTTTTCACCAAAAATGTCAATAATTGTCCCGCTTTCATGAAACATCGTTGTGTGCGTCATTTGCCAATATTTAGTTCAGGCTGGATAGTGATGGAACATTGCAAATCTGCAAATCAAAAGTCCCTTTTGGTACGTTGTTGTATTCTTGAAATAATTGGTTTTGCACTTTAACATTTAGGATCCATTGCATTAACATTTAGGATCTTTAAACATTTAGGTGCGTTGACTGAATGATATTCATGTTTACTAATTTCTACTATAAATGTTTAATAATCGTTTCGTATATAATGTTTGATTGTCCTATTTTCATGAGAATGTAGATCCTAGTCCCTCCTCTCCCACATATTGATAAGTCTTTTTGGAAAGTATGAGGAAATACTATTGGACCATTCGAAATCACACAGTTATTCACTATTTTTCAGAGATATTGGAAGTATCTCTCCTCTTGTATTTTTTTTTCTTCCATAATATTTCAACAAGTATACGAATTACTACTTTGCATGTTGAGCGCCGTAAACATGCCTGTGCTATATATTGGCCATGGTCCATACTGTAGCTTTAGTATAATTTAATCGCGTACCCATGCAATAATCTTCGACAAAAAACTAATACTCTTTGTTTTGCAGACATGGACGATTCCCTGCACTGCGATGGCAGCTCCGCTCCGTCTGACCGTGCGAGCAGCACCCTGGACACCATCACAGACACGACGACGGAGGGCGGCGGGGGTCAGGGTTGCAGCCCCAACTTGCTGGACTCTGCGCTGCCCAGCGACAGCGACCACACTTTCGACCACCACAGTTCCGAGGAGGAGCTGGAAGTCATTAACTGCGGCACAATCGCCAAGTACCCGGAGAAACGGAAATGGTCTCAGGCCAATACCAGACTGAGTCTCGGATCCGGGTCTTCGGACGAGGAGGTCCGGGACCTTATGTGCGTGTCTGCTCCCGTGGAGTTTCGGTCCTCGCCCCCCGCGAACGTCCCCAAGCCCAGTCGGTCGCTGTCGCCCCCTCCGAAGTTGTTCCACGCCTCCACGACCATCCCCCCTCACGAGCTGTGCTCTGTGTCGCCCAGGAAAAGACATCGACGCACACTCCTCACCACAACGGCCACCGCCACCAGTACAAATCTCGTCGAGCACCGACCGTCTTTGGACTTCGAAAAAATGCAGCAGGTAGGTCGATTTCTACATCTACCTGTCTACATCTGCTGTTTTGTTTACCTTGTCTTCATCGTTCAGGCTGCCTGATCTCCCAGTGCCGCAAACCCCAGTATTTCCTGACTGAAAAGGCCTTGACGATGCAATCGTAGTGCAGCGAGCAATTTGGCAACCAAATTTAGCCTTTTTCTTTATTAACGTACCGATCTCTAATCTTTTTATATGCTGTAACGGTTATGATTTTTTTTCAAATTCACCTTTAATTAGTACCTTCTTTATGGCGTACTGTGATGAAATCGCTTTGGTATTTCATCTGAAACTATGGCCAGTTTGGCATTCTTGCTGAATGCTAAATTATCGCCAAGGCCTGTGATAAGGAAATATTTAAGCCCCATTTTGTTCGGATTATCTGTTAATTTATTTATAAAGTGTGTCCGATCGGTGGCCGGCGTTTTGAAAATTGATTATTTTTGAGGGATATTCGATTAAAAATTATATTTTCATATCATGACTAGAAAGACCTTAATTTCTTTTAGGGAACCTGACGATAAATGCACGATTGTTGTTTCCATATTAAATTTAACTGCAATCATTATTCAATTCTAGTTAGAAAAAACTGTAGTCAATCTGTAGTGTTTTAAAAATATTTTGTTAATTTAAACGAATAGTTGTTCTCCACCACTTTTTCCTTTTATAAGTTGATGCCCTCTTGTTGAGTTGTAACCAGTTCTTATTTAGAATTAAAGATGGATTTCTGTTTTTCGTACTGCTTTTCAATTCGTAACTTCCGTTGGTTTTAAAAGTTTTATTTGAAAATAAATTACTTTAAACGGAATAAATTTACTTTATTTATATATTGAGTTCATTTTTGTTATTGGATATATATTCATTTATTTCAAACGTTATTGCAATAGACTTTTGATTATCCGAAAAAAGATGAATTATTCGAAATAACACACGCTCTTGAATATAAATATTTGCAAAAAATCTGAGAATAATGTAAATTTCCAAATCTTGTGGTCTTGGTACTCATGTTATAGCAATCGGTGTGTAGTTTTTTTCAAAAAAGTGCTAGCATATAAAATTGATATTAAAAATTTTTCTTCTGAGTATAAAAAAAATTATCTTACTTTTTTTAACTCTAGATTGAAATATTACTTGGTTCCATCTCTTTAGTATTAGATACATTTTAATTTGAAAGTATGAAATTTTAAGAAAAATGTGCATTCATTTTTATGAAGCAAATTATCTTCATTAATGTCTGCGATTATCTTAGATTAGAGCACTTTTTATATATATACATCATTAAACCAGTTAGTTTAATATATTGAAAATTTTTCACCTTATAAATAAAAGGAGCGGATAATCAATATTCTATTGTATTTTTCTAAAATTGAAAATTGATTTTTCTCGCAATGTATTCTGGATCCTTTTTTTAAAAAAATTTTAAATTCATTTTTATACTACTTATGCATTAACCAAATCATTATTTCTCTGAATCTATATTATTGATCAGTCCTTTTAACCTTTCATTATTCAAATTAGTTCCAGTTTTTTCCCCCCTTTATCCAATCCATTACTTTTATCACAGTGACATTTTAATGAATATGCATACAAAATTCTGTATATCTCTTGAAAATCTCTTAAGTTATTATTTTTTCTAGAATTTTATTCTTTGTCTTTAAATTTAAATTATATCTTCATATCTTAAATATTTTTTTATTGTTTATTTTCCTTGCACTGTTGAAAGAAAATTCTATCTTGCAAAAATCATTTAATTTATTGGTACTCTATAAAGTATTTTGAGATGTGTTTTGTGTAAGAATTTTTGGATAGTATTTATGCAAATACTGCCATACATAATTAATTGCACTAAAACTTCTATACCTTTTTTTTTAATTTGATCACTTTACTTTTATGTTACTGATTTTTATTAATTAACTAGAGGAAATTTATATTGTATTGCATATTATTATTTTATATATTTTTAAACATGTGATTATGTTTTCACATTTGAGTTTTTCTAATGGTTTCAATTATGGCTATTGTTTGAATTTCTAAGACATTGATCATTAACAAGTGAATGCAACACTTAAATAGATTTTTATTTCACTGAAATCTTTTATCGATTTTTATTTGTATTTTATTTAAAAATTTGATTTTTATGTATATTTTTGTAAGTAATATTTTTTTATTCATATACAACATAACATTCACCAATGTTTTTTTTTTATTTATTTATTTACCCCTGTCATTTATTATGTCCTAAATTTGAAATTTATTTCAATATGTGTTAGCAATATAGTACCTACTGATGTTGTCCATATTTGTTAGATTTAGTAAGATATTGGATTTTCAAAACTAAAATTTTTTCTTTTTTTATGTATTAATCAATATTTCACTCCATATTAATGGCATTTGCGAAGAAATTTTTTAAAAAAAATTCCCATACATGTTATACATTTTGAAAGCATTGCGGTATTCTTTGATATAACTACTATGAATTTATTTTACTGCTCAGTGAATACAATTTGTGCTTTGTAGCGGAAATTGACAGTTTCCAATCAATCTTAATTTCGTGAATTAGGTTACAAGATTAGTAAGAAAGTGTTGAATTGTGTCGTACTGTATATGGAATCTGTAAATGCTTTAAATGTCATTAGAGTAATATTTTATATAAATGAATTATATTATTCTTGTATGTGGTTAAAATCTTGACAATACAAAGCCAACAAACCATTTGAGCAAAAAATTGCGATACAGGAAGGATAAATTTGGTTTCCATTTTTTCCCACTACTATCCTGGAATCTTTTTTGGGGGAGGGAGGGCAAGATATCTGTAATAAATGTTTCAAGGAAAATTCTCAATAGATCTTGTATAAGCAATAGTTTTTTCCAACAACTAGTTTCGGAGGATTATACAAGGACTGGATATAGGATCATTTTGGTTGAATAATTAATACTTCTTTCAGTTGTATATTTTGTTTAATTTATTATTCTGTAATCATGCTATATATCACAGTACAATTTTCTGCTAGTTTTTGATAAGTCGTGGAGCAAGACCAAATTATTACCAAGAGATTAGGGATCTATATTGTATACATTTAAAGATTGCTGCTACTCCAGCAGAATCGTCTATTATGTAATGCTTATATATATATTTAAATTATGCTTATCATATGAATACATAGACATTTTGGAATCATTCTTGACTTTAATAAGGAGGATTATTTTGTTGATTCATTTTAAACTGGGCTAATTTTCAACTATTTTTAATTTAAACTGTGGGAATCATGACTGCTATGTTTAAAATGAGTTGGCATTGTATTTATTTCAAGATTTTAATCTTCTATACTTAAAATTATGCAAATCATTGTACATAGGATATGAATGTTTAGCTTTAAATAATACATTTTGCAATGTCTTGTATGGTGGTAAATATTTTGAGTTATGTTACTGTGTGGGTATTAATTTACGATGATGTATCTAATTGGAGTCGAGTCATGCTTAACACAGACATCACTGCAAGAACTGGCTTCTTGTAATATGGCTTGTTTTATTTGATACTTGTACTTATTTCCTGTGTGCTACAATAAATAAATAGCTGCCATCACGCACAATCGGTGTACATAAAGAAATTTTGTTTTAAAACTGCAAAAGGGGAGTCGAATTTCCTGTCGCTCACTTCTTCAATTGATATGAAAATGAACTCTGATCAGTGCTAAAATGGCATAAATCTTTCATCTGTATTACATTTTTTTTAAAGTTACTATTTGTTTTAATTTAAGAATAGATATTTTTTGTTGTGGTTACACAAGAATTTTTTTTGTATACTACCAAAAAAATCTTTTTTTAAAAGAAAAAAATTTTCAAACTTTAGAATCGAAGGAAGAGATCTTCACAAGCCTATGTCACTCGTGGAAAGTCGTACATCTTATACGAGAATGTTTAGAACCTGTGTAGATTTCGAAAGTATGAATATTTTTTTACCAAGTGTTATACTATTTATACATATTTAAAAACATCAAACTTTTCTTTGTGATTCCTGTTGCTCTTCTCCTGTTCTTAAAATGGACACTTTGCCACTACTGACAAATAAAAAGAAAAAATATTTATGTCTTTTGTGTACTGTGTGCTCAAGTCTTCACTGAATTCTTATCTTTCCCCTAAATCTTCTCTCAGTGGAGTTAAAAACTTGACTTTTTTTATTTTTAGATATTAAAGAAAGAAAAAAGCTTTATTCACCTTTTTAGATTTTTTTCCTTTTTCTCACCTGCTATCACTCTTTAGTTTATTCCAGTCATGTCTTCAGTGCTTTTTTTCTCACTCTTATAGATAAGTGTGGATATGCAATTTGCTAATTGCACTTACTTGCTTTAAATAATAAACAAAATTGTCCATAAAGTATTTTTTCCCTCAAAACAAGCAATCATTGCACTTTTTATTCATTTACGTAAAAAAGCTGTAATTTTAGTAATTTTTCTGACGATGAATAATTTAATGTGTATATTAATAGCACATTGTATAAGAAAACTTCTAAAACCTATTAACTCGTTTATTTGTATATATATTAATTTTTTGTTTTTAAATAGTTTATGGACAAACAAATGCCACAACATTTGAATTTTTTTATCAAAAAAATTTTTTGAAGAGTTTTATCCAGAATAAAAATAATTTTTGTTTTTTAATAATTTGTAAAGAAAACTCCTATTTTTTTTTTAAAAAAGATAAGAAATATCTTAAAATTATGTGCCCTAGAAAAATTTCCAAGTAACATTTAGAATAAATACAAATTTTTTCTAGAATTTTGTTCAATGGTTTTTTTTTGTTTTTGTTTAAAAAAAATTACTGCCGATCAATTTAAAATAAATTCATAAGTATTAATACACACAAATTTTAATGAATACTTCCATCTGAAAAATCAACTAAGCATTTTTTTTTTATGAATATATTCCATAAAATCTGGTTTGAACTCTTCAGCATTAAAAACCGTAATTTTTTTGGTTGATTTTTTTTTATCATTTCATTACTAATTTTTCTGAATTTTTTTGTTTTCCTTATATAGGTGTTTATCCACAAGTAATTTTTACGGACTATGCATTGAAGAATTATTTCTGGAATAAACTAAACGAAGAGTGATATTGTAGAAGATTTCATCTCTGCCCTGTAAATTTATAACCTTAGCTATGCCATTTGACTGAAGCCTCAGAAGACGTTTATATGTATTCATAGTGTATTTATTGATAACTTGTGAAAAAAAAACATGTATATTATAGGATATTAAAATAATTGACGTTCTAGTTTTCAGTATCACTTCTCTTTGTCACTTGTATGCCACAATCTCATTACATATATATATGTTTGTTGAGAATTAAAGTTGTTTCATACTAAAGAGTGTATTGATTGAATTTCACATTGTTTATATGTATGTCACTTTGATTTTTTTTTTTTTTAATATACAGTAAGACCCCGCTTAACGCGGGGTATGTGTTCCATCAAAGTAGAGTGTAATAGGAAACAGCGTTAAACGAGGTTATCTCATCATGTAAATAATGGGGCTAGGGGAAGATGGGTAGAAAATTGGCCACATATTTTACCATTAAATTTATTATGTGTTTTTTAACAATAAAAGAAATGTATTTCTTACAAATATAGAAACATAATAAATCAATAAACATATAAAAATAAAACTCTAAGTCAGTATGTTTACATTTCAGATCATACAGTATCTTCTGTATTTCCAATATTCTGCCTTTTTATCAAGAAGGCTTCTAATGTAATTTGCGTTTTCTTTTTGCGCTCTGTAAAAAGTTGTTGGTAAGTGGATAAGGCATCCATAACACCCCTTCTTGCCTTTGAACTCTTGTCAAAACTTGCTTTTGCTTTTTCTTGCTGCTTTATTTTCATCTTTTTTATTATCACCCATGATAAAAACTAAAAATCATAATATTTGTCACTATAGCAATTGTTATATTATATATAAATTTATACTTACAATAAGATTAACAAATGTTTGAAACGATAAAACTACGTTCGTATAACACCATTGGAAAGAAGATACACAGATAAACTGCTTTGGATATCAGGAAGCCTACCGCTAATTTGGGGAATCCCACAATTCAAATAAAAGAGCATTAAATCGAAACAGCGTTAAGCAGGGTCTTGCTGTATGTTTATTGCTATTCGTAAATGAATATTTTTGTCTCCTTTTGATCACAATAGAGCCGTGGAAACTAGGCTCAATGTTCGATTAATAAGTGAAGGACTTTTAAGATAACATGTTACTTAAGAAGCCCAGTGGCTGAGTGGTAGTGAGTCACTCTTCCTCACCACAGGTCCGAGGTTCAAAACCTGGCTGGGCAAGGTCAACTCAGCCTTTCATCCCTTCAGTAGGTTGATAAATGAGTATCAAGCTTGCTTGGGAACTTAACACTAGGAGTTTTGCGCTAGACTGATCACGTGATCAGTACATCTACGTGTGCACCTCAGGGCCCAAGGTCACATATACCGAGTAGGGCACAATAGGCCTTGGCCTCATGGGCTGTTGTGCCACTGAGTTAACGTGCGACTTCAAAGCCTTCACCAAAATTCCTTCAATACATTAAGAGCAAGGAATTAAATGTATGTTTTAATATAAGATACTTTTGTTTCCAAAGGAAAATTACAAATGTTTAATATGGTACTTGGGCCAGTGGGAAAAAAAATCATTTGTGGTGCCCTTATTTTCAGTTACAAGCAATTAAGTATCATATTTATTTATCACTAGGTCATGCACTGTTAGTTACAACTGTGGTAATTGTGTAGTTGTAAGTGTAGTTAAAATACTACATATAAATTTTTTAAAGAAAATTAATGACTGCAGTATTTATATTAATATGTTTTGAAAGATAAACTTTTAATTAAAATATCCTAAGTTTTGCTTAAATTATTTTTCAATCAAACTTGAATGCAATTTCTCCCCCAAAGAAAAAAAAAAAACTTTCTGTGCTCATATATATAAGTGTATGAGAGAAATTCACAGGCATGGCTTCTCCTTTATTGGTTAGAGGAAATTTGATATAAAAAAAAGCATACTCCTGGTTTGGTATGAGGAAGAGGACAAACCCTAATTTGTCGAATAAGTGTCCACAATTTCTAGTGATATTTTGTTCCATTGTACACTAAAGGATGTTATTTCGAGATTGGATTTATTATATTATACCTTATAAGCTACCTTTTTCGATCAGTTTTTAATTTAAAAAAAAAAAAAGAATATTTTAGCTGTAAAAATATTAACACATTTTTGTTAATTGTGTGTTTTATAGAGATTTTAGTTGTTTAGTAGAGAAAACTCAAAGGTAAAGTATTTTAATGAGTTAAATATATTGAGAATTTTATGCCATTTTTTCCCCTTATCCAGTTTGAGAATGAAGAGCATGAACCTAATTTTCAAACAAAATTATATTGGAAACTAATTCATTTTGGTTTACACTCTATTATAATTTTCTACAGCATAATTATAATAAGGAAAATCTTATTTTGTGTATTCTAAGAATTGCTACGTAAAACTAATAAAAATTCTTTCAAAATTAATGTGATGACATAAAATGATAATATCTTACATACTCTATTTATTTAATCTGTTGATATAAATGCAGATTATCATATTGCATGGCGTGAGGGGAAATAAAATGCTTAAGTGTCATCCTTTTTGACCTACGAGGGGTGATCAGAAAAAAAGGTTACAAGTCGAATAAAGAAATATTTATCAACAATAGACACTGAAAGTACAAAAGGAAATTAATAGGCATACATGCATATCACATTTCGATATAATCACAAAGTCTATTTATCAGAACTCAGAACCGACTTGATTAAATTTCTCCAATTCGTGACGTGGTGATTTCTATCGTTGAAGAACTTGGCTGGCCGCTCTCAGTCAAATGGCAGCTTTCGACATCCTGACTGCCTGGTTGAAAAGAGTGATACAATTTCGCTACATGTTGTCTGCTCATTGCGGATGCTGACACATTATTTGCCCATACAAATCGAATCACGGCTCGCACTTCCAAACGAGACCAATTTCCTAAGAGTCTTGCAATTTCAATCGTCCTGAACCATCTGGGAACTCTTACTACCTACCCGCTAACTTGCTGTGTGACATGTAGCGCCATTTGTCTCCAAAAAATTCTCTACATTATGCAGTTTTCAAATGCTGAGGCTTGTAACCTTTATCTGATCATCCCTCGTAATTTCAGAAACATGAGATTAGCCTATTGCATAGCGCTAGATCGGAGATCACCAAAGTGGTGGTCCGCGAGAAAATTTCGCCGTTCCCTAGAAATATGTGTAATATACACACTTATCACGTTAAGATATGTTTTAAGATGCATTGGTTGCGTTTTTAGATCACATTTTTTTTTTATAAATATATTTAACATTCACAAAATCCCATGGGATTTACGTAATGGATTCACTGGTCCGTGAGGTCAAAAAGTTTGGCGACTGCTGCTCTAGATCGATTTAGACAAATCTATACCGCAATGATTTTTAGTGATCTGTAAAACTTTTCTAATGCAAGTTAATATCAATCATATAATAATCTGTGTACCTTTTGTTTTCTCTGTTCGGGGTATTGGTGTACACAAGGATAAGGCCATGAGTTTGACGGTTCAAACCCTTCCCATAGGCCAACAGATTTTTAGGATAAAGATTGTCTCGGGTTTGTTTTTTAAATGTAACCCCGTCCATAAAAGTAATGCGTACGCCTCTGCTCGGGGTTTGAATTTTATCTAGGACTGGTGTGTGAAATAAGGGTTGCTGCATAGCTAGAATTCAGCTGGTCTCAGATTTCTCTCGGGGCATGGCGTGGCATTTTAACTGGAGCATTTGGAACTTGTTTCAGTAATCAAATAAAGTCAAACCATTTTGATGAGAAATGACATTCTTTTTAGAAACTTCCGATATATGGGGCAATATTAATTCTAAGAGATCAGTGATGAAGAACATCACATGATGATTAAAGTAAATTTTCCATTGCCAACTAAATTCTTCTACATCTATGTGGAGTGAGATCTACTAATATACTTTTCTATTAGACCCATTTTCGCCTTATTAGGCGCTTGTACCATGCATAAAATAACTTGATGACCCACCTTTCCGATCGATAAAGAACCAAATATGTAGAAAAAAATCTGGTATGATTGGTTAATCGGATGTTTAAAATATTTCTCAGAGTTCTGTATGCATCATTTGCCCGATTACTAGTTCCTGTTGTGGTAAAGGTGCAATGTAGAAGCCATTTTTTTGTTTCAACGTCTCGTAAATGGCTATGCGGTAACAAAGCCGTCGTTGTTGAATTTACTTGGGGATCTTTGCACTGTTGTTGTTTCTTCTCAAACGATGTGACATATGTCAGATCAGCTCCAGAAGGTTGCTTACGAACAAAAAATCTATAATAAAAAGGGGATCGGATGTTTAGTCCCCCTTTAGAAAGTCCGACGCATTTCAGATTGGCATCCAGTGAAGCTGCAGGGTCACAGCATTTATTTCCTACAAGTGGGATGTATTTTTCTGCCTTATTTTAAAGAGAAAAGACATTTCAAGTGGCCACTTGTTAGTCTAGCCAGAGCAGTCTGGGAGCAATGGTCACATTTGATTTCCAGTTGACACGGCCTGGATGTTCTTGTGTACCTTTGAAGCGTAGGTGGAATACGTCATACTAAATTTAGTTTAGATCTTGCATTATAGAGTACAGTGTTCTTGATAAGTGAGCGAAGTGCCAGAAGCCGTTTCATTCTCACTACCGTCTTTAGCCCGTCTATCAGCGATCTCATTACCTATTATGTTAACATGTGATTTAATCCATTGTGGAGGTGGATCTGAGAGATCTCCCTTACTTTCACCTGAAAATCGTTTCCAGAGGACCAGCCACTAAGATGTAGTTCACTAAGAAGACTAAGCACTGCCATAGTCCTCCAGACTTTTTGACCATCAGAAGCTGCTCACTTCCTCCTCCTTATGGTTTTGTTGCTCCTTGTCCTAATGAAGAACAATGCAATTTAAATATAATATCAATCAATATGCATGCTGCTATTTTTGCCATTTGAACCTTTTTCTGGATTACTGAACAATACTTTTAACAGGTTAATCTAACATGGCAGAACAATTGCCGTGTTCATAGAGTAAGTAACATACCTTATATTTATCAAAATATATATCCTTCGATTACAATGAAATTCGACGTAGACGGTGAAGTGTTATTAATTTATGTAGAAGGTTAAAAAAAGTAATTCGAAGAAGAAAAAAAATTCAATACCAGGTTATAGAATATGTTGACGATATTATTCGAGGAGTGGAAAATTTGTATGAAGTCTCACATATGTATATGAAAACTATTTTTCGTAGGTCGGGTCTTTTTCTCAAGACGGTGTTGATTTTGAACTTTGAAATAAATATGGGTATTTCTGAACTTGTGTTGTTATGGTCTATCACTATCAAATTAATTTTGCACTTATTCTCAGTTCGTAATAAGTCCTGGAGAACAAAAAGATTTGCAGCCTGATTGGAGATTAATTAATAATGAAAGGATGTTAAATACAGAAACTACCATAGTGAAGTAGAGGAAGCAATAGAATATATAACAGAAGAATGATAAGGCATTGTGTGTGGCAAGCTTAGTGACGGGTGCATATCGTTTCGCAAGAAGAGAAATGTTTAGAACATTTTTAATTTATTACTTTTAAATAAAAAATTGTTTATTTGTCAAATTGGCTGTTTATTTTCTTTGTTAATTTTTTCTTGTTGACACTTTTTAGAGCACTATTGATTAATGGCATTATGCATGCAATAAATTCCGAATATATATAACTTTTTCAATAAACGCACGACTAAAATGTCCGATATCTCACTTTTTAACTTATATGAAGCATACAATGAAATTTGATTTAAAAGATTAATATTGTTAAAAAGCGTAACTAAATTTTTAAAAAATATAAAATAATTAATCAATTGCATACAGTTATCAGTATATTAGTAACATATGTAGATTTGACTTTTAAAACTAACTAAGCGATAAGTTGATATTTACATATTAAAATTAATTAATTGAAGAATTTCTTAAAACTCGATGTAAACTTTTTTTGTCTACTTCAAACAATATATTTGAAATTCTTAAAATTAAACTTGGAAGTATATTCTTTGAAATATATCTTTTCAATGTGTGTGTGTGCTTAAAAAATCCGAAATTAAAGAAGTAAACACAATGAAATTTTATACCGCTTATACAAACTATATAAAGAATTTTTAGGTGTAAAATTTATTTACATTTCAGAGCACCGTATAAATAATTACTAAGATTCCCATATAATTTGCATGAGAAAAAAAAATCTTTTAACGGAAATACGCCGGAATATACAACCTTGAATTGTAAATATGTTTGAACTGGAAATGTGTTCGGATACATGTAACGATAAAAATACAACTCAGTGTCACAAGAAAGCAAACGGAAGGATTGTAACTTTTGTTTTTGCAAATAAAATGAAATAATAATAATAAAAAAAACATGTAAATGTATTCTATTTTAATGTTCCAGTTCTTTTATAAAACACCGAACAAAATTGTAAAATTTCTTTAGCCAAACACAGAAACATACATTTCTGACCAGTTTTTTAATATTCTTTTTTGAACCTAATCTATTTCACATGAAAGTCAATTTATTATTTTTATTTCGAAATAAACTTATATCCTGGACTCATTAATCACCATTTGCCTGCAACATTGAACTGTGTGTGCTGACACATTTTCATTCTAATTGAACTTTACATAAAATTTGGGCATGAAAAGAAAAATGTTACTCTGATACTTTTTTTAAAAAAAAACTCAAAAACAAACATTTTAGCAGAAAATATAAAACATGATTTTCTTTAAAATATTTCATTTCAACTAAAATTTTTTGAAATTTAAATTCAAAATCCTCTGATTAAAATTCTCGCTCACATACATAAATCCATTTTTTTTTCAAAATTACAAAATTTTCTATAAACTTGCAATCTCACTACAATTGATAGTTTCTCTTGAACACATAAAAGTTTTTACGGTCCTTGCTCAATTTCAAGTGTCGTCCTGGTCATTTAATTGTGCCTCAAAATTAAGAGATCCAGTTACTTTCTGTGAAAGTATAATGCAGCATTAAAACATTTGCCATTCTCTACAAATCATTACGTCAACGTAATTTTAATCCTATAGAATTTCAACTTACCTTTCCTATTAAAAAAGTTTTAATGCAATAAAGTACATTCGAAATAGATAAAAGTAATGCCCTCTGTAAAATTATATTTTAGTTCCGTTTTTTTTTCCAGAAATATTTTGTTAAATTTTCTGGTTTTCAAAAATAATTAAAATATGCATATCAATTATCAGAGACAAAAAATTTACCCCCCACCCCTCCTTTTTTTTATCATTCCCTGATGCATTTTTAGTTGTTTATTTAAATGTGTAATAAATTTGAGGAGGAAAGTATATCGAAATTCTATAACATATCATTACGTTCACGGAATATAAATGACTTTGAAACAAGTCTTAACACATGAAGGTGAAATTTCAATTGAAAGGAAAAATGTAGCGAAAATTAGTGTAATTAAAAGCAACAAAGTTCTGTTATATTCGTTCATAATAAATTTTCGTGCTCAGTACGCTTTTTAAACACCTGTTAGATATTTAAAACATGAACAAGCACATTTAATGCATAAGAACAAAAACGGCACTTAACAGTTTTATAGCTTTTCCGCCATCTTTAAAAGTCTTTTTTTTTTTCTTTCTTCTCCCCTTTTTACATTGGAACATTACACAAGGTAATTTTTTCCTGTAACTAATTTACAGATATATAACAACATCTATAAATAAAATATATAAAAAGTTAATTCTGAAAAGTCATCGACCTTTTCAAAAAAAATTAGAATTTCTTTTCAGAACTCGGGAAATTTTGAAGCTAATATAAACAGCATCAAAATTTTTACCCACCAAACGATTAATTTTTAAAAGTCTAATGAACTTTGATCATATCGAGGTATTATTAAAAAAATTTACATGTTCTTATATTTTGAGGCAAACTATTCTCTGATTATTAATCCTAAAATGAAAAACGCGTGAATTTTACACCACACAAAATAGTTTAAAAAAATTTTACTATATTGTACCAAATAACTAAAAAAAATTTATTTTCGATGTATTTTACACGCATATAGCTTATCCATTTATAATTTTTATTTACCAAGTCTAAAAGTGAAATACCAAACAACACATTAATCAGTTAAATTTAGAAAATAAGTATTGCGAAAACAAATATATAATGTCTATATATATTTTTATTTTAAACACAAGATGCTTTTTACTGTCTTTGTATGCGTTAGATCAAAATGTCGGCACATATTAAATGGGAATAGTTATCAAAAAGTTAATTCAATTCTTAACTTTTGCACAGGGAGCCTGATTTGATATTCGTACACATATTCAACCTAAAAAATTGAATACATTTTGATGATTTTTGAAAAAGAAATCATTTTCTTGTATACAGATTGATATATATAGAAATAAGTTTCGAATCTAAATTACCAACTGTGCTCTGCTAGCTCTATTTATACAAAAATTCAAAAAAGTTTAAAATGTAATTAATAGCCATAGATCTTCTGTAACTCAAACTCAGGTATATAAAACTGCAAATGAAAATATTGAATTTTTTTAGTAAATTTCAAAACCCCATATTAACTAATAACACATGCATTCATATAAATAAGATAAACAATATATATTTTTAAATTCACACACACACACACATATTAATACAAATAAGTGAATAAAAACTTGATTGAATTTTTTGGCTGTATATTTTAACACTAGCTTTATACATTACTACTAGAGTAAAAAACCAATGAAAGAAATTCGGGATAACATAAATAAAAACTACAATATGCCCCCCAAAAAAAAAAGGGGAAAAAAGAAAAAATTAATGTATCTAATAAGTCATAACTAATTATAAAATAAAGAAAAATAAGTAAATATATATATACATGTACTCAAAAAATTGATATAAAAATGTATACAATACACATAAATGAATCTTTAAAACTCGATTTTAACTTTAATCGACACTTGTACAAACTAATTTCTTTTTTTTCATTCTTTAAACTTATTATTTATGCTTCGAATGTGATGCTGAAAAATTTTGCATTATATAACTTCAGTAACAAAAGAATAGATTTCCAAACATATATGTATGTATTCATAAAGCACATTTACATACGTGCTTAAAAATTACACTTGAACTCATACTTATCGAATTTGCAATCTATTTTTTAGTAACAAAAATTTTTCTTGCAAAAAACAAAGTAAAATTTTGTGTCCTTTTTACAAAAATATAAATATAAGAATAAATAATATAGTTAAATAAAAATGTGTAATATAATAAATAAATAATAACATTTTAATTGAAAACATATAAAAACCACACATTTATATAAAAAAGTAGACAAAATATAAAGGAAATTTTTCATCTTGTAACAAACACTATATAAAGATGGAAATTTTCTGAAAAAATATGTCAATATTCAAATAAACTGTACTGTGTGTGAGGAAAAAAAGATTGTATTGAACGATTCACTATATTATTCATAACAATGTAGTTTGTGGTGGAGGAACATTTCACTAACGAGTATAAAAATAAATTATTCAGTATCTTCATTAATTGGGGCTCTAGGGTACTCGGTTCAAACAAAATAAGCGAAAGGGCATTACAAAACACTCTGTAGAATAAAAAGAATAGATACTTTGTAAAAAGACAAAGCAAGATAGTAAATAATTGTATAAGAAATAATTAAATAAATGCATTATTTACATGATTCACATTAAGCCGGAAAAACCACTTAAAAAACTTTTTCATCTATTCTTCAACAATTTTTATATGGCTATCCGTATTATTAAGCCTTTACTATATATATATATACATTGATTAATAGTAGTTAAACATCTTCTCATACAAATAAAACGTATTAGAAAAAAAATAATTCCAAAAATATATACAATTATAAGTCTAATTAAGTACAGCCTATGCAGAAAATTATATAAATATATTTACGATGAATAAAATTAGCTATAATTATATTTGAGAAACGTACCCATTCATAAAATTTTTGTTGAACATAAAAAACGCTTACAAAAACTCGAAACATGCATTTCATAATGCGACTACAAGTTATTACTTTTAGTGTAAAAGTTTATAATATAACAACACAAACCAGAACATACGTAATATATAAATACATGTAATATATATATATATATATATATAAACGAGTATGTATATATATATGTTTATATATACATATATCAGGAGCGTAGCGTACACCCTCGCATTATGAGAGGCCCAGGGCTCTGGGGGGCCCAAAACCTGACTTTGGTGGGTAGCCTTAATATTCTCTCCGTTACATCACTGATTATATATATATACACACACATACATGATGGTCTGAGTTTAAATCCCTATATGTATATGAATGAATAATCGTAGAAACATATTTTAATTTAAAATACGAATTATATTTTTTAATACTAAAGGGTGTTTTTTTAGAGGTATAGAACTTTAAATTGCAATAAAACAACGATGTATTATTCGATTGACATGATTTTTTTTTATTCGAAAATAATCTTGTGGCATTACATTTTAAATATGATCAAGCAAGGCGTAGATTCGTCGAATGGGCCCAAAACGAGATTGCCGTTGTTCCCGATTTTCATAAGCGAATTTTGTTTAGCGATGAAGCGCACTTCTGGTTGAATGGCTACGTCAACAAACAAAACTGCCGCATTTGGAGTGAAGCTAATCCACAAGTGTATGTCGAAACACCGTTACATCCAGAAAAACTGACTGTTTGGTGCGCTTTATGGGCTGGTGGAATCATTGGTCCGTACTTCTTCGATGAAGGCCACAACGTTACAGTCAATGGTGATCGGTATAGAGCCATGATTACCAACTTTTTCATTCCTGAATTGAACAATCATGATGTCCAGGAGCTGTGGTTCCAACAAGACGGCGCAACATGTCACACAGCTCGTGCCACAATCGATTTATTGAAAGACACGTTTGGTGACCGCCTAATTTCACGTTTTGGACCTGTGAATTGGCCTCAAGATCTTGTGATTTAACACCGCTAGGCTATTTTCTGTGGGGCTATGTAAAGTCATTGGTCTATGCGGATAAGCCACAAACGCTTGACCATTTGGAAGACAACATTCGCCGTGTTATTGCCGATATACGGCCACAAATGTTGGAAAAAGTCATCGAAAATTGGACGTCCAGATTGGACTACATCCGAGCCAGCCTTGGCAGTCATATGCCAGAAATCATATTTAAAATGTAATGCCACAAGATTATCTTTCGAATAAAAAAATTCATGTCAATCGTTGTTTTTTTGCAATTTAAAGTTCTATACCTCTAAAAAAACACCCTTTACTTTGTAAAAATAATGTAATGTAGCTCAATTTAACGTACTATAGCCTGAATAATTGAGGCAAACTAATATAATTTCTAGAAAAATTTATAACCTTATTTTTTAAATTAATGTTGCCCTAGAATTATATAATGGTCTTTTGGGGATGCATATATATATATCTACATAATTTTAAACCACATTAAAGAAAAAAACTACAGCACTTAAGCTTAATTTCCACACTTTCATCTTATAAGGATTTAGAAGTGTAATTTATAACTCCTTGTACCAATCATACAAAAGAAAAATTTCGTTATCTTGAGCATTTCAAAAACCTTGCAAGTCAAAAAAGTCGTGAAGATCAGAAACGTTAATATACATATTTAAATAAGTAAATAATTATAACAACGTACACATAATTACTTTCTTTAAAAGTTAATCTTTCTTCTTTAAAAAAAAATTGAAAATAAAAGTAATCAAGTAAATGCAATTTTTTTTAAAAAAAATATACAATAATTTTTAAAGATTTCTTAAGGCAAACTTTTATGGATTTTAAAATAGTGAAGGGAGAGCTATAAATCCTAGTAATAAAAACTCTGAAATAATTCTCAAAAGTATATATTTTTTCCCTATGCATATGTATTTATTTAAAATTCGTTAAAAAAATAAAATTCAAGAACTTGGTGTATGAATAAATCTTAACCAAAGTTCTAAAATTGAACTATAAGGCAGCCATATCTAAATCTAACTAACCAAACGTCTTTATTATCTTTGGGGGGTGGGGAGAGTTTTAAAAATATTTAAGTTAACATTTACAATAATTCATTGACTGAGTGAATAATTTTAATACCGAAATTATAATAGAAACAAAAGAGTTTCTTCAGTAATGAAACATACTGAAAAGCAAATAAGAAACAGATACATAATATATTTCAACGTTTGAATGTAATATAGTCTTAAATGTTTCTAATTTATGTAGTCACCTATTTGATTATTTATTAACGTTGCATTTTGAAAATGCACGAGGGCTATTGACGATGGTGTCACCTATTTGAATTGACGACTTTAATAATATACAGTCGGACCTCCATTTTATGAACCTCTATTTTGAGAATTTCTCTATTCTGCGAACTTTTCCCCTGAACCAAGAATATCTTACGATTTTCTTCGTAAAATAACCTCCAAACAGCGAAGTACATTTTTCATTTGACGAAATTTTCTGTTGGGATTCAATCTTTTTTCTCCCTATTTTGAAAATTCCTCTGGACTTTTGTAAGATGAAATGATAAAACCATTCAAAACAATTCTACGGGGATTACTGTGGGAAGAAAATACGCCTGATGGGGGTTTTAGGTGGGGTGTATGTGAGAAGGCGTTTCTTTAAACAAATAAATAATAATAAAATAAATTTTAAATAATATAAAAAGTAGTATAAAAATTTTTTTAAGTCAATTCGTACTTAGATTAACAATGTAAAATTATACTTTAGCTAGTTTTTATTAAATAGTTACAATTAATATAAAATGTATATGCATATAACAGAATCACAATATTAAGTAATATTTAATTCTTATTAATTAGCATTAAAATATCGTACTGTCATCCAAAACAATCGTGTATATAAATTTTCAGTTCAACTGAATGCTTTAAAACGTGAGAAAAAAACCTTTCAAGTTTTGATAAAAGTCGCCAAAAGGGTCACTAATTCGCCAGAAATGATGCCAACGTGGCTGTATTTGTAATTCTTTAAATAATTAGTTTTAATCAATTAATTTTTATTAATTATAACTAAATTATTGTATTGTCATCCAAAATAATCATGTATATATAATTTCAGCTCAATTGAGAGCTTTAAAATGTATTTTATTAACGATTGAAAATTCCCCCAAAATAAATAAATAAATATAGAGAGAGTGTGAGCAAATAGTAGGAAGTGAAAAACAAACGAAATTAAAGGACGCATGTGCTAATTCATGCTTAAAATATACTGATTATAAAATATGCATTTTTAAAACTACTTGTACGCTTAAAATTAGAAAATGTTATTAAAACCCATCAGAGAGAGAGAGAGTGGCACACACAAGGGGGGATTATATGTACTATTACACAAGGATTATATGTACTATATACATACATATTTATTTATATTACATAAATTTAATTCATTTGTTATTAAGAATTAATTTTATTAAGAATTGCTAATAATTCATTCTTAATTTTTTTTACTGTTTTCTGTACCCCAAAATCGATAAAATCAAAAGAATATTTTGGGCGGTGTATTAGAGCATGATACGAGAACAAGGGACTTTCAACCCTGCCCCCACCCCTGAAAAATTCTTGTGTGCGCTACTGAAACCCATTAATCTTAATATAAAATTACTATTCTTAAGTTGAAAAATACATCATGTTTCTGTACAGCTCCTTTTTTCCCCTTGCTTTCCAAGCAGAATTTGTTTCGATCGGTAAGATATGTAAAAACAAATACCGTAAAATCCAGCGTATAACGCGCACTTTGAACACAAAAATTAAGATCAAAACTTAATGGTGCACGTTATACGCCAGGTATAAAAATGATAGCTTTAAAAATAGCAAAAGAGATGAGCAAACAAAAATTCTGCTTCTACATGTATCGAAATACTTTTTTTAGTTTAAAGAAATGACTTGCCTTATGAACGTAAAGAGTTGTAGTTCTAGAAGTATACTATTTTTTCAAAAATCTGGAGTAATACCTCGAATAAATGACCCGAACACATAAAAGCAATGTATACTAATATTTGAGAATCCTTCGTTAAAAAAGGGGGTGTGCGTTATATGGCGAATGTACCTAAAAATTAAGAAAATTCAGCTTAAAAAAATTGGTGCGCGTTTTATCCGCCAGATTTTACGGTAGATATTAACCCTGTCGCTGGATAGTTATTTTATCAAAGTAGTTTGCGTATTTCAAATCCTCCATATTAAATTTACATTTTAGAGTTAAAATATACAAAAAAATTTTTGCAGTGGAGTCTTTATTTTAAATTATCGAATTAGATATTCAAAGTAAGAACATAAAAACATAAAGGAAAACATAAACAAAGAGCAGCACGGGTTGCATAGCTAAATAGTCGGAATAATGCATACCCGTGGAAATCGCGGGTTGTGGAAATTTTGCTGCATCTACGCAGGATGCGAAGCAAGAGGGTTAAATTGCAAAAAAAAAAAAAAAAAAAAACAGTTACAGTGTGAACAGTTACTTTCTATAGTAATGTATAGTGTTTAGGAATTTAAAATTTGTTTTATGGGGTTTTAAAGTATATTGTGAAAGATAAATCTCCATGTAACGAATTTTTCCAATAAAATGTTTTAAATATCAAGAATAATAGAAAGAAAATGGCGTTTTTTGTACGACAAAAGCAGACAAGGTAACTTTTCCTGAAATTACTTCTGATTCCACTGAAATGCCACTAAAATACCCACAACGGGCCATTCACGGCCCGTGGGCCATGGTTTGCAAACCCCTACTTTAAGGTAACAGTATTACTAGCAATGGTAAAGCAGGCTACGGCAGCGAAAGATATTCGGTCCCTGCTTTATTTTTTGAGTCGTACAATGGTAATCTCTCCCCCAACTACAATTAAAGCACTATTTAATTATAGTATTCAAAAATTAATAAACATTTGTGAAAATTGAAATTTCTAATCCTATTAAACATAGGACAAAAAACGAAGAAAATGTTCTAAAACTGAATTTAAATCTAAATTTAAATCCTGTTGTTGTAGCATATTCCCGGATATCAGCAAGGCTGGATCAAGTCCATGGCTTTGTAAGCCATGAATGAATGTAACCCCTTATGGACATCACTGCTGGGTTCATATCTCCATATCATGATTGTCCAGCTTTTAACTCACGAATCTGACTGCGTGCTATTATATACAATGGAATTTAATAACTCTTTTGTTTGGATGAATAATTTATTTCAACATATTAAATATATCAATGCATTTGAAACATATTTGATGAAATGTGATTCTCAACTGCTGCATATAAATGATATTTTGTATAATTGTGTTTTCTAAATAATCGTTTATCAAACTATCGTTTGATAAATGATTAAATTTGCCGTTTATTGTATTTATAAGATATTTTTTCGAGAAAAAAGATTGCAATTTTTTTCTTTAGTTGTACATTTCCATTAAGAACAATATCTCATTTTCAAAAAAAAAAAATGCATAACGTACTTTTTGTTTAGTAAAGAGTATATTTTTCTGAACTTATCTCCATGAGATGTACATTATCTATGTATATGACTAGGATTAAATAATTTTAATAAGTCAGTAACGATGAGTAGGATATACAGAACTAAATATTCAATCAGAAGTATAGAACTAGAGAGTCATTCAGAAGTGTAGAACTAAATAGTCAATTAGAAGTATAGAACTAAATAGTCAATCAGAAGTGTAGAACTAAATAGTCAATCAGAAGTATAGAGCTAAATAGTCAATCAGAAGTGTAGAACTAAGTAGTCAATCAGAAGTATAGAACTAAATAGTCAATCAGAAGTGTAGAACTAAATAGTCAATCAGAAGTATAGAACTAAATAGTCAATCAGAAGTGTAGAACTAAATAGTCAATCAGAAGTGTAGAACTAAATAGTCAATCAGAAGTATAGAACTAAATAGTCAACTAAATAGTCAGTCAGAAGTATAGAACTAAATAGTCAGTCAGAAGTATAGAACTAAATAGTCAATCAGAAGTATAGAACTAGATAGTCAATCAGAAGTGTAGAACTAAATAGTCAATCAGAAGTATAGAACTAAATAGTCAATCAGAAGTATAGAACTAGATAGTTAATCAGAAGTGTAGAACTAAATAGTCAATCAGAAGTATAGAACTAAATAGTCAATCAGAAGTGTAGAACTAAATAGTCAATCAGAAGTATAGAACTAAATAGTCAGTCAGAAGTATAGAACTAAATAATCAGTCAGAAGTGTAGAACTAAATAGTCAATCAGAAGTATAGAACTAGATAGTCAATCAGAAGTGTAGAACTAAATAGTCAATCAGAAGTATAGAATTAAATAGTCAATCAGAAGTACAGAACTAAATAGTCAATCAGAAGTGTAGAACTAAATAGTCAATCAGAAGTATAGAACTAAATAGTCAGTCAGAAGTATAGGACTAAATAGTCAATAATAAGTACAGATCTATATATTCACTAAAAGATACAGTACTAAATTGTCTCGCAATCTTATAAAGATCAATTATATATTCGTATACATGTTATAAACTATTCTTATAATTTTTTGTGTGGAATATATCAGTTTGATGTGTCTTAACTAAAATTCTTGCCTTATACGAAAAATACACATTATTATTTTTTTTAAATTAGTGATAGAATTCCTTCTAAAAATGTATCTCTACAAATAATATAATCAATTAGGCTTTATCAAAACTGATAGTATAGATAAGTTATTTCACAGATCAATAAATCAAATATCTTTCCTATTCAGTATCGCACACAAAGGGATGGATATGGGGGTTCAAACCCTTTCCACAAACCAACAGACTTTTAATTTTTAGCATACCGATTACGTTTTTTTTTTTTAAATATATTACCTCTATCAGGAAAATAGCATGTATATGTACAGGAATATAATATTTGACCATTAAAATTATCCAGATCGTGATTTTATTAAGACGGAATCGAGAACGAATTGAAACCCTCACCAAAGGCGAAGCCCTGGGTCCGGGCCCAGTTGGGCCTTGCCTTAAGACGCCTCTGAATGTATCCGCCTAATAAATACGACGCCATATCGATCACGTGATTTGAGACAAACCACTTTTAGAAAAAGGGAAGAAAGCAGTTTCACAGAAACGTTATCGTAATAGCTTTAGTGCAAAAATTTATCACATTATAGGCTCAGTCCGAGAACTTTTGAATTCTAATTCACATATTAACGCTTATTTATTTAGTAAACATTTATATGTTTAATTCGGAAGACATTTCGCTTTATAATACCTTCACATGAAGTTCAAGATTTGTATCAAGATGAATATAATCCAAAGAACATAAAGGTAGATGCAAATTAGAAGTCTCTTGACAAAGCTTCAAAGAGCAAGCGACCTTCATGGCTGACTGTATGAATTCATTCTGAGTCTTTAAATTTCTAGCTCTTTTCTGGCCGTAGTTTCTCCAGAAAAAGTTATTAGGCAACTTTTAAGTTCTTGAAGTAATGCTACTGCCTTTTTCTGGATGGATTTATAAAGTGGTTCGATTTTGATCAAAGATGGGAGTAGATTTCATAGCACCAGTTATGATACGGAGGACTTGATTCTGAAATACCTCATTGGGACATTGCTGGGAATGAGCATGCTGACTTTCTTGCTAAAAAGAGCCCTTGTGTTCCAAAGACCCACGAGAATTTTAGCCTTTTATTCTTTAAGGCTTCTTACTAATGTAGCCTTTAAGTATAATTTTAAAATGGAAGTTGCAGAGATGTCGAAGGACAAGAATATGCAATCTTGAACAAGGACCCGTCCTGGGTTCCTGAGGGCCCTAGAAAAGCTGCTGTATCTCATTTTAGACTTTCGGCAGGATATGACTGCCTGAGGTCTCATCTGTACGGAATTGGTTTGACCGGCTCACCGGACTGTACTCTGTGTGACACTGGTCAGTCCATGACCGCTGAACATTTGGAAGTGTGCCCTACACTAAAAAGTCAAAATTCTAGTGTCGAAAAATATTAGAGAGCACGACAACTAATGGCATAGGAGATATTGTAGTGTGTGGCATTTGTAAAACAAAAAATAATAATTGTTTAAATCAGTAAATTGCTGAAAAATCTATGGACTAGATAGTAATCTTTCATAAGTCCCTATCTCCCGATTTATTAAAGAAACGTGATTTATACAACATTCCAACGCGCAGACTCTTAAGCAAATGAATCCATATTTTTTCCCCTCTCTTTCCCTTTCCACTCAAGTTAGTTATCTTGGGAAAATCAGTTCATTTTTCAAAAGGAATAATGGGCCCTGTGATAATATCGGGGATCACTTCATAATTTCGAGTTTTAGAGAAAGCCGGAAAAGAAAATAACCAGTAAATCACATCGCGACGTGGCCTCCTTAGTTGACAAATCACCCAATTTATAATTTTTGCTTATAGAATTGTCATTTGTCGTCCCTAGCAGGGGCCGCATATCACATTTCCCATCTTCAAACCACACACACACACACACAAGAAAAAAAATATATACTTGGGAAAAATATAGAGGGTAAAAAATGTAATTGTATAGCAAAAATGGGGAGAGTTGACAATTGATGTAATCTTGGGGTGGGAAAGAAAAGTCTCCTCTTGGTATATGGGGAAGAATAAATAATAAGAAGGAAGGGATGCTACGTAGAAAATATATGTCCTATTCTTATGTTTTTGTGATGTTAAATGTGGGTTTTTTTTTCGTGTATTTGAAATGTAATTACAGTAATCCGGACACCATTTAATCCTGCTAGTCACTGAAAAAAAACTTCTATTAATAAATACATATCAAAAGCTGATTTCATGAGCTGTTGTTCTTCGGTCTATGTATAATACATAAAATGATGCAATTTATAAATTTGATTTCTATCTTGTGCAATGGCATAACAGTTTGTTTCTTATCTTGTTTCAAATAAATATTCTTTTTTGCAGTACAAAGTGTTTAATAAAGGTTATTTATAGGTTATTTCATCCTATTCAGACTTTCAACTATCCGCCCGACTCGAAATCCATTTAGATCGGATTAACTAGATTCTATGCATATGTAGCAGCAATTGATAATTAATTTATTTTAATTAAAAATGCCTTGTATACAGTGGGGCACACAGGAATTTTTCAAGGGGTGGTGGTCCAAGGTCGAAAGTCCACCATTCTCGTATGATGCTCCAACACGCCGCCCAAAATATTCTTCGATTTTGTCGATTTTCGGGGGAAAAACACTAAAAAATTAATTCTTGAATAAATACTTAGCAATAGTTCATAAAATTAATTATTAATAACAAATATTTAATTAAATTTTACGTACTATATATATAGGATTATAATCAATCGAAAAAGAATCAAGGACTTTGAGGGGGGAGTCCGGGCCCACGGACTCCCCTCCCCCTTGTGTGCGCCTCTACTTGTATCAATGGGTTAAATACAAATGACGTCATAGTCACATCATATAACAAAAATCACGTGTTTCCAGTTAGTAGGCTAAATTTATATGACGTCACAGTCACATGTTAAATCAGTTCATGCTCTTCCCTGCTGCCATCGTTTGCATTTTGCAGATCTTTTTTTAAAATACTTCTTTATCAACAGTAAGAACGAATATATCAACATTAGAATAGTTTACCTTCATTTTAATCGGAAAAAGAAAAAAATTCGTTAAATCGCGAAATTTGTTACACAAGGGTTCGTTAAATAGGGTTCAACTGTATATTACTAAATATCATGTAATGAAATAGTAACTAATTTATTGCTATTTTTGCACTTTAAAGGGCAAATTTTCAGGATTAATTTTATTATGTAATCAAAGAAACAAGAGAATTCACGCAGTTCTTTTTTCTTTACATGAGACATTTTTTTTCAGATTCTTTTCATAGAGATCTGAAACTTTAAAACTAAGTGCACATGAATGCGAACAAAAGAAAAATGATGAAAAGTTTTATCGATTTTTTTTAAAGATAAAAACTTTGCTGCTATACATTTTCTGTCTTATGTGTCATTTCTGTCAAAATTTCTGTGTTCGATGTCGAAGTTTTATGAAGTATTTAACTGTCTTTGCATCTTTTTGTTACAATTTTATGAAATTTCATCTGTATTCTTTTAATAAAAAAAGTTTGACAAATCGTTGAATTGTAAGCTATGGCGAAATGTTTTCATATTTTCTTGAAGTTGATGTACTTTTATTTCGTATTTTAAAGGAATATTTTTTTGGAAAATTTGTTTTTATCATCCAAACTTTCACTCTCAAACTGTATAAAAAATATTCTGTATAAAATTCATAGCCTATTGAATATATATTAAATATGTTATACCGTATGTTCTTAAGTACACATACCTTTATTAATTTTAATCTAAGTAATTAATGTACAAATCAAAAATCTAGTTAAGTTAGAGGAGTGGAAAATCTCAATCATATAAGATTAAAATAAATTCTCATTTTTCCTCGTAACAAGAGAATTGAGAGTTTAAAGGCATATAGTTGATGAGAGTCATGCACAGTAGTGCACACAGGAATTTTTCAAGTGGGTCGAAAGCCCATTATTCTCGTATCATGCTCCAATACGTCGCTCATCATATTCTTTTGATTTCGTCAATTTTCCGAAAAAAATAGTAAAAAATTAATTATTGAATGAATAGTTAGCATGAATTAAATTAATTAATTATTAATAACAAATACTTCATTAAATTTTACGTACTATATACATAGGATTATAATCAATCGAAAAAAAATCAAGGGCATTGGGGGGATTCGGACCGATCCCCCCCCTTGAGTGCGCCACTGGTCATGTATTATGGAATACCCAGGTTTTGGCTCTGTTTGGCTAATGCGTAAGAACACTTTGAACTACTGAAGAAAAACTCTCATGATGCATTGCAGCCAGAGTGGACCTTCTTGCCATACCACTCGCTACGGAAGAAATTGTGCTTTGCAAGTTTCAAAAGTTTTTGCAGGCAAGTTTTCAAACATTTTAAATAGGCAATGCAATACCGGTATTTTGAGCCATTTGTACAATTTTGTAATACCGGTATTCACAAGCTTAAATACCGGTTTTTCGGTATTTACTAGAATTTTTTAAATTATCTCCACTATATGTCCAGGGATCGCCGACCTAGAAAAATAGTATCCGTTTTTGTTTTTATGTCTCCCTAACGGGGGGAAACTAATTAGACTTTGAATATAAAGTTGTATCGTACAATCAAGAGAAATGATAAAATATGTTAATTATCCTAGGAGGCGGGCCAAACATATTCAATTACAGTTCAGAATGATACTGCACATGCGCAAGATTCGTAGCCTGATATCCGTATCTGTGAAATTAAGGTTGTAGTTGTGAAGAAAATGCGTAATATTTCTATATTTTTTAAATTGAGGAGTTTGTTATTCACATTGTATTTACATATCATCATGATTTAATAAATGAAAATGAAAAAGAAGAAAAGAGACTAACCTATTCAAATTTGAACAAGTTTATAGTAAATTTTCTTAACATTTTTTACCCACAAACCTATCCACATTCAGAAGAATTCGGTACAATTATCGAAGATGATGATGGCACTAATGTCGGTAGTGGAAACGAATTGTCTCTTGAACAAAAATTATAATTAGCGATAGCTAAAAAAAATTCAAAAAACCAAAATATCATACAGAAATGAGCTATATCCAAAACGATCCGACGCTAAAATTGCATATACTCGCGTATTGCTAACAATACCACAAACTAGCGTACGTGCCCAAAAGAGCGTTTTCAATAGCTGGTAACTTTTGTACATAATCACGTTCCAGGCTTAATTACAAGACAATTAATGCATTATGTTTTTTAAAATCCCGTTTCAAAAATTTGTAATAGTTCCACAGACTGAATAACAATATTTACACTTTTTTGTGATTTAAATAAATAAGAACTTAACTTTTTGTGGTTCTTTATATACTGTTATAATTTAAAAATTACAAATTAATTTTTTGTGATATTTACACTCTCTAATAAAACTGGCAAATAAGACAAAAAAAAAACACACATGTATTTTCTTTCTTTTCCTCAAGCTTCTACTACCGGTACTAAAACCGGTATCCCGGTATTAAGATCTAAAAAATACCGAATACCGGTATTGAACTTTTGGTCCGATATTTCGTTCCCTAATTTTTTAATTTACTAGTATACTGTGACTTAAACAATAAAGTTAATCATAATGTACACTAAAATAATTGCAGTCGTTTTTAGGTGACTATGTTTTATCCTTCAGTTTAAGATATCCGACTAATTGCGACAACTTTTTTTAAAAATAATGGATATATGGAGATTTTTTTTTGTGGTTTTTAGATTTATTTAGTACATTTTAAGAAAAAGGACTAAAATTAAGAATTGAAAAATAAATTATTGCTATTAAAATAGGAAAAAATGGGTAAAAATTGACAAAATATTGCATAAACGGGGCCCGCTCTGCACAAATAGTAAATGAACAAAATCCCAATTTTTCAATTTTGATGTATTACTTTGCTATTCCTTTTTGAAGTGACCTTCAGGATAAGATATAACAGTGTTTGTATTCACATAAAGATCTGTAAAATTTGTAATAAAACAGCGATTGATAAATCTGAGGGTTAAAACACTTTTGCTGTTATACATAACATACACACAAAATTTCAGCAAATTATTTTAAAAACTTTTTGAGCAATCGCTGTCCCCGTTTGAGTTTTTCGGAAAAAACACATTTCGAGTAAAACGCATTTTAAAGTGTGACATCTTATGTAAAGTTATGGCATCTGCTTTTACTAAAACAGCTGTGGTTTTTGTTCTAGTGAATGGAAAATAAAAGCCTTGGTATTTTTATGAAGATAACAAGATGGTCTATAAAATAAATTGATAAAAAAAATGTGTCCATTTTTTTAAAAAAATCATGATTTTAGGGTAGTCGGATACTTTAAAGGTTCATTTTCCAAGATGGCATGTCGGGTATTATGGTATACTAGATATTCAATAAAACTCGATGTGGAGCAATGAATCATAGCATTCTGATGTGTCCTTTGTAAAAGACTAGGTGCTATCAACTAAAAAACCAGAAAACAAAGACGCTGAATGTACATATGTAACGGAAAATTCTCCGAAGACCAATAAGGAAAAATTTTAGATTCAATGCTTTAACTATTAGTGTGAGCTCACCTGGATTGTATTCGATCAGAGAGAGGTTATGTTTGTGATTTTTGCAAATAGACTCGAAGCAGAAATGACTTTCACGTATTTTGAAAAGTATAGTTTTTATAGTTAAAAATAACTTCGTTTTATGAAGTCTTAATTAATTTTCCAATAGTTTAAACCATCTATTCCATATTACCTTACTATTCCATAATACTCTCCATTTATTCTTTATCTTTAAAATAAATTTTTTTATAGCAACAACATAAATATTCATTCTTTTTATAAGTGATATTTCCTTACAATCATTTATAGTATATATCCATGATGATATGTTGGAAACTGTAATCAAAACCAGACAGGTTATTTTTAGAAATATGAATGGTTTTTCATATACCCTACTGTCATACATGTGAAAAGCTACACACAGATAGAAAACACTTTTGAAAAAAACCCCACTTCCATTATTTATTAATGTAATTTTGCTGTAATAAAGTAATAAAGTGATGAATCAAAATAAATAGTTTATTTCATATAGATAAAGAATTTTATATAGAAATAGAATTTTAATAATATATGTATAATAATAGAGTTTTTTTAATAATGTATGTATAATAATAGAATTTTTTAATAATATATGTATAATAATAGAATTTTTTAATGATATATGTAAAATAATAGAATTTTTTAATAATATATGAATAATAATAGAATTTCAATAATGTATGTATAATAATAGAATTTCAATAATGTATGTAAAGAGTGTTTTTTTTCCAGGTATAGAAGTTTAAGTTGGCATTACTTTCCAAGATGGCGACCGATTTAACAGCTGTCAAGTGATTTATTCTCAGTTTGGTTTGGCAATTCATCAAACGATCATCAAGCAAGGCGTAGATTCGTCGAATGGGCCCAAAACGAGATTGCCGTTGTTCCCGATTTTCATAAGCGAATTTTGTTTAGCGATGAAGCGCACTTCTGGTTGAATGGCTACGTCAACAAACAAAACTGCCGCATTTGGAGTGAAGCTAATCCACAAGTGTATGTCGAAACCCCGTTACATCCAGAAAAACTGACTGTTTGGTGCGCTTTATGGGCTGGTGGAATCCTTCTTCATAAACGATGAAGGCCACAACGTTACAGTCAATGGTGATCGGTATAGAGCCATGATTACTAACCTTTTCATTCCTGAATTGAACAATCATGATGTCCAGGAGCTGTGGTTCCAACAAGACGGCGCAACATATCACACAGCTCGTGCCACAATCGATTTATTGAAAGACACGTTTGGTGACAGCCTAATTTCACGTTTTGGACCTGTGAATTGGCCTCAAAGATCTTGTGATTTAACACCGCTAGACTATTTTCTGTGGGGCTATGTAAAGTCATTGGTCTATGCGGATAAGCCACAAACGCTTGACCATTTGGAAGACAACATTCGTCGTGTTATTGCCGATATACGGCCACAAATGTTGGAAAAAGTCATCGAAAATTCGACGTCCGGATTGGACTACATCCGAGCCAGCCGTGGCAGTCCTATGCCAGAAATCATATTTAAAATGTAATGCCACAAGATTATCTTTCGAATAAAAAAAAATTCATGTCAATCGAATAATACATCGTTGTTTTATTGCAATTTAAAGTTCTATACCTCTAAAAAAACACCCTTTATAATAATAGAATTTTAATAATATATGTATAATAATAGAATTTTAATAATATATATGTATAATAATAGAATTTTAATAATATATGTATAATAATAGAATTTTAATAATATATGTATCATAGAATTTTAATAATATATGTATAATAATAGAATTTTTTAATAATATATGTATAATAATAGAATTTCAATAATGTATGTATAATAATAAAATTTTAATAGCACATGTATAATAATAAAATTTTAATAATATATGTATAATAATAGAATTTTAATAGCATATGTATAATAATAGAATTTTAATAATATATGTATAATAATAGAGTTTTAATAATAGAATGTACAATTTTTTACGGATAGACTATTTTATATATAGGAATTTATTTATAACATTTCTATGCAGATATACAACTATATTTATTTAGATATATAAATGTATTTATATATAGATATAGAATTATATAAATATATATGTATACATACAGAGAGAGTGTTTAATTGCATAGATGTAGAATTTGATTTTATGTATATAAAAAACTTTCACTTCATGAATATATAAAATTTTAATTTAGCATAGATATAGAATTTTATTTATAAAAATAAAAAATTTTATTACATGCGTATAAAATTTTATTCATAAAAATAAAAAATTTAATTACATGCATATGAAATTTATCCATTAAAATAAAAAACTTAATTACATGCTTACAAAATTTTAATCACTTGATGCAGAAATTCATTAATTTAAATTTATAATTTCTGTTCTATAGTTATAGAATTCTTTCATGTACAGTTTTACATTAGAAATAGAATTTTATCCATAACGAATGAAGTGTTTATTTAGTGTATATTATTCATAATCTCAAGTTATAAAACCGATCCACGAAAGCAAAAAAGAAAAAAAAAGTATTTCAATTTTCGAATCAACGTTCTGGATGAATAACGCTCAAAACACCTGCTTTCACCAATCTTGTTTAAATTTTTCTTACAGCTTTAAATTTACGTTTACATTTTTTTTCAATTAAATAACAACTGTTTCAATTTAGATGCCGCCTGTGTGTGATTGAGTGCTTTTGGTATATTCCATAATGGCACTCAGGCAAATATGTGTTATTTGCTTTTCATTATGATATGAGAATAAAGGTTTAAATAAATGTTTACAGAAATTGTAACGAGGTGGAAAATAACGATTTTATTCAATAGTTCAGGGCTGATATATTATATATTATTCGCGTTCATTCCCGAGAAATAAGCAAAAGCAAAGATTAACAATAATTGCTAAATTCTTTAAATTCGATATTGCTTTGGTTTTCTCTATTAAAAACCGTGTTTTGTTTCCCACGCACGTAAAGTGATATTAAATAAGCATATGTAATAAAAGCGGAGAGGAAATAAGGGGAAAATAATGGAATTTCGAGGGATAAATAAGTTTGAGGAAGGAGAGAAATTCCTTATTATATATAATTCCAGCATTAAATCTCGTATTTATATGTTTATTTATAAGTAATTCATTATATTTGTATTTGTTAAGTGCCACTAGGGGGGCATTTCATAGTTAATTATTTATGTTCAAGGCACAGCTTCACTCATATTTATTTAATAAATTAAATTTTCTCATTTAAAGTTTCTTAAGTATATAAACCTTATAAATATGTGCTACTTGTCTTTGAAAAATATCTTCCAGAAATATTGATATACGGATTAATTAAGGATTATGCTCTAAATACGAATCTCGTAAAGGTGTATTAAAAGAATTTCCAACTTTGTTTCTTACTTCTAAAGATTCTACCTGATCTCCAAAACAGTTCTAGGACGCTTCTTTTGAGATTGCGCTCAGCTGGTTCAACGCATTCTCTCTCTTCTCTGAACTAAAATCTAGTTCCTTTTCTCGTGGTTTTCCTGGTACTGGGAATTTACAAGCTTCACAAAGTATTGCTTTTTTTTTCATCTTTTCATTCCGTCAAAAACAAAAATCCTTCGAGATTATCTTACTCATTGACGGTTTACCGAGGTCAGATAACTTCTACATGCAAGAAGAAAAAAAAACTCCATGCATATGCAATAAGGTGACTGCTTACCTCCGGACCTAATTTTTTTTTTTTTTATAAAAATAACTTTTTGAAACTATATGAGTGTTTTTAGGAAGACAAACAGAAAAAAAATATTTATGTAAGTGCATAAAATTTTAAAAATAAATTTTGTTCTTTTAGAAAATTGATTGTCTTCAAGGATATTTTACCAAATTTTTACTAAAACGGGTAATATTGTATAAAAAATTCTAATGCAATTATCTTACTTTCCTTCATACACAACATACGTACTATAGTGCTCTTCAAAATGAACTAAAATTCAAGAGAAATATTAAAATGCAAAAAAATTGCAGGCAATTATACATTCTGAAATGAAAATTTTGCAATTTTTCTGCCTTTTTTTAATAAAAGCTAACCCAAATGTAAAAAATATTTAACCTGCAACAAAACAAATGGTCCACTTTATAATAAACAGTATAAAAACATCCCAACAAAAGTTCAAAACATTAACTTGTTTGGTTATTAAAACATCATGCATCTGGTAAAGAGTTTTCCCGAAAACATAATTTTGAGGAAAACTCATTTAATACCTACATACGTGTACCAAAATAGATCTCCCTAGCTTCGTTTATTTATATACGAAACGTTATGAATGCATATATTTTGAATATATCTCGTAACTATCTTATGTCACGTTAATCTATATATTGATCATTATTATTTATATTTACTTATTATTATGTTAATTTTAAATATATAGATATATAGATATTGTTTTACATTAATATAGGTCTTGAATATGATGTTATTTTTTTAAAAATGTACATTGATTTCTTCTTAATTTTATTTTACATACATTCGTATATTTAAAAGGGGTTGCATAAAAAAGGAGGTTGGGGAAAATATTGAACACGGTCAAAGTCACCGGGTGTATTGTGTCTCAAAAATCGTGTTCCATCGTAAAAAATCTTTTTATGAATCGAAGATTGCCACATATTTTACTTTTCTATCTCACATAAAAAAATAGTAAGACATAAAAAGTTCCATTTTTCCCCTCTAATGTCTCTCAAGAGTGTCTCTTCCAACTTTCCTCTTCCCATCCGTTCGATCCCATCCTTTCGTTCCAGAGTAGTGACCAGGTGCCAGATAACTGTCCAATGGTGGAAGGAATACGTCAAGTTGACTGGGAATAATGCTCACTCAAAAATCGTTTTCTACTTTGACGTCTGACTCTTGCGGAACATTCTGATTCCCACCCTGACTGACGGACCGAACACAGCAAGAGAAAAAAAAAGAAGAAAAAAAAGGATAAAAAAGAAGAGGGGTGCAGCTAAACAGAGAGAGACATTCGGGCAAGACGGGGATCCTCATGAAATATCGTTGGACCTCAAAGAACAGTTCCGGATGAGGAGAGTTCTGTGTTCTGGTCATCAATTTTCCCGATTCCCGATACATTCGTTATTTCAATTGGAATGTTTAGTCCCGGCCAGACGTATGGCTATAAATCCATCTAAGGGTGGGGGGTGGTAACAAGGGTCGTTGATGTAGGCCACAGTTCCTAATTTTCATTCTTTTTTTTATTTTATTGTTGTTTCGCTGCTCTAAAAAATTCGGTGATAATCGTCTGCTTTCGAATGACCACTCAGGTGTGCGAAATAACATTGGGGTGAATCACTTTGTTATCAGTGTTCGTTTCTCTTTTTTTTTTGGATTAGATGAAAGTGAAGGGGTTGTTCAAGCAGAAAAGGAACATTGTCCTGCACATTTCTATTTTTTTTCTATGTATATATGCATGTAATAACTTAAATTATATTTACTCAAAATTTGAATCTTCTTTATTTACAATATCTGTTCAATAAAACCGAATATCCTATTTCGAAACGCGGCTCATTTCATCTTTAACCTAAAGGATTAAAAACGTGATTTTGATAGATTTATTAGTGGTTCCTAGTTAAAAAGATCAGACCTAGAATTTTCGATAGATTTATTGGAGATTCCTAGCAATGAATATCAGAATAGAATTTTATTTTTTTCACAGAGTATAACTAATAATTAAATTTTTTTAAAAATTTCTAATGACAAATTAAGAACAGTTATTAACAAAGTTCATAAATCTACCTAGTACATCACCGAAAGCAGGTATCTCTGTGATACCGCCCCCCCTCCGGTCCAGGGGTATCATCTCTTCATCCACGCGACCTAGATTTGTAGGAATAAATGATTGATCACCCAAATTCTCCATAATAAATCCAATTTATTATTGTCTAAATATATATTGATCAACGCAACACAAGTCTTACTAGAGGGATATAATCAGGAGTGATACAACGTAGTTATAAATTCTAAGTAAATAGCGCCTGGAATCCTAATCACTATCTTTATGATAAGCCATCCTAAGAATCTTTATCCGCCTAAGATTCCTTAACACACTTAAGTCTGTTCTATAATTACACTTCTATAATTAATATTTTACCAATATCTCATGGTGATCAGCATCTCCGCTTTCTGTCTTTCTTCTATTCTATAATATATATATATATATATATATATATATATATATATATATATATATATATATATATATATATATATATAATCATCTTCAGCTATATATATTCATCTACTATTCTTCTATTCTCCTAACAGGTGAATGATAAAGTTCCAATATATATCTTTTAACTAATCTGCATATTACGGTTTCTTCTTGAGAGGATTGGATTGAAATAATGCCATTCTGGCCCAAAAGATTCAAGAGGATTAGAAAGAAAATCGGATAAATCCCCGTGGCATCTCTTCTTAGTGCCGCACCATTTAGGCGAATACCAATCGCCGCAGGTAATTTTAACGCCCAGTTTCCTCCCTAGAGGGAGGCACCTGAGCTCTGACGATGCAAACTTGCACTAGGATTTAATTTTGCCTAGAGCACCCCCACCCCCTTAGCGATATTTTACATGCCGTATTATCATATGACATGGCTGCTGTCGATTTTCTGCATCATGAAAATCCATCGACTTGGGCCGGGGTCGAACCCGCAACCTTGGGTACAGAAAACCAACGACAATCCAACCACGCCACACAGACGACAATTTAAAAAAATTACAGCACTTTTCAAGAATTTGGCGGCATAGTGGTTGAAAATCACTGAGCTAGAGGAATATAATACAAAAGTATTAAGAATATTATGCATTCTAGAAGTAACTGGAAGATTAGATATATATTCCGAGAATAAATAGAGTTGGGGGAATATATCCCCAAAAAATAATATGGTAGCGGAATATATTTTTAAAGTAATAAGATAAAAGAATGTGTTTAAAAATAATTAAATATTGAAAAACAATTTTAGTTTTGGCAACATTCATTTAAAAAAACTTTATGCTAGCTAACTAGATTGTGGAATTTTTTTAAAAAGAAAACTCCCCCTTGAAGATATTACAGTTAGTAAACATTAAAGCAAAATATAATATCTAATTCTATCTTAATTTGATAACATAAATTTGTTCAAAAATATTTAGAAATTAAATTGTTGATGCGCTGATAAACGCTTATTATAATTTAGTACTCTTCAATGTTTTTGTTAATGCCACAAATTTAGTTTACTGGTACATAGAACACCAATTTTACCTTGTTATTTTGTAACTTATCATCGCAAAATATTTATAACTATGTGATCAAATAAAAATGTATTACTAAAATTTTACTTTCATATTTAATTTTTCCATCGTGATCCTTTTTTTTTATTCCGTAAATATTCCATAAATACTAGTCTATCTATAATCTATAATAAATACTGTAACCTATCTATCTATAATTTTTAAAGAAAATTATATTAAATTTATTGGTAATATATATAAACAAATTAAAAGCTTACTCTACGTTGGATACTAGTTTAACTTAGCTGAATTTTGCAAATTTGCATTTTTAAAACTTTTATGGAAAACAATATACTAATACTTTTGATTTATATCTGTATTGATATATTGATGATCCTAAAATTTTGGTAAAAAATAATGAATTTATATCGAATATTGTTTTATATTTGTCCATAGTTATTTTAACCTTATTATATATATATATATATATATATATAAATAGAGTAAATGCCGACTTTTTCTAAAGATTACCTGGATACAGCTTTACATATTATGGACCCTAAATTAAGTAATGTTTTTGATAAAAGAAGGGTTCCTAATCTTAACATTTTTAAAGTAGTATCCTGTAAGAGTTTTCTGCATGTTTCTATTTATTGAATATTATTCTTATTTATTTGCAGCATAACTGTTATTTATTTAATAAGGCTAGGGATAAAATTAACAATACTAAAAATTTATAAGGCTTATTATAACAATTAACTCTGTTCAGATACAGAGCTAACACCTGCTTATGTTTTTCACTATCCAATTATTCTTGCTGCTCTACAAAAAACAAAGGTCCTGTTTTCGTCAACAAACCTTTATGTGGATAATATTGAACAGATGCCAAAACAGTCATCAGGGCCCATGGTACTGTCTGATTTGGATACGACATCATCATCATAGCGATTAAAATGCAAATTACAAAGTATTTGTAAGATTTATATCTCTGTTGTGTGAAAGATCTCATTTTTTTTATCCGATATTACTATTATAGTACACGATTTCTTATAAAATGCTAGGTAACCTTATTTCTCTCTCACTTATTGTCGGATTTAATTATCGACAACCTTATTTATGCCATTGGAATTGAATCATGTGCTAGGAATTCTGACTAAAAGTGAGTTTAATCGTTATGGGAATTTTGTTTGTAATACACAAATAGTTCCAAGGAATTCCGCTAGGGTTCGCTGATCATTCATGACGTGACCGTGACATATTGGCGATGCGCGGAGAAAAATAATTATTAGTGACAACAGAAAGCGAGAAAGAATTCGATTATCTTATATTTTCTTCTTTTGGGGAGGATTTTTCTTTTTTTTTCTTACTTTGAAACATATTTTTCAGCTGGATAATTGGGGGGGTTCCAAATTTATTTTAGTTTCTCATTGATCTAATAGGGAAAGTTAAATCAATGAATAATAAACACTGTAAGCAATCACTTGCAATGAAAATATAGTGCAAAAATAGAAACACTTTTATGCTTGTGAAATAATTTTTTGAACAATGTCAGATATCTTCTTTAAAAATATTACACGTGCAGTATCAATACATAGTACTGAAATCCATTAATTTATTCTAAAAACTCAGTGTGTTTCTTTTATTTCCTGAAATAAATAAATTTACAGCTATCTGATTGTGTCATAATTCTGAAAAAAATCTACTGAGTGACTTGAAATTCACACTGTAGAGTCATACTATAGCATTTAAAGGTTGATGTAAGCGCGGCAGCCGAAAAATTATTTGTAACAGGGGCGTAGTACCGCTGTATATATATCAATGATACAGAGTCCCAAGCTATAGGGGCCCCGAAATATGAGTTAAAACATTGTAAAATGTTAAAGGGACCCTGAAAGGTCCCCACAAGGTATTTTGATACAGGACTAGCTGCGCCAGGGAATTGTACCCATGCATTATGGAGAAAGCAGAAAAAGGCTTCATTAACAGAATGATGTTAGTAAAAATATCTGACCCTGAGAAAGAACAACAAACCAAAGTCCCTTACTAAGGGATATGACCTCCCGTAGCTGCAACAGTTGCGTGACACCGTCTATTCATTTTGGAATAAGAGTGATATAGGAGGGCCACTTTGGATTTGGCGATTTTTCTTCAGATTTGGCGATTTTTATCTAAATGTCATAGTGAGATAACGAATTCATTCTAAAATAAATAATAAATAATTCCGAATAAAGTATCTTGGAGACCACTTTTAGTCGCAAAAAAAGGACTGCGCCAAGTGCTCCCCCCCACTACACTTTAACCATTCAATCTCAACACCGAATTATCTTGTTATTCTTGAAATAAGAACTACCACTCTTTAAGAAGCATCTCTTTCAGCTGTCCGGCGTTCTCCGGAAGATACGATCTTGCTCTCAGGCATCTCTCCAAAGCATCCCACGCATGTTCGATGCGATTTAAATCAGTGGAGCAAGCTAGTTGATCTATTATACTAATGTCCTTAATTTTCTAGAAGTTCTTCAATAGAAGAGTTCCTGTTATGCGGGCATGTATTGTCATCATCAAAAATAAAGTCTGAACTAATGGCAACTTGGTAATGAGCACTCGCATTCGATGTACTTGCATGCCGTAACGACCTCTTTGATATCATAAGACTAATATTTGCAAATACGTTACCTTTCTACTGAATTGCCTTTTCACAGTACTGGTCACACAAAGCCCTTTTCAACAATTTTAGGGTTGTATGTTAAACAATGCACTTGTCGCTTAAGTTTTACATACTAGTTCATTTCTATAACACTTCTTCCTTTCCCTATGGCTCAATGTATAGGCAAATTACAGGTGAAGGTGTTGACTAGTCATAAAACTTTGTTTAAATCTGCAATCTTGGTTCCTTAGTTCAAGGCCAAGAGTTTGCTGTCGTACTACTGTGGCTAATATTTCTTACTGTCTTGACTGGTTATACTTAGATTTATAACTATTTGTATATATTATTATGGATGTTATATATATATATATATATATATATATATATATATATATATATATATATATATATATATATATACTTTGCGCCACTGATACATATACATACATGCATATATATATATATATATATATATATATATATATATATATATATATGCATGTATGTATATGTATCAGTGGCGCAAAGTACATCCCTGCAACCCCCACATCGCAGGGGGGTCTAAAGCCTGACTGCCACCAAGTATCTACCCTTTGTAAAATCCAACTTGGAGGCTTAAATGTTCTCCGTTACGCCCCTGATATGTATGTATATTGTATATATATGTACATAGATTTAAAGAAATTTCATGTTTCTTTTTTTATATTTCTGTATGAAATGATCTTTATTAATTTAAAACGGAATTTTTCACAGTAAAAAAGCAAGCATTTTATTTTATTGCAAGAATAAGCAAGAAGCATTTTATTTTATTCAAAGTAAAAAATAACTAATATCAAAAGCTGCTTCCCTCTGGTAAGAATTTAAAAACTCGCGTTATATCACAAATTTTTTCAAGAAATACTTCAGGATGTTTTTCCTGGTAATGAATGTATATATATATACATCAGTTTCTATATATGTAGACTACTCGATGATAATAATAAATAACCAGTAACCACTTACTGCATTTTTGGTTATAAAAAAAAAGACAGACAATCCACAAAAAGTGCTAAGATTACTTCGCACAACTTAGTTTCGAATTTCATTCTTTATTTTACTTGATTAAGGGCCGATATATTTATAGAGAGCACAACTTTTGACTTCAAGTACTTCCGGTTTTCGAAGCAAATAGGTCCTTAAGTGGCGGAAAGACAAAGAAAAATAGAATTAAAAGCTCTTTTTGTTACCGAGTTTCCGAATAATATCGCGTGATTTCCTAGAACGCTTTCTTGTTTATGAGTACATAAAATCGTTTGGCTTAAAACACTGGCGTTGTATTCGGTTTGCTATGGCGTTCCGTAAAAGTATATTATGACTGTCTGTACCTCAAATATCTATTCTGGGAACTGCTGTAAAATGCTAAGAATGTCTTTTGCTTTACCGGACTCAGTTTGTCTTAATTCAATGCTGTTATTAATTCGAAGTTATGGATGTCAAACAATGTTCGAAAAAGCTATTATTCGAGAAGTTTTTGAATATAAATTATGCTCTTTTTTTATTTATAGAATCAGCATTTGTCGGTGATTATTTTTAAAATGTAGCTTTCTAAGAACTTTTACCTTTTAAAAAAATTGTATTCAAAGAATTTGGAACATTGTGTATATATAAATATGTGATTTTCATCTACAGTGATGAATACATATGGCCCTTTACGGTATATTTATGTTTTGTGTGTTTCGCTGCCGTAGTGGGTCCTGTATAAAAATTCCTTCGGGACCCTTTTTTATACATGACAGCGCTGTTAGTGGGACTGTAGTTACACATGTTGGGGCCCCTGCAGCTTGTGGGCCCCGTATCGTTGATATGGCGGTAGCTACGCCCCTGGTGTATGTAAATATTTGTCGTGACGATCTTTTTTTATTATGTTAAAATAGTTAATATACCTACTGGTTAAAATGAATCACAAGATTTAGAGTAGATATTAGAAATATTTGTTAAATTTCGTTAGAATCTTTTATGGAATATTTAGCTGTCATTAGTGAAATTCTTATAACAAATTATTTTTAAATTTTGTTAAAGTACTGATATTTATTGTGATGAATACATACATACATATATATATATATATATATATATATATATATATATATATATATACAGTCCAGTCATATTAATGTGACCACTGTAAAAAGCCAGAATAACCATCTTTCGCAGAGGGGAAAATAGTCATTTAGGATCCTCAAGGTATTCACTAGGATGTTGAGCCATGCCGACTCTATTGCTGCACTAGATTACGCGCGTGAGGATCCATGACGCGAACAACCCGATCGAGATGGTTCCATAGATTATTGATTGGGCTTAAGTCAGGTAAGTTTTCTGGACACGGAAGAACGATAAACTGATCCTGGTGCTCTTTGAACCACGCACGTACGCTGTCAGTTGTATGACACTCCGCAATGTCCTGTTGGTAGATGCCACCATCCTGAGGAAAAACAATGCGCATAAAGGGGTAGACATGGTCTGAAAGGACAGATGCGTACTTCTATTGATCCATCGTGCTTTCCACAATGATGAATAAACACAGAAAATTTAAGGAAAACATTCCCCAGACCATAATGCTCCCGCCTCCAGCCTGAACCTTGCCAGCAATTGTTGCAGGGTGTTTGCTTTTAGACGTTTCATGCCGTATTTGCCACCAACCATCCGTCCGATGGAGTATAAAGCGTGATTAACCAGAAAACTCTACCTGTTGCCTCTCATTGGATGCCCAGTTGCGGTACCTGTATGAAAATTCCAGTCTTCGTTGCTGATGAACAGCAGTCAGCATAGGTGCATGAACCAAGCGCCTGCTTCGGAGAACCAGACGCAACAACGATCGCTGAACAGTAGTTTGGAAGACACTGTTGGTAGCCCCTTGGTTCATCTGGGTGGTATGTTGCTTAACGGTAGCACGTCTATTCTCCCGAACTCACCTCTGCAGCCATCAGTCACCTCTATCACCTATGGCCCGTGGTACATCCCATTTGCCCGTGGACGGTCCCATTTTGCCATGCACGATATACTTTAACCACGGTGACACACGAACAGTCCACCAACTTAGACGTTTCGGAAATGCTTCCAACCTTTTCCCGAAAGCCAAAAATTATGCCGTTTTGGACTTCGGATAACTCTTTACATGTTTGCATTACGCCAACGATTGTAGTGTTTTCCGAAGCCCTCACACACTCTTTATATACGCTCAATAGAAGTGCGATGCCAGCATCCTTCTGTGATTGGTTATTTAACGTCAAAGTCGAAAGTACGTGGTGGTCACATTAATGTGACTGGACTGTGTATATATATATATATTTCTAATTGCTATATAACCTCTGTACTGTATTTCAATAGTAGGAACGAGTCAGTGTAAATAGTTACATGTTTTGGAGTACATAACAGAGAAAGAAAGCATAAGAAATTACTTACAAACAAATTTGTGTGTTCATGAACAATTATTCTACATAGTCAATACTTATTTTAGAAGAAAAATCCCTTAGAAAGATGAAATTAGTAAATTCGAAGAGATATTTATCTATGCATTTTGCTCTATTAATAAAATAATACTAATAAAAGAATTATATATATATATATATATATATATATATATATATACTAGCCGTTAACCACCCGCTTCACTGGGTATTTCCCGATATTGTATATATGTATACTGTTTACATATATATTAATTATTGATATCTAGCATTAAGAATTCGATTGTATTGAAAATATATTTATAGCTGTTACACTCTCACCTCTTGATAAAAAAGAACAAAAATTATAATATCTAATTTCTATTTATATCTAAAATAGAAGGAGAAAGATTTTTTTCGCTGACTTAACCTAATAATCAAGTGGATTTCCACCAAAGCAACTTTCAGTGGATCTCTACTCCATAAAATAAACATGCGTGCTAAATTTCAAGTCTAAATCTAACAGAGAAAAAACGGAATTTTTATCATCAATACCTCGTTGAGAGCACTCTTAGCGGATTCCAATTCAACAAAAGAAGCATGCAAACCAAATTTTATTATTGTAGTCTTAGCAGCTCAAAAACGGGAATTTTGTCTATCAATACGCCCCAATAACTCTCCCCGCTTCCCCCTAGAGTTGATTTCCGTAAAATCCATTCTTAGTGGAACTATATTCAACTATATATATAAAGAAAAGTGCTCAACAAATTTCAAGTAAATGAGTTAAATTCAAAGACAGGAATTTTTCTATAACACGCCTTAATCCCTCGCAACCCCACTCATTTGGGGGTCTGTTTTCGGAAAAATCTTTGTAAAAGGAACTTTATTCCATGAACGGAACATACCTTATAATTTTCAAGCAGGTGTTTCTATTAGTTGAAAAACGGAAATGTTTATCTATTACGCCCTTAATCCCCCTCAGTGACCCTTGGGGATCAATTTTCCCCCAAACTATTTTGTTGCGGATCTCTACACCATGAAAGGAATTCGCTTACCAAATTTTAAGACTGTACGTCTAATAGTTTAAAAATGGAAATAATTATCTATAACGCCCCTTAAGCCCCCGAAGCGCCACTTAGGAAACGATATTCACAAAACCCATCTTACGGCATACCTCTACTCAGTGAATGGAATCTGCTTACTCAATTTCAAGATTTTACGTCTAATAGTTTAAAAAAGGAGTTAATTGACTATAAAGTCACTTAATTCTCCACAACGCCACTTGGGAGTCGATTTTGACAAAACCCATTTTCAGCGGATCTGTACTCTATGAAACGAATCCGCTTAACAAATTTCAAGACTGTACGTCTAATAGTTTAAAAATGGAAATAATTATGTATACTGCCCCTTAAGCCCCCGCAACGCCACTTAGGAAACGATTTTCACAAAGCCCATTTTATGACAGATCTCTACTCAGTGAATGGAATCTGCTTACTCAATTTCGAGATTTTACGTCTAATAGTTTTAAAAAGGAGTTAATTGCCTATAACGCCCTTAATTCTCCTCAACGCCACTTGGGGTCGATTTTCACAAAACTTATTTTGCACCGGATCTGTACTTTATGAAAGGAGAATCCGCTTACCAAATTTCAAGACTGTACGTCTAATAGTTTAAAAATGGAAATAATTTTCTGTAACGCCCCTTAAACCCCCGCAACGCCCCTTGGAGGTCGATTTTCGTAAAAATCATTATGTAGGGAATCTCTACTTTATGAAAGAAATCTGTGTACCAAGTTTCACGACTGTACGTCTAATAGTTTAGTAATGAAAATAAATATCTATAACGCCCCTTAACCCCCCGTAACGCCCCTTGGGGTTCGAACTTTGCAAAATCCGTTCTTAGCTGACGTCTACTCCATGAAGGAAACCTACCTACCAAATTTCAAGTCTGTAGGTTTAATAGTTCCGGAGATATCGTTATTAGTTAGTGAGTCAGTGAGTGAGTGAGTGAATGAGTCGCTTTTCTCCTTTATTTATATAGATATATAATAAATATTTTTAATTATTTGATTAAAAATACTTATGCAAGTTTATTTTACAACAAAATCTCACACATGTGTCGGGAAAACAACTTTAAAAAAAACGCAACGTTTGATATTTACGAAATAAAAGAAATTCACGTAAGAATATGGAACAAATCCACACTTTGAAAGGAATTGTGTATTATCGCACATTGCCAACATTTTCCGAATTTATTGAAATTCGCCACAGGTCGCCAACAGCGTGAAATTAATTGATGCCCAAGTATCAAATTTTGAGTGCCCATTGAAAGGATAAAATAGCAATTAAAATATTTTCACCGTCATCAATCAGTGTTATATCTAATACTCTCTTACCTGAATTTGACTGCCTCCTAAATTGTATTATTTTTCTCATTTTTTTATTTCTTTTTTGGCTGTTTTATTACTGTTTTTATTACTGCCTTTATAAAATAACAAATTTTTTAGTGAAACTATATTTTGAAAATATGAAGCCTGATTCTTATGGTGAGATTAAACATCACTATTGTTAAAAATTTGAAAACAATTCCAAATTAAATTAATTTTTTTTAATTGCTAATTGAAGATTTTTTTCTGTCACTGTTTCGTTTCACTTCAAAAACATGTAATCCCTGTTTTGTATATTTTGTTTTCAAATCGTTTTTTCGAAGTTTTCAATAAAAATGTTATTTTATCACTCACTGTGCTATAGTAATGATTTAAAAACGACAGCTGCTAAAAGACATTCTGTATTTTATTTTTATTGAAAACTAGGATTTTGAAACAAAAATATAGTCCTCACCCTTTATAATATACATAGTATAGAAACTTTGGGGCAAGCTCCAGTGTTAGGAACAAGCGCAGCTGTATTTTCCCGTAGTATTTTGACTATATAACTTTTTTTTTCTTAATAATTTATTAAAATGTCAAATACCCGTTTCGAATAAAAAACTTCGGAATTTATCAAAAAATGATTTTGCAAAAACATTACCTGCAGCCGTCACTGTGCAGCAAGGAACAAAAATGCAAGATGTGTTTTTTGAAACGTTTTATGCATAAAGTGATTTATACCATTTTCAATTTATTACAGAACAAATTTCTTAACACTTATGCATGTTAATATACAAAAAAAAAAACCTATTTCCTCCTGTTCAGTTAAATCAATTTTTACCAAACGATTTTTTTTCCTTCGATGGTAAACATAACGAATGTTTTTGTTGAATAAAAGCATTACCATGGCTATTCATTACTTATCAAAACGTTCCAAAAACATCAATTTTCTTTTTATTAGTACCTAGCATTAACCGAACACAATTTAACCTGGTGGATTTTCGCTTTTTGGGGGCAAAAATAAAATAAAAGAACTTTTGATAAATGGACGCCATTTAAACATTTGATCTTTTTTTTTCACTTAAAAAAGAAAAACCTTTTTTAATCTTTACCTCTGTGCTTTTCAAGGTTCTTTTATTTGTGTTTGTTTAATATTTCTTACCTTCTTTCTTATCAGAGAAAGAGATGATTTATCAAGTAAAATACTTCCATTGCTTAACTTGAAAACTATCAATCAAATCCATATGTATCAACTTTATAAATTTTTAGTTGCTCTTGTTATTGTGTTGTGGGAGTAAATATAATGGGTTGGAAAAGTAATAATTTGTTATTTTTTTTTGTAACTGAATGAATTTGTAAATTTTTTAAAATGTGCACATGAATTATTTACACTTAAAAACTTTTATAATATATTGGAGAGGGGGGCTAACGGGGGACCAACCCCCATTGCACAAATTATACAACTGTCTTTTTTCTACAGTATTGGCCACTTTACAGTAATACCTCGACTCTTACACTACCCCCACTTACGCGAATTCGGAGTTACGCGATTTTCAAATCTCGTCAATTCGCCTTTTTTTCATTTTTGAAACTCAGGCGGAATCAGTACCAAAGCCTGATGAAATACGTAATTTGATTGAAGAAATTTTTCTTTCCAGGCAAATAAATTTAGAAGTGGTTAGCGGTGACGTTTAAGAACTGCTGGATTCCCACAATCAGGAGCTGACAATTGATGAGCTCATAGACATGCATGAGCAAGACATTGACAAACTTACATTCCCTGGCCCAATTATTAGATTCACTCCTGTTCTTTAATAATTAATTTTTTTATATAAGTTTATATGCAATACTTTCCTTCACATTTAAACATATATACAATGGATTTTTAATGAGGAAATTTATTATATACTTTGTATTTGTATTTATTTTTCACACATGGCAACACAAACTTAATAAATTCTCACACGAACGTAAACAAGTCTAAACCTGCTCGAATCGCGTTCGCGCATGCTTCAGTTGCGGACGTGTTTCTGTGGGTTAATGTGCTTTGTTTGTTAATTTAGCAGTTTTATATTACGCAGTTAATTGTTTATTTCGTGTGCGGCGTTTAAATAATCAGTTTGTACACTTTCAGCATGGGTAAAAAAGGCGATCTTTCACCATGTAAGAAAGCAGAAGTAAACGCCCTTGTGAATGCAAAATTGTTTTCAAACCGCGAAATATCACGAAGGTTGAAAGTTTCTGAAGCTAGCGTACGACGCATAAAGAAGAAAATTAAGTCAGGGAAAGAATTGAGCCCAAAAAGAAAGAAAAATTGCGGCAGAAAGTCTATTTTCACCCCAAGGTCAGAAAGATATTTAAAAAAAAATTGCTTTGAAAATAGATCGTGATAAAATCTCAACTCCAAGATATTAATGTGAATGCTTCTGAACGTACTGTTCGAAGAAAATTAAAATATTCAAATTTTAAGACCTGCCTCCCCAACAGGAATCCCAAGTCAACCCTTGCAATGAAAGCAAAGTGTCTGAATTGGGTCAAACAGTGGTATGATAAAGATGTGGACTTCTGGAGAACGGTATGTTGTTATAATTTATTCACAAACAAAGTGCTTAACCATTTTCTAGGATTACAGAAGGAACAACAAAGATGTTTATTTATTTATTTTTATTTTTGACGGGTCTGCTTCAGTGATGAAAGCACATTTGAAATTTTGCAGAACAAAATATCCCTCTGTTGGATTGGCTGGGTAATAGCCCTGATATGAATCTAATCAAAAAAGTTTGGGAGTTAATGAAAAGAGAAGTGACTAAAAATGTGATTACAAATAAAACGCAGCTCTTAGAAAGAATAATTCACGGGTGGAATCATCATCCTCAAATGCAGGAGACAGTACAGTCTTTTATTGATAGCATGCCGCGCAGAATTGAAGCTCTCATAGCGGCTAAAGGTGGCTCAACAAAATATTAATATTTAATTATATTTGTTCCTGTTTTCTTTAAAGAGCCAATAAATACATATTTTTTCTTTAATGATGATGTTTTATTTGTGATAATAATAGATTATTAAATGGACAACCAAAAAACATATACTGTAACTGATAAATACAAACAACCTGCATAGTATCACCTGATAATTAATATTTTTCATAAAATCTTATAGTGCGTCTAATAATTTGGCCAGGGACTGTAAGTCCTTAGATTCAATTCAATCAGAAGGTCGAATGATGGTTGGGAACTTGACAGAAAGCCTCAGTTTAATTGAAAAGGAGTTACGAGTTTTATAAAATGCATACTGCAACGAAGAGCGTATTTGTTCAACTAAACAATGAATAAAAAATTTATTAGTATGCTACGAGAAAACTTTGCAGAGGACAAAAAAAATCTTGAAGCCAACAGACTATCTTTTAAATTTTATGGAACCTTCTACATCAAAATAATTTTTGTTTGCGATTTTGTGTATTTGTGTAATCTAAGATTATATATATATATATATATATATATATATATATATATATATATATATATATATATATATATATATATATATATATATATATACAGAATTTTTTTTTTCAAAACTATTTTTTTCATTCGTCTCTGGCCCTACTTAAAAATAATTTATATGCATTTGCATGAGAAATTGTACCCTGACTTATGCGGTAATCACTCAGTCCCACCTATCACGTAATTCCGTATTCTGTTCATACCCCGAAAGGAAATGTTTTCGTGTTAAGCGGTTTTCGTTTCGTGTTAAGAGAAAAAATGCATGAAAACACACAGTAGTTTGTCGGGATCGCTGTATTATTTCGTGTTAACCGATATTTCGTCTTAAGCGTTTTCGCATTAAACGTATTTAACTGTATTTGATAACGTTTGCTATATATTGTCTACTTAAAAGAGTTTCAGCTGGGACTTATTTTTGTATAGGGGCCCAGGGCCAGAAGACGTCTTAGGTCATCACTGATGAAGACGTTATTCAAATTACTCTTTTTAGTATGTAAATGTCTTTATAAAAGAGACAAATTTTAAGTAAACCTCTGTGATATGTATATATGACACATATTCGCGAAAAGTAGTAGATATGCTGGAGCGCATTAATTGGCTAAACGTTTTATTGTTTACATTTAAGAAGATCTTCAAATCCATCTTTATAGAAATGTTGTGCAAGCATTTTGATAATCCATCGTTTACGAAAGACTTTGAAATGCATTTTAAAGCTGTTTATGTTCCCCTTTAGAGCTTATGGGTGCACGTACCACATTGTAACATAGGTAACTAACATTAATATGAAAATTATGGATCGTATGTTTACTTGAAATTTAGTTTAGTGATAAGTATTAAGTGTTTTAATATGTATAATAATCCCGATTTGAGATGTATGTGTATTAAATACATAATGACAAATTTTATCATTCTCATATTCATACATTAAATTAATAATTCGTTCGTATTTGTCAAATTTTCATAAAAAGGAATTGTAGTTGATGCTTGTACAGAGTGTTTTTTTCCAGGTATAGATGGCGACCGATTTAACAGTTGTCAAGTGATTTATTCTCAGTTTGGTTTGGCAATTCATCATGAATAGACTCACGCCTGAACAACGCTTTCAAATTGTGCAATTTTATTTCGAAAATAATGGTCGATTTTCATAAGCGAATTTTGTTTAGCGATGAAACGCACTTCTGGTTGAATGGCTACGTCAACAAACCAAACTGCCGCATTTGGAGTGAAGCTAATCCACAAGTGTATGTCGAAACCCTATTACATCCAGAAAAACTGACTGTTTGGTGCGCTTTATGGGCTGGTGGAATCATTGGTTCGTACTTCTTCAAAAACGATGAAGGCCACAACGTTACAGTCAATGGTGATCGGTATAGAGCCATGATTACTAACTTTTTCATTCCTGAATTGAACAATCATGATGTCCAGGAGCTGTGGTTCCAACAAGACGGCGCAACATGTCACAGAGCTCGTGCCACAATCGATTTATTGAAAGACACGTTTGGTGACCGCCTAATTTCACGTTTTGGACCTGTGAATTGGCCTCCAAGATCTTCTGATTTAACACCGCTAGACTATTTTCTGTGTAAAGTCATTGGTCTATGCGGATAAGCCACAAACGCTTGACCATTTGGAAGACAACATTCGCCGTGTTACTGCCGATATACGGCCCCAAATGTTGGAAAAAGTCATCGAAAATTGGACGTCCAGATTGGACTACATCCGAGCCAGCCGTGGCAGTCATATGCCAGAAATCATATTTAAATGTAATGCCACAAGATTATCTTTCGAATAAAAAATTCATGTCAATCGAATAATACATCGTTGTTTTATTGCAATTTAAAGTTCTATACCTCTAAAAAAAAACACCCTTTATTTACAACAATCATTAATAATTTACACAAGTAAGAGTATTAAGGTTACGAAAAAAAGGAGGGAGTTTATTATTTGTGTCCAGAAAAAGAATTTATTGCACTGAACGCTTTACCATGTTAAGATTAACAGAAATACAGAAATAAATATAAATTTAAAGAAATTTTTTAAAAAGAACAATAATATTAAAAGCACTTTTTTTAAAAAAAAAACATGAATAAAATTATTCTAAGCAATGAATTATTCTACGTTTATTTATTTATTTGTAGTTCTAATCTTTAATTACTTATTTTACAATAGTTTCATTTTTTTACTTATTTTATTATTTATTCAATAATGATAATGATTTATATTTTTTAACATTAATATTTATTAACTTACCTGATAACTGAGTCAAAAAAAATATTAAGATTATCAAAAATGATTTCATATGATAAATTAACAAATTAATACAATTTAGAGTTAACATTAACACTCCATTTCAAATAGCAAGTAAAAATAAAACTTTTAATAGATTTTGAGGTGTATTATGAAATCGTTTGCCTCTTAATATATATCACGCATGTATGCACTCATCTAATGAGAGTTAAAAAAAATAGACGATTCAACCACCTACTCCTAAGTTCGAATATCAATACCAAAAAGTATTGCTCTATTAAAGAAGTCTATGTATGAAAAGACACGAATTTTTTCATGAAAATCTTCCAAGTTGAAGTTCTTATTAAGAAGCGGAGATTACAAAATTTTCCTTTGTTTTATATATGGTAGGCTGAACGTGAAAGTGTTAATATAGGTGACAAATGAAGCGATTAAGGAATAATAAACATCAATTTATAAATTTTAATTAAATCTTTGAAATCATGAGACAGAGATTGCAGTAGTTGCTTCATAGAAATAATATTTATATGAAGTCTTGATCATTAATATCATAAATAAATGTATTCACTTTTTATTAGTACAAAAACTTAATTTATTAACTAAAATTTAAAAAATATTTTATTTAGTATTTTCAATTAACTTAATACACCGTTTTTTCAAAATATAGACACAAACTTATAGCCGAAAGAGAGGTAATTTAAATAAGAGGTTAAAACATGGTTTATACAGTCTTCTTCTTCCCCCTTTGTGTTAATGATTTCACAATTTTTAAATAAGCAAGACTTACATACACTTTGTAATAATTAGTTATTATTTAAATAGCATCAATTAGGAACTTTTATTTATAGGACTTGCAAAGCTATAATCAACCCCATTCCACATAGATGAAGGTTCTTCTCTCTCTCTCTCTCTCGTTTCACTTTATTCTAATATAATCGGTCTAATTAAAATATTCGAGGTACTGGCATATTTATTAGTAAGCATTAGTACCTTCAAGTGGTGATCCGTCTCTGATACATTATTCAAGTGACGATTTTGAATCTTGTTTGATTTAACAACTTGCAACATTATCCATGTTATATCCGACAATTTTAAAGAGAGTATAAAGAAAATCCATGCATTGCCACTCTAGTTATTATACGAGCCATGGCCAGGCAATGAGGCTACATTATTACCTGGTACATTATTTAATAAACTGGTGCTTTTTTTTGCACCACATTATATGATACATTTGAATATACAGTCGGACATTTCTATAACGAAGTTGCTAAATCTCCCAAAATAGTTCGTTATATGGGAAATTAGTTATATATAGGTTTATCTCTTTTAATATACTTCATAAACCACATAAAACAAATTTTAAATTAATAAACACTATATATTAAAAAAAGTAATTATTCACACCTTTTGAAAAATTTATATATGCTTATTTTATATTTCTTACCCATCAAAAAAGAAAGAAAGAAAAACTGCAAGGAAAACAAGAAAAAACAAAGTCGAATATGCCACTGTATTTTCAATACTAAGAAAATAACTTAATAATAAAATTAATGAATTTTTAGGACATTTTCTAAATTAAAGCATACAAGTAATATTAAACACACATTATTTTATAACTGGAACACTGAGACACGGGACAACTCCACTGAGTGTGAAAGAGGATATCGAAGATGTTTCTGGTGAACTGGACAATAGGTGTTAATGGTTGCACTTCTTGGATGAAGCATCCATAACTCTATTGCTCTCGGCGAGTTTGAATCTAGTAAAACCAGTTCAAGATTTATGACCACCATAAAATGTGTTGAAGAAAGAATAACTTGAAATGTTCAGAAATAGTTTAAAAATAGGGAGGAAAAAAATTGAATCACAAAAAGAAAAAGTTCGTTATATAGAAAATGCACTTCGCTATAGAGAGGTTATTTTACTAATTATTTTACGAAAAAAAATCGTTAAATGTTCTTGGTTCCAGAAAAAGTTCTCTATATAGAAAAATTCGCAATATAGAGGTTCGTTAAATAGAGATTCGATTGTATTTCAATTTAACGTGTAAGAAGTCTTATTTTATATTCAGTAACCTTCAGAATGGACAGAGAGAAAATACTTGGGGATCTTTATGGATTAAAAAGCCAAATTTATTTGTATTGACTCCTCCTATATGTAGCCATTAGTGTGCATATACCTGGGGGTGCATTCTGTTAAACGCATAGATGAGACGTAATCTCTATGGTAAGAATTAAAAATACTATTGGTCCATATGGGATTAGACCCCCAAATCCCACCTTTATGCATGCCACTGTATATGGCCTGGATTTTTAGAACTGAAACTGTAAAAGATGTATTACAAATTGTAATGAAAGGCCAATGTCATCTATTAGTGTAAGAGGGTCAGAAGGAAGATTAGCCACATAGTCAATACAAATTCTATTTAATAACAATTCTCAACCACGACACAATTTCATCAACCCAAGTTAAGAAATGCACCAATTAATATATATATATATATATATATATATATATATATATATATATATATATATATATATATATATATATATATATATATATGGGATCAATAGCGAGGTAGACGAGATAGTTGGAGATTAATAATAAATCGGATTGCTTGCACTTAGCTCGTCCAGGCAATACACCTTCTAATTCAAACCGACCGAACCCAATTTAACGTTAATTGACCAAATCGTCAATATTAATCTAATAAGCTGAAAAGTGCTCTCGCTTAGCTTTACGTTAATCAATCACTTACTGCTATTCTTTAGCCGTCTAACCTCTCTCTCTTATCGAGCTTGAAAGTTAATCTTTATATGCAAGCCTTGATTTGCATAATCACGTCTTCTTCTTCGGAGTAAAGTTTTAAATAGAATGAGATTTAAAAACCCATTATATATTCCCCAAGAGAATTAGTTGGAAGAACGCGAGTAGATCGTAAAAAATCTTAATTTATTCACTAATGTAGTGTTTCTCAAACTGTGGGGTGCGCTCCTCTAAGGGGCGTGATAACTCTACGAGGGGGGAGCGAGCATATTGAAAAGTCGAAAACCGAAGATTATCTAAAAAAAATTACCAATTCACTGAAATAAACAAACAAAATACATTCTAACATAACCAAAAAATAAAATATACTTTTACACTGATATAATACATTTATAAATGTATCAGTACTGCATAATGTATTTTAAAAGTAATTTAACAATACTAAGTTAAGAACAAAATAACTATCGATGAGGTTTGTGATTAAAAGAAACTCTTATCTTGATTATTTGTAACATTTATCTTGATAATTAATTCCTTAACTTCCGATTAAACGTTACGCGATTCGTTCCCGAATGCCACCAGAAACGAATAAATAAGCAAATCCTCTGAAATAAGTAAATACTTCGCAAACACTATAAAGGTCCCCTTTTTTGCATTCCGAAGCCTTTGGAATAATTTTATGGATAGCAGTGCACAGATAAGATCGTTCTTCGGAAAGACGTATCTATACGTCCTGGGCAATTAACACTTTGGTTGAGTCAGACGTTTATATACACCGATGGCACTTGAGAGGTTTAATTCGTATTGTAGCTTTAGCGTCAAAGTATAGTATTATTGAATTAAATACTATGTTATCGTATGGAGGGGGCGCAATGAAAATTATGATTGAATATTGGGTCGCAAACATTCAAACTTTGAGAAGCACTGCACTAATGTTTTGAAATTCCTTCGGAAATAAAAAGGTAAAAAGTGTTTAACTAAGAAAACAATGCTGTATGGTTGCTTTTTTTTTTTTAGTTTTTAAATTTCTCAATATTCTTTCCGCTGATTTTGGAATGAAATATTGTTTATTTTTAATTTTATTACTCTAAACGAGTACGTTTGAAAGGGTTTGCGTGACTATCCATGGATCAAGTGGGAAAAGAGTCGTGAGAAATAGACAATAGTCAATAGGAAATGAAGAAAGAAAGGTGAGAAAAATCTTCACAGGAAATCTGTGAGTCCGAATTTGTTGGAATTGGGTATTCAAGCGTAATCGGAAATGGATGAGACGATGAGAAAATGTTGCTAAAAATTATTGATTTATTTCTTTTCCTCCCTTTCAATCAAGATTGAATCAACCGGGGAAAAAGAATGTTTTTTTTTAAGAAAAAATTCTCATCATAACTACGCAGCAAAATGATACTAGATAAGAATTCGATTTGAATCTTTTTTTTTCTGCGGTACATTAGCTGTGTTGCCAAGAGAAAAATAGTTTATATTAAAGGTGGTTAAATGCGATGACTACAGTTAACTGGTTCCTTTACAAGATTTTTGAAAGTCTCCTGACCTAAAATGACTTGAACATTTTCTATAGAAGCAATATTATAAATAATTTTTTCATCAAGTATGTCCAGAAATGTTTTTATTTTAGAAAAAGTTAATAGTGGTATAAATAAATTTGTATCCTGATAGGATAAAACCAGTGGCGTACCTGAAAACATTTGGGCACCCCTGCATAGTTAAGTTTTGGGCCTCCCAAGTTGGATTCTACAAAGACTTCATGATAGTCAGATCTTAGGCCCCTTAGAACCCTGCCCCCCGTAATGCAGGGTTTTCGGGGGTGTACGTTACGCCACTGGATAAAACTATTTTTTGACAGATTTTTTAGCGTCAGCATTCTAGAGAAAACGTTTTCCTCCAAGGTTGCAATATCTTTCTATGTTACTTTTCAATAATTCCAAACACGGGACATCGTGCCAAAAAGAACAGAATTCTCTCTCTTCTAAATATAACAAAATCAAGCCCTGTCCGGTGGCTAAAACAAAGAAAATCTCTTTTCTTTACATAAAAGTCCAGGGCATTTGCGTTCAAAAAATACCACGGGACTCCCTTTTCTCTGACACCTTCCCATTCACCGCTCCGTTCAACATCTTTTTCTTACAAAATAGCAACTTCCCCCGTAGGTGCGGTTAATGGTTCCAACACTCAATAATCTATCGCCCACAGTAGCCAGATACTATAAAAGTGTTTTCTTAAGCCTGAGGAATAAATGAAAGTCAGCTTGAGGTATAAATAAATAAAATTTTCATTTAGAAATTTTTCTCTAACTCTTTTCGTTTTTGATTTGCAGTGTCTATCTTCCAAATATGCGCGTCCAAGAATATTTTCAGATTAAAAAGACTTTACCATGCACCCTGTATATAATGACGATGAAATTATGGCCGTATATTTATAAGCTAAATATTACAAGTAAATGTCATTTGTAGATAAAATGTTTTGTATGTAATATCACTCGGTTGATTGTCTTTCAAATGCAGTAAAGGTTCCTGTAATTAACAAAAAGGTCTCTATTTTAATTTATGCTTGAATTCTCTGTTAGTTACAGCATATTCTCTTCTAATTCGAAACAAATAAGACACACATATAAATCTAACAAAACGCAAATTCAAACATTACATAAATATTGAGCACAACAATTCAAATTCGTAACCACTATTTTGCATAAGGCAAACAAAATAAACAGTCGCTGTCAACCTGTGGAGCACACAAGGGGGAGGAGGTCCCTGGGTCCAGGTCCCCCATAGCTCTTAATTTTTTTCAATTGATTATAATCCTATGTGTATAGTACGTAAAGTTTAATTAAGTATTCCTTATTAATTGATTTTAATAATCAATTTTATTTAATGAATGCTAACTATTTATTCAATAATTAATTTTTTACTGTTTTTTGCTGCCGAATATCGACAGAATCAAAAGAATATATTGGGAGGCGTATTCAGCATGATACAAGAACGGTGGACTTTGAACCCTGCCCCCCCTCCTTGAAACATTTCTGTGTGCGTCACTGCTGTCAACATTTGACTTCAATGTTGCTTCCCTGCATTGTCCTTAAACATACAAGGAAGGAATTTCTTAGAGTTTCAAAAATCCTGTTAGATCCTTTCATATTTTTTTTAAGAAACCTATTTTTTGACGCCAAATTTGGTGAGTTAGTGATATATGGCGACAAAATTTGACGGCAAGTTGTTCGGCAATATCACTCCTACTTAACATTATCAAAAAAAGTATTCTCTCTTAACCTATGAACGATTTTTCCGGCTACACTATTCTTTCGGCAGAGAAGTAAACATTTGTATGAACACTTTTCATAACAATAAGCTGAAAATTTTACCAAAATGTGTTCTTTATTGCTTAGTAAATAATGAAAAACATACTACTTGGATTCGCACAAAGGCGTTGATCTTTTCATGGTCGAGAGTGACATAGGCAAGCCAATGCCCGTAATAATTTCGATTTGTAACAGACAAACGATAACAAAAATGTATCTATAACTAAGATGCATAGATAATACCGAATATTTTGAATACAATAATACTTCGGCTCTAGCGCTACCCCGACTTACGTGAACCAAGAGTTAAGTGATTTTAAAAATTTCATTGATTCTTCTTTTATTTGAATGCTACACAATTCGATACCTAGTTATATTTCTTCCCCACCCCATCACTGAAATTTAGATGGAATCAGAGTAAGAACCTGATTGGCCTGGTAATGCAATGGCAGAAGTTGTCGATCTTGCCAGGCAAATAAATTTGGAAGAGGATAGAGATGATGTTCAAAGAACTGCTGGAATCCCTCAATCAGGGGCTGACGATTGATGAGTTCATAGAAATGCATGAGCAAGACATTGAAGAACCTGAGTTTCTTTAGACCCAGTTCAATCAGAAGATCGAATGACGGTTGGAAAGATAATAGAAAGCTTCAGTTTAATCGAAAAACCATAACAAATTTTAGAAAATACTGATTACAACGAACATATTTTTTCAACACAAGGGAGAATTAGATTTTTTGAAGCCATCTACATCAGAATAACTTTGGTTTGCGATTTTGTATTTGTGTTATCCAAGATTTTATTAAACATTTTCTTTTTCTAAATCATAATTTTCTTTCGGCTCCGGCACCAACTAAAAATAATTTATATGTATTTATGTTCTAAATTATACCCTAAATTACGGAAATTCGACTTACACGGTTATCATTTAGTTTCAGTTATCGCGTAAGTTCGGGGTATGGTTAATACTATACAGTTGAATTTAAAAATTAAATGTATGCGTATATATAAACCTTTACTTGGAAGAGAAAAATTTACTTGATCTCTGTGTTTCTTGTTTTTAAACAGCTAATAAGACAAAAATAATAAGCAAAAGCATAATTATCAGAAATACAAGAATAAGATAGCGATACCAAATACCAACTGACAAATTGATATATTACCAATACCCCAAATATAAAAAAGGAACTAAGCAATTCTTTTCGAAGGAGGGATATCGAATAAAGCCAGGATATTTGTATAAATCAAAAACCCTCCGAAGATCGATGCCTGTTCGGAATAAATACATCTCTCTGCTACAACAACGATCCCTTCTGAGGCAGGCACAGCAAGTTCCTTTGTTACCAGAGGAAACTAGCAGCGATTATTTCTCTTCGCTACGTCGAGCACTCGACAGACTTTCATATTGAGCAGCTTGACAGGTCCCTGAGAAACTGAAGGTCTGAGTATGCGATTTTAAATGAATGCCCTGCTAGCAAAAGAGAGCCGGGGGATTCTTAATCGATTTCTTCTTCGAGTTGAAATATCCCAGTCTCCCTTTAGAGATCTTTGGTGAGTTGGTGATAAAGAACCTTTTAATGACGAAGCCACCCACGTTTTGTGCGTCTCTTTTTGGAATGGGAGACGGATGGTAGTTTTTATGGTATGGGTATTTGATCGCTTGTAGTCAAATCCGGTGTCTTTTTTTACGTGGGAGGGAGGGTTTTTCGAAGTATAGCATGGGAAGTTTTGTGTTAGAAATAGGTTTTGTGCTTGTTATACATTCTTTCATTCGTTTTGAATTTGTTAAAGGTATCCGACTACGTTCGGAACAGTGGTTTTAAAAAAGCGCATAAATAGATAATTCTAATGATATTTAGTGCCACTTAGATTAAAATACATGTATAAAATTGTTTTAAGGACATTATGACAAAAAAATTATTTAAATTCAATATTTTGGCAAAAAATTAGCTTAGAATAACCTTTTTTTCAAACCGTTCAACTTTTTTAAAACACGCTTCTATAGTAATAATATTTTGCTTTTATAAAGTAAAGACTTCTCTCTGCAGTGAGTTTGAACTAGGGATTATTGAAAAATTCACATTATTTTCAGAGTTACTACCAATTACAATAATTATCGGCGTTTTCCTTAAAATTTCCCCCCTCTGTTGCAGTAAAATATGGATAAATGCACTTCTAAGTTTTATGTTTCAAGAATTCTATTTCAGCCTCTATACAGTGGTCTGAGCTATATACAGACAAAATACTATTATAATAGAAGCATTTTTCATAAAAGGAGAATGTTTTGAAAATTGGCCATTCTATGTTTATTTTTTGTCAAAATATTGTACTTAAATAATGTTTTATTGTAATAATATTCTTAAAACAATTTTATATGCGTTTTCTAATCCAAGTGACACTAAATATCATAAGTATTATCCATTTATACGCTTTTGTAGAATCATGGTTCCGAACGCAGTCGGATACCTTAAAGTTTTTTTTCTCTTCTATTTTTTTCACTAGAGGCTTGTCTTATTACTACTTAAAGGTCTGTGATTCTGAAAAGAATTATTTAAAAAATCCATACTTTTTTATATTTGGGGGGATTGAAGAATTAACTTCTTTTCTTAAAAAATGAATATTTAAAAATAATTAGATTTGTTCCTCACAAAGCTAGAAATAATAAAGTATATATCACATTCTAGTGACTACAAATGTACAGGGACGTGTAAGTCCTAAAGTTGGTCTTACAGACCCCTAGGGTTTCTCGGTATCTTTCAGAGAGTTCGTGAAAAATCAAAATCTATTTGGGAGTCCCTCAACAACGTCAAGGAATCTACGTAAGATTTAATATGAAATAATAAAATTGTGATACCTTTTTATTATTATAAATATTACCAAGAAATACAGACCTGAACCAAAAGTTTTAATACATTATTCACCTGGATATTCTCGACTGGATGTTGAGCCCTTTTGCTCGTGGACAAACTCAGATCCCAAACACAGATGAATCCATACCAATGCAGGAGCAGCTAATTAAGGAGCTTAATTAGTTGAACAAATGAGGAACTTAAATCAATGTTTGAACAAGGGTACCACTAATTGTAGTTACAAAAACAGATCCCAATTTAAAATGAGAAACTTAAATCAATTCTGGTTACAAAAACAGATCCCAATTTTACATCCTGCATTATGGGTTATTGTACAGAAATTGTTGACTGCTTTCCCATCTTTCTATTTGGTATAACGCGGATTCAATGCCGTTATAAACATCATAACAACAAAAAAGAAAAAAAAAACTCCTAGAAATTGGTGTTCGTGGGGTTTTGTGTTGTTGACTCTCACAAACATTGAGCTCGACATATATATATATATATAAATACACTCATATCTCATTAAGTTCATCCAAATCATTATAATTATTTTTATTTTATTTTGAACAAATTTATTTTGTTGAAGAAGTATTTATTAAAAATGTTTTTTAAATTTATAATTTTTTTATACTATGCATTTATGTTGCGTTTTCTCTTAGAGGTATGTGGGTCTGTTTTGACTATAAAAAGGGGTTCATGCGTCAGAAAGGTTTGGGAACCCCTCTTTTAAAGTATGGGCCATATGAGGTCGGGACAAGGGCCTTGAGAGGGGGCTTATCTCGTTCTCAAATCGACCTCAGTAAGATCAATTTCCGAATAATTTTAATCGTCAAATGTTATTCCGGACAAATTATCCGAAAAACTGAGGATTTTGTATTATTAAGGTGACGTCCTCCTTTTATAGGTTCTGTCCTTCCTCGAAAAGTGTCCTCCTTTTTAATATTTTAAAATTGCTCTGTTAATCTCAATTTTCAGAGATGAACCAAACATGTTTCCAAAATATCGAAGAACAGTCTGAAACAAATATCACAGGAAATAACAGTTTTCAATGGTGTTTTTGACTTCATCGCAAGTAAATTGGACAGATATAGAAAAGTGTGTTGATTTTTTATCAAAAGAAATGCCTGATATTAAAATCGTTAACAATGGTTTGTTTGATGAAACTGAAATACTGAATGTACATTTAAATTATAATAAATTGAAACAGCTGGAACAGCAACATGCTGAAATTGATAAAAGATGGGTGGAAATACTTAACTATATTTCAAAAATAAACACATTCCATATAAAAATTTAGTTATTCTTTTTGAATTTACGCTGTGCTGCCCTGGAACTAATGCAGCAATTGAAAGAGTTTTTTTCAGTTGATAATGATTTTTGTGAAGAGAAATGTGTGAGAAATGAGAAAATTGAATGTTAATATTTTAGCTACAGTGCTTACCGTAAAATTCAGTATGAAGGATATTTTTTGCCGGAACCTTCCGATATATTAAAAAATGATATATTGACAAAAAATCCTTCAATGGGGTAAAATACTTGTTTAAGATAGTAATTAAAAAGAATGCAAGCGTCATTAGCGTATTTTTGTTTGGATTAATAAAACGTTTGATATATTTAAGTTGTAATTTTTTCTTAAATTTTTCGTCCTCCTTTTCATTGTAAAAAAAAGTCGTCACCTTAGTATTATATGCTAACTGGAAACAATGGCAAAATTGCATCATCATTTCCATGCTTAGGTCTACCACCATACGATGACATTACTCATTTAATCGTAAGGCGTCAGTCGGTTGAATTGATTGGTTGGAATTGAGAGTCAGTCACATTTATGTACTATGGTATACCGCTTGTAGGATTGTCTGGCAACGTATGCTATATATACTGACTACCTAAAATAGTTGGAAATGGGGCCTACTTTTTCAAGGAAACCCAGGGTTTCAAGAATCCTTAAGATGTCACTGCATAAGTAGCTTAAAACAGACAGTGTATTCGGGGACGTTTTGAGGCATGAGCTAACTGAGTCCGGGCCCAGAACTTTGATCTTGGGCGCAGAGCTAGTCTCGATCTCTACTCGACTTCTGTAAGATCATGATCCATATAATCTTAATCGTTATTCGTTATTCTTGGACATACTCTCCGAAAAACTGGAAACTTCAAACTATTGCCTACTAGCAACAACGGCACATTGTTCGTGTGTCCGTGAAAATGAAATATTATTAACAGGATTATGATGATAAAATTAAGGATTTTTAAAATGTAGGGAAAAAATTTCATGGTAAAACGTAATGGATTGCTTTTATTGAATTTCGCTCATGTATACATAAAATTCAATGATAGGATTGCAAGTGAAACCTGCTTTTGCATAAAGGCCAATTGGATAGACGGTTCGAGTCTTGCGGACACGAAAGATGATTCACGTTGAATCTGACGTAGCTCTAAGTCCACACGCTGGAATGGTGTAGAAGTTAAGATAGTTGGGAGCCCAGCTCAGGTGTCATCCTGGTCACTTAAATGTGGTTCAGAATTAAGAGGTTCCTTAACTTCTAGCCCTCGCATTGCTTTAGAGTTCTACGTTAATAAGCATTTACTTGAGATGATTGGTTCATTTTTCAAAATCCCAATAACGCATTGTACGATCTCTTCATCCTTCTGTATTTTATTCTCGTTTAACCAAACATGCCCCATTATGGCCTTCCAGATATTCCGCTTTCCACTCTTCCTTAATTTTACATGTGTTAAAATTTTCTAATTTAACTGATATTTACTTTGACCTTGTTATATTATATTTATGTTAAGTTTTGATTTTTATATATATATATATATATATATATTACTAAGTATTATATTTATTAAGTTTTGATTTATATATATATATATATATATATATATATATATATATATATATATATATATAATTATATTAATTAAGTTTTGATTTTTATATATATTTAGAATTATATTAGTTAAGTTTTGATTTTTTTATTATTTTTAGAAAATAATTTCGTTTACTGTTTTCAATAATTTACCGTAACGCAACGAAGTTTCAAAGTGTCACGAAATTCGAAATGAATATAAATTATACAATAAATTTCGAACGCCGCTTTTCGCGCCAAACTGGTTGAAAATTGTTGATCCAGAGTGACATTAATTACAAACCAAAATGAAAGTGGAATAATAGAACACTTTTCTAAACGCAAAATTTGAATAAAAATAAAATAAACTGCGTTCAATTCTTTTCAACCTCTCAAGCGAAATGAAATAGTTCTTTGTAACATGAACATTAACACAATGAAACGAAAACATCATTATCCTGGAAGATAGAATCCTTAGAATATCTACTCATTATTTAAAGAAACACTCCAAGGACTAGAGGAAATTTATAAAACCATTTTATGTGTTTAGTTCAGATATGGTTTACTTTGTGTACTGTTTATTTATTATTCTGCATAAAACTTCATTTACATATTTCGCTTGAGCGCTACATGACGGAAGAGGCTCAAGGTCGTTGCCATCTTCCTTATACAAATCTTCGTTAGAAATAAATAATTTTCAATCCGGAAGGGGAAAAAATAAGGAATATTTTGTTTTTCACATAAAAATGTGTAGAAGATGTTAAATTTTGTTTTCAATGCTAATCATAACAATATTATAAAATACAGATGACGTGAAAGAGATTTTTAAGTACAAGTACAAAATTTAGAAGACGTTTCTAAGAAAATATTTCAATTGTTTTTTTAAACGTTATTATAAATAATATATTTGTAAGGTCATTTTTTTTGTGTTGAAGCATGTGGTGCCAGTAAATATATGCTTTCACAGTTTCTTTAAATAATATATTCTCTTTTTGTGTATGTTTGCTATTACGTAAGTGCGCCTGATAAATTATACTTTGAAATTAAGTAGGATAAGATGATAATAATGTCAGTAGAAAAAGCTATAAAAAGATGTTTTGATCAAATGATAATTCTGCCTTAAATTTAGAAATTTTTTTAAATCGTATTAATTTTGGTTGTGTGTATAGTTGGAATACATTTTAAATATTTATACCAATTTGTATCTCTACATATCAAAAAACAATTAAAGAGTACAGCGTTTCTATCCATTAAGATTTCATATATAGAGTCATTTTAAGATAGGAAATAAACCATTTTTGTGTAGTAAAATTTTATTTGGAATTCTATTTTAATGATTTATTTTTTGCTTAATTATTAATTCAAAAAGTTGTGTCTTATTTTTTGGCGAAATAACTGAATTGATCTCATTATTGATAAAAAAATATTAAACTTTGTTTAACTCCTAACAATAAACTTTCCTTATTAAGGCAACCGATTCTTTTTAAGTCAAAAATAAATGAAAAATTAAATTTCCTTCTCCTGTTGACGTGAAAAATACTCTGTTTATAATATTTGTGTTATGTCTAATAATTTCTTCCACAACATGTGTTTTTATTTTTCTTTTATTAAAACTCTTCATTAGGGAAAAAAAGGAATTTTGAATTCGATCAATTCGATTTTATCACTAATCTTTTTTTGCAAACGATAGTGAACTATTTTCCAAAGACTGACAACGAAAGTGTTATCCAATGTAAAATGGCAACACTTCGTTAATTTTATTTTAAATATCTACTCGGAGATTATTTTCGAACAAAAGTAATTTAAAGAAAGGTCTGTACGAAAATTTGGAAGACTTTAAATTTAATATATTGTTAAAAAACTTATCAATTTTTAAAGACAATATATTTTTATATGTGTGACAAACTGAATATGGATTTTTTTTAAAAGGTAAATATTTTCCTCCATTATTTAGTTTGAAATAAGATTTATTGTTGAAAAATACTTTTTATCGATTGTATTAGTTTTTAATTTTTAGAAGTTGTTAAACGGAATCTCTTCTGTAATTTATTATTTTTAAGAAAGTAATAGGAACAGATGTGTAATAGTCTTTTGTTAATTCATTAGAGTTTCTCAAAATACTTTCTCTGTATCATTCATTAAAGTAATTGATTTCTGTAACTGTTCTATAATGGAAGAATGGCTTACAATTAAGGGGGACCTTTTCAATTCATTAAATGATCTCAGAGCTGTAATTAATGAAATTTTGTTAATAGATTTATTCGAGAAATAGTTTTCAAAAGTAATTAAATTCATTTAAGTGATATTGCTTAATTTGTCTGTTTTCTTTCTTTTCGTTTTTTTTAAAGATACTTATTTAAAAATGCGAAAAAGTATTAGAAATTTTTCATGCATCAATTAAAAATAAAATATGCTAATAACTTTCTCTAACTATTTTATATTATTTAATTAAATTTATTCTCCGACGAGTTTTGTACAAAAAATATGTTTCGAAAAGAATTTTTAGAAGTTCTTTTAAAAATGATTTTACGCGTAAAGAGGGACATTTTTTTTCTGAAGAAGATAAAAGTTTAAGAAAATTAAGTATTTGAATAATTTTTCATATGAATTTAGTTAATTAAGTACTTCAACTTTTTGAAGTTGTAATTAAAAAATTAAACCGACTCCGCAGTTAACGTCAAATATGTTTCAATTAGTGAGTTAATTAAATACATAGATCTTTAGAGTGTATATTTGTTGAGAATAATATTGATGCGTATGTACTTACGTATTAATTTAAAGTATATAATAATTCGAAAATAGTTAAATGTGTTTGATTTCATTACTTAAATATTATACCATTTGACCAGCTTCGTCAAATCAAAAGGCGTCGCCAAATGCTGCGTAAGGCAGCCATTAGTGGAAACCGTTCCCATGCATGTGTGTGCAGACTTAATATAGTAACGATGACATCATTTGGCGACAGCTTTTAAACTGGCGATGTCTTTTGTTTTGACAAAATTAATCGACGGTATAATACGTAAGTACCGGGATTTCTTATTACCATTAGTGCAATAGAAACGTCAAGTTTATTTTTTGAACTTATTAATACTAAAACTTTCAGCTCACACAACAATAAATAAATAAATAAATGGAAGATTTTATAAATAATTATGGATGAATTATTATATTTATATGTTTTTAATGACTAATAAAGGTACTTAACGTATTTTCGCAATAATCACCAACGTTCAAGATAACTCACCAAGTTGGTGGTCCGAATTTCACATGTGTCGTATGTGCTGAATTAGCAATCATGTGCTTCGTTTCAAAGAATTTCACCAATAGGTTACAATATATAATGCGAAAGTATCCTAATGAATTAAATAATACAACTACGTGAAAATAAAAAACTGTAACTAATTCAATTTTATAATTCTTAAAATGTTTCAACTAAATACAAATGTATGTAGTTATAAATATTTAAAAAAATAAACACTGATATTGTAGATGCTTCTTCAATCTTTAATGATATCGAACAAAACTGTGTACAAACAGCAAAATATATAATGACAGATGTTTAAAATAAAACCACGTATTTCATTATGACGATTTATTAGCAAATCACCAATATTTCCTTTATTTCACAAATTTGTTTGCTCGTTAAAAGGTGTCTGTTAATACAGTATATTTTACAGTTTTCTATCCCTTAAAAAATGAAAACATTCTGTGCACTATAAATGTAGTAGTTTAGAAAAGAGGAAAACTAATAAGAGTACAGAAACAAAAAAATATTTTTTTTCCTTTCGAGTATTCAAGAAAAAAAAAACGGGGAAAAAATTCTTTTTGATTGTTGTTTTCTTTTTTCCTTCTCTTTGTTCGCCCTAAAAATTGCTAAATTTTGATAAATATGTCACAAACACTTTCTATACTAAAGTATCAATTTATAAGAATTATTTTGTTTTATTTTAAAAAAAGGAGAGGGAAATACTGCAAACTTTATTGACAAACAAAATTTATCTACTTTTATTCGTTTATAACTCTTAAGGAAGAAATTACAACTAATTTCAAATGAGAAAAAAAATGGCCATTCAGATAGCCATTAGGAAAATAATAAGCATTTTATAATCATACTAGCCGTTACCCACCCGCTTCACTGGGTATTTAACGATGTTGAATAAATGTATACTGTTTACATATATATGAATTATTGATATCTAGCATTAAGAATTCGATTGTATTGAAAAATAAATTTATAGCTGTAACTCTCGCCTCTTGATATAAAAAGGGATATAAATTAAAATATCTAATTTCTATTTATATATGAAATAGAAGTAAAAAGATTTTCTGCGCTCACTTAACCTAATAATCAAGTGGATTTTCATCAAAGAAACTTTCAATGGATCTCTACTCCATAATATAAACATGCGTGATAAATTTCAAGTCTAAATCTAACAGAGCAAAAACGGAATTTTTATCATCAATACCTCGTTAAGAGCATTCTTAGCGGATTCCAATTCAACAAAAGAAGCATGCAAACCAAATTTTATTATTATAGTCTTAGCAGTTCGAAAACGGGGATTTTGTCTATCAATACGCCCCAAAAACTCCCCTGCTCCCCCCCCGGAGTTGATTTCCGTAAAATCCAATCTTAGTGGAACTCTATTCAACTAAAGAAACGTGCTCCACAAATTTCGAGTAAATGGGTTGAATTCAAAAACAGGAATTTTTCTATAACACGCCTTAATCCCTCGCAACCCCGCTCCTTTTGGGGTCCGTTTTCGCAAAACTCTTTGTAAAAGGAACTCTATTCCATGAACGGAACATACCTTCTAATTTTCAAGCAGGTGGGTCTAGTAGTTGAAAAGCGGAAATATTTATCTATTACGCCCCTATATCCCCCTCAGTGACACTTGAGATCAATTTTCCAAACCTATTTTGTAGCGGATCTCTACACCATGAAAGGAATCCGCTTATATACGAAATTTTAAGATTGTACGTCTAACAGTTTAAGAATGGAAATAATTATCTATAACGCCCCTTAAACCCCCGCAACGCCTCTTAGGAAGCGATTTTCACAAAACCCATCTTATAGCGGATCTCTACTCAATGAATGGAATCTGCTTACTCAATTTCAAGATTTTAGGTCTAATAGTTTAAAAAAGGAGTTAATTGCCTATAACGCCCCTTAATTCTCCACAACAATTCTGGTGGTCGAATTTCACAAAACCCATTTTGCAGCAGATCTCTACTCGATTAAAGGAATCCGCTTATCTAATTGCAAGACTGTACATCCAATAGTTTAAGAATGGAAATAATTATCTATAACGCCCTTTAAGCCCCCGCAACGCCACTTAGGAAGCGATTTTCACAAAAACCCATCTTATAGCGGATCTCTACTCAATAATAGGAATCTGCTTACTCAGTTTCAAGATTTTACGTCTGTTAGGTTCATGTACGCCACTAGATGGCGCTATTTAAATTATAAGGTGTGTACTATTATTTACGTGGGAGAAGTAAAAAACAACGATTGAAGGGAGGCTGTACGAGCCATTCGCTCTATGTTAGCGATACTTTTTATATATAATGTTTTATGATAATGTAAAAACAAGAAATTGAAAGAGGCTGTGCGGGCCATTCGCTCAATGTTAGCGATATTGTTTTATAAATATTGTTAAAATAAAACCATTTGAAAGACATCAACATAAAAATTGGAGGCACCGACGAGATGCAAAGAGATAAGTCATTTTGAATAATATTTTTGATATTTGAAACTGTTATTAGGACTTATTGTGCATAGAACTAATTTGAATGAATGAACCAAATTGTTTTTGATTTCATGATTTTACTGCATATTTTTTATTATTGATTTGGATATTTTGGTGAATAAATTTTTATATGAGTGAAACAGAGAAAGCTCAAATGGCTGAAATTCGAGCAGCCAGAGGTCGTGTAAAGGCATCTTTGACCAGGCTAGAAAATACTTTTGATGAGATAAATACTGAAATGAAATTTCTATTCGGTTATCCAGATTGGATGACTTATTCAAAGAATTCGAACGATTAGATTCGAATTTGAGTTTAGAGGAATCTGAACTCCAAGAGTTCGAAGAGAGATACTTTTATTTGAATGCTAAATTTAATGATAAATTAGATGAATTAAATGTTCAGAATCAAGGTAGAACACAAAATTCAGTAGCGAGTTCAATTACTTCGAACTCAAATGTTAGTAATTTTAGGTTACCAAAATTGAGTATACCACAGTTTAATGGTCATTTTAAGGACTGGATAAATTTTAAAGATTTATTTGTTTCTACTGTGCATTCACAAGTGTCAATATCGAACGTTGAAAAATTCCAGTATTTGAAAGGTCTACTTACTAATGAGCCAGCTTCGTTAATTAAGCATATGCCTATATCTAATGATTCGTATGAAGAAGCTTGGCAAAAAATTGTTAGATAGGTATGACAACAAAAAACAAATTGTTCAGTCATTAATTAAAACGTTTTTGATCAAAAACCTATTTCCGAAGCTAATTGTTTTAATTTGCGTAAATTATTGACACGAGTGATGAATGCCTAAGAGGGCTTAATGCTTTAGGTGAGCAAGCTTCTAGTAAAGACTGCTGGTTAATTTATTTATTATTACAAAAAATTGATCCAGAAAGTAGACGTTTATGGGCTATTAAATCATCTGAAGAAGAATTTCCAAACATGAAAGCTTTCCTTGATTTCCTAAACGTGAGGTGTTCTTCTTTAGAATTAATGTCAAATAATGAATCTGAATGTAAAATTCCGATAAGAAGTAATTATGCAAATTCTAATATAGAAAATGATAAGGTCTTAAAATGTTTGAAATGTAAAGGAACACACCCTTTATTTAAGTGTATTCAATTTAAGAGCATGGATGTTAATTGTAGAAAAAATTTTGTAAAACGTTTTTCATTGTGCTTTTTATGTTTAAATAATCATAAATATAAATCTTGCCCAAATAACCATTTAAAATGTTCTCTATGCTCTTCTAAGTTCCACAATACTCTTTTACATGAAAAAAGGCCCAACGGAAACGCGTTGTTTACAAATTCTTTACAGGGGAATGAAACTTCACAGAGGGAGGGAACTAGCGCAGAGACTCGCAACAAAGCGAGTGAGTTCAAAGGTCAAGCGGGAGAATCGGAGATTTATTCTGGGGCTTCGGTGAACAGTGAATTAAATCTTTCTTTTCTGCCCACAGCAAAAGTAAAGATATTTTATAATAATAATTCTAATGAATCATTTATCTGCAGAGCATTATTAGATTCTGGGTCTGAATGTTGTTTTATCTCAGAAAGAGTTGTAAATATTTTGGGATTAAAAAAGAAAAAGCAGTAAAATTTCTCTTCGTGGGATCGCGGGGTTACTGCAGGTCAAACTAAAGGCTGCGTTGATTTGGTTATCGGATCACAGTCTTCGAATGAGCGTTTGGAAGTGAACGCTTTCATTTTAAATAAAGTTACTTCACAAATTCCTTCGGAGTTTTTGGATGTGAAGGATTTAGATTACTTGAAATCGATTCCTCTTTCAGATGAGGAATTTATGAGTCCTAAAGAATGTGATATAATTTTAGGATCTGATTGTTTTTTGATATTCTTCGCAGTGGAAAAATTGTTGGTTCTAAAAAATGAACCCATTGCACAAAGAACTATGTTTGGATGGGTTGTTGCAGGAAAACTTAATGTTAAAAATAAGGAACCACATGAGTTATATTCTCATTTTTAAGTACTGCAAACGAATTAAATACCGATTCGCTTCTTCAGAGATTTTGGGAAACGGAGGAATTATCCGTTAAAAACAATTTCTATCCGATGAGGAACAATTTTGTGAAAACCATTTTAAATCAAATTTTAAATATAATGATGAGGGTAGATTTGTAGTAAAATTACCGATATACAGAGACACCTCACGGTTGGGTAACACTAAAGGAATAGCAATTTCTCGGTTGCTTGCAATGGAGAGAAGATTTCAAGTAGATAGGACTTTGAAAGGAAAGGCAGTATAAAAAGTTTATGATAGAATACGAATCATTGGGGCATATGATGCCCGTGGAAAGCAATGAGAAATCTATGGACCCCAAAATTTATTTTCTTCCTCATCATGCTGTTATGAAAGGTGACAGTGTTTCAACGAAATTACGTGTTGTATTTGATGGCACTTGTAAACCTTCAAATGGAAATTCTATTAATTCAATTTTGGGAATAGGTAAAATGTTACAGCCTGACCTCTTCACGATTTTAGTGAAATTTAGATTGAACGAAATTGCTTTTTCCGCTGACATCCAACAGATGTATAGACAAATACTAATTGATCAAGAAGATCAAAATTTTCAGCGCATTGTGTGGAGAGAATCAAAGGACTCTCCCATACGGGAATATAAACTGTGTACGGTAACATACGGTACAGCATCAGCACCGTATTTAGCTACTCGCTGCTTGTTTCAAACGGGGTTAGATCTTGAAAGAGATGATCCTGCTGTTTCATCCCTTATAAAGGAATCTTTCTACATCGATGACTTAATGGCAGGAGCCCCTTCGAGTGAGGAAGCAATTTCCTTGATAAAAACACTTTCTAACATACTAGAAGCAAGAGGATTTCATTTAAGGAAGTGGCGGTCCAATTCATCAGAAGTACTTTCCCGTATTTCCTCAAACTGGGTAGGAGATAGTTCCAATTTGGAAATCCATCCTGATGAATGCTCCAAGGCCCTAGGACTTACCTGGAATTCTATGAAGGATATCTTCATTTTCAATTTAAAAGTAAATTTTCCGGACAATATCACTAAACGTTCTTTTCCTGTCACAATCGGCAAGATTGTTCGATCCTCTCGGTTTCCTGACTCCCTGTACCGTGTCTATTAAGATTTTTTATCAACAGTTATGGCTGTTGAAATTAGATTGGGACAGTCCTCTTCCAGAAGCGCTTGCAACGAAATGGAAAACATTCCAGAAGGAGTTTGAACAAGTTTGTTCAATCCACATTCCCAGGTGGATCCACACTGCTAACCAACAAATAACTCTGCATGGTTTTTGTGATGCGTCTGAGTTAGCCTACCAAGATGAATCCAGCTGACATTGCAGGCAGAGGTTTATCACCTAAAGAACTTCCCACATGTGTTCTATGGTGGGAAGACCCTCAATGACTTTCCTGTGAGATGGACTCTTGGCCTAAGCAACCCAAGAGAAATGATCAGACTAGTTCAGTGTCAAAGGAAAGAAAACGAACAGCTTTTAGCTTCCCTGTGGCTGTCAACTGTGATTTTATTGACTCTTTATTTTTAAAATTTTCATCATTTACTAAGATAATTGATATTTTTGCATTCTGTTTTAGATACATCACAAATTGTAAAGCTAGAGTTGGCAAGATGAAAGATTTAGATTCCAAGGGTAAATACCATGTCCCTCCTTTAACCACATATGAAAGGAGGCAGGCAAGTAATAAAATTTTCTTGTATATACAAAATTTATTCTTTAAAGAGGAAATCAGTTGTATTAAAGCTAATAAGCCTGTAGTGAAAAAAAGTATACTATCTGCTCTTTGTCCTTTCATTGACAAAGACGGTTTAATTCGAGTAGGAGGTCGACTTCGAAATTCGACACTCCAATATGGTGCTAAGCACCCAATCATCTTGCCAAATCAGCATGAAATTTGTAAATTAATTGTAAATATGTATCATATTTTATATTTGCATGCTGGATGTACTGTATTATTAGGTATTATTAAGCAAACTTATTGGATTATTGGTTTAAAAATATTGTAAAAATGTATTCATAAATGTATAATATGTTGTAGGTATCGAGCAACTACATCCAAGCAATTAATGGGTGATCTACCAACTCATAGGGTTACTCCCAGTAGGCCATTTTCTGTTTGTGGCGTAGATTATGCTGGCCCCATCAATATTTTAAGATATAGAGGTAGAGGAGCAAGGACTACTAAGGGATATATAGCTCTTTTGTATGTTTTGTTACCAAAGCTCTACATTTAGAATTAGTGAGGGATCTCACTTCTGAGGCTTTTATTGCCTCATTGAAACGCTTTTTGTGCTAGAAGAGGAGCACCTAAGCACATTTATTGTGATAATGGTACCACTTTTGTTGGTGCCAGAAGAAAATTGCTAGAAATATTTAAATTTGTATCAAAACTTAATGAAAATGAACAATTTTGCTATTTTCTATCTCAAGTGAATATAGAGTGGCATTTTAGCCCTCCAGTGAGTCCTCATTTTGGAGGATTATGGGAAGCAGGAGTTAAGAGTATTAAGTACCATTTAAAAAGGGTCATTGGAAACACAAATTTAACTTTTGAGGAGTTCAGCACTTTGTTAACACAAGTAGAGGCAATTCTGAACTCAAGACCTCTAGTCTCTTTTGGATTGTGACAATGATCCAGACAGTTTAAATATTTTAACTCCTTCTCATTTTCTCATAGGTGAGGTTATTACCTCTTCCCCCTGAGCATACCAATGATGATAAACTTTTCTTCGCTCCCGTTGGATATTGTCCAAAAAATGAAGTTAGGTTTTTGGAGAAAGTGGAAAATGGATTATCTGAGTAATTTGCAAAACAGAACTAAATGGAAATCTCCTAACCATAATATTAAGGTTGAGAAATTGTAATTATTAAGGAGGATTAACATTCCTCCAGCCACCTGGCCTTTAGGTAAAGTAATTGAAACGCATCCAGGTAAGGATGGTGTGGTAAGAGTAGTAACTCTTAGAACTGTTAAAGGTCGATTTAAAAGACCAATTCATAAGCTTTGTAAACTTCCTCTACATCAAGAATAACTTCTTGATGGGGGGAGTATGTTAGGTTCATGTACGCCACTAGATGGCGCTATTTAAATTATAAGGTGTGTACTATTATTTACGCGGGAGAAGTAAAAACAACGATTGGAAGGAG